>CM070686.1:9748409-10134091 GCA_036346265.1 Melocanna baccifera | reverse complement strand
TAAATTTATTAGTACATAAGATGGTAGAGTAATATTAGATGAGTTGTATACTATATATTATATCAAAATATAATATACTTGAGACAAAATACCTATATTTTAGATATATAGATGATATTAATCCCGATGTATATAAGTATATATATCGGGAGATAACGGAGACCAAGGATGAGGGGGGCATTTCCATCTCCATCCCCATAAATGTAGTAGGGACAAAATCTCCCCTACACATATCCCCTAATAAGGGAATTCGTCCACAGGTTGTTGGGGCCTGGGGCCCCATCACCATCACTAATCAAGATGTGATTCAACTAAGTAGCCTAGATTCGACTGTACCGTCTTATACCTCAAGCCCTAGTGACATTCCCTATTCCCCCAAATCATCTCCCTCGCTCCTAATCTCCATCTCTTCGCCAACCGAATGACATGTTGGACATGTCATCAACCTTCTCTTCTAACTCAGCCGAAAATGATATTATAATAGACGGGATGTCCTACAACAAGGAGTCATGTTTTTTTGTAGTTTATTCAACAAAAACATGATTTTTCTATGTCTCGTATCAAATGCCACAAAACTACAGTGTCTTGTAGCCAATTTTGCTATTATCAATTGATTTGTACAAGTGGTGGAAGTTTAGTTGAGCATCTGATAAAACCGTGTATACATATTCGATGGCTAGATGCAATCTTTATAACAAGAATTCACTATATGTGATGCGCGTGGATTTGCAATCGCTCTTGGGCTGAACTCCGAGTTGAGCTTGTCCGGTCAAAATTCCGAAGGCTAAGCCGTTCAAAATAATGTGCGTGTGTGTCCCAAGTTCCAACTAAATAGCAGTTTTCATGTTTTGCCTCCAAACCTTATTAAAAGATTCCTAGAATGTGTCTTTCCAATATTTTTTTCCTACTGGTCCTTTTTACTGATGGAGTACAAGGCGACAGCGAGGGACGGAGGCAAACCACATCGAGGAGCATCGGCGTGAATCAGGTAGCAACATCGATGGTTTAGTGCCAGCACTACCTCATCACAATTAGAACGTTTGAGCAGGCCTTCTTCATTGGAGACCAATGCACTTTGGCAGTTCGTCCTATTGATGTAATTCATACGAAATTAGAACGTAGTTTTGTTTTCAAGGGTTTTTCACATCAAAATTTTGTCTCGTACTCCTGATTATTCTTCATTATTTCATATCTAGTGAAGTCGGTGTTCATAACAAGTGGTATTAGAGTGTTTCTTTCATAATAGATGTTTGGCAGAGCAATCCGGACGTTGATCTACTCCATTTAGGGGGTGATCGGAATAGCGATAGCTTTTGGCTTTTGGCTGAAAAAAACACTCAGGCTGGTTGAAAAACATCAGAAATGAGTTAGTGGATAGTGTAGTGAATAGTGAAAAAAAAGCTGAAGCTAGAAGCTGAAGTCGAAAAAAAGCCAAACCGATCACGAATGAGTGGCGTTTTAGGATATGAACAGTCAAACTTTCTAAACTTTGACTACCGATATCTTTATGGATATTTCAATTAGATATTTGAAAATGATATATTTAAATTTGTCTCGAAAAGTACTTTTATAACACTATGATTTTATTAGATTTTGTAAAGATATTATAATAAAAATCAGCGACTAAGGTAACGCTCAGTTTGGCGTTGGCTTATAACTTTTTTTACTGCAACTGACTTATTGTTTACTGTAGCTGAGTTTACTTATTTGGTATAATTAAATTTAAAAAATTTAAAAATAGAAAAAATATGTTAGCCCATCACAGATAAATGCAAAAGAATACGGGAGAAAAGGCAAAACAAATTCAAAAAATCTTTTAACAAATTAAAAAAATAAAATTATTAAATAGTAAAAAAATAAAAATCAAAAATAGAAACTAACTTTAAACTATTTTAATCGGCGCCGAAAGCTTCGTTTTACAGACCCAGCGCAACACGTCACTCTCGGTGACTAACGGGGGTAATTGCGAGATCCCGTTTCGTTTCGTTCAACAGTTTTAATGGTGGCTCATCCGTCTCTTCGGTGTAGCTGGCAATAATTGACGCTCTATAGTAAGCGCGATCTCCATGCGGCGGCGTGGGGTGACACGATTGGTCCGCGCGGAGACCTTCGCGCCTGTTCCTCACAGTGGAATTGTACGCCGAGAAATAGCCCCCGCGACGGAGCGCGCGCGCAGGCCGGCCGCCGCTGAGTCGACGCCATTGGCCAGTCGACTCTCACTCCGCTCCCACCGATCCAGAACCAACGCTTAGGATCGACGCAAAATTTCCCAGGTTCGAGTAGATTACCCGTAAAATCTACTCGAACCATGCAAAATTTACAGATATTACCCGTAAAATCGAACCGATACGGTAATTTGGAGTTAGAGCTCTTCACCTACCTTAAAAGACCGATCGATTGGGAACGGCATGTGGTGCCATATTTTCGTACGAGTTGATTAAATGCGAGATCACGAGCCCAACGAATAAACGCACTTCTTCATGGCAGGGAAAAAAAAACATTTTTTTCTTAGATTCATAGCAAAAATCATTAGAGGCAGCATGATAAGAATAGCGTACTAGACGAACTATTGCGCTTGTACTAAAAATATTGGCTGCAAAAAAACAACTCGAGTGTTCGATCGTTGTCATATCCTAAACACATCACATGTCTTTACACACGCTGAAAAAAATATCATGTCCTCGATCGCGTACTGTACAATAGGTGTCATAGAAAAAGTTGCTCTAAAAAAAATGATATGACAAGTGATAAACTACTATGGTGTTTATCTTATGGGTTGTCGCAAATCGTGTGTGCCGAATGTACACAATACACTAGTGCTTTTTTTAGATGACCGATACACTAGTGCTAATTATGCTTAATTAAACTACTAAATATTAGACGTGTATTCCTTTAGAATTATTAAATGGTTGCATGTGCAAATATATGGATATAGGAGCTGAGCTACGTACCTTCATATTCACTCAACGAAATTTTATCCAAGGAAAGCTAGCTACAATGAATCACCGCCGGGTACATATATTAGCTGCTTACCATTGTATAGTGCCATTTGACAGAACAACAGGAAATGGCATAGAAGTGATAAGGAAAAACGTTGCCACGATGGTTCACAAGTAATCTAGTCCCTTGCCCTAAAAATATAAAGTAATTTAGTCTCTCACGTAGTGATTCAGGACTCTCAACCTGCATAGCTAAATCCATAAAGTCATTTAAGTGGATTACTCTTAGACACTGCTCATTTTAACTTCTGACTTCTACTTTTTTTTATTATTTATTAATTTCATTTTTTCTGATTTTTATTTTATTTTTTAAGGTTTTTTTGCATTTTCTTTTTTTCGTATTCCTTTGCATTGTTCGTGATGAGTTAATATATTTTTTCTACTATTATTTTAAAAAAAATTATTATATCAAATAATTTAGCTCAATTATAATAAAAAATAAATTAAATATAATAAAAAATCATAAATCAACATATTCAACACTCCGTTATGCTAGCCCGAGTATAACCAATGGCATGGCACGCTAACTCATGCCACCATGGCGTCGGGCCCACATATAGTGGCAAAATCACAAACTGATCCCTCGTAGCCTGTCCAACGTCCACGATCTAGAACCTTTTATCCCCAGTGTTCACTTCGTTTGACCTCAATTCCTTGCTCTCAACAACAGTCGCCGTTGCAGGGTCTAGACATTTGCACGCGCCACCAATAGCCGAAGCTCATCAGGGCTTCAAAGGGGGACAAAATTGTGGAAGGCCAAAACTTCAAGGGGGTTCAGTGCAGATGGCAATTGCCATGGGCATTGTTACTCATTGGTCATTACATTGCAACTCATGTGCACCCTATGTCTCGGTGGCGCGAGTCAACATGCCATGTATTTAGTCATACCCAATTGACTGACGTACAAATGACAAAGAATACACCTAAATAAAGTTTAGTGACTGATATGCAGTTTGGAGTTTACTTGACTTGCTTTAACCAATGAGGTTCGATGACATGCAAGTAGTTTAGTCTTTCTTTGTAGACACAATTTCTTTAAAGATGCAATTTTATTGTACTAAATCTACCTAAACAACTCAAACTAATCAGTCAAAATGTTTGATAAGCAGGAATCACCTCTTAGAGTTATAAGATTATGACTAGGGGTGGAAACAAGCCGAGCCGACTCGAGCCGGCCTCGGCTGAGCTCAGATCGAGTCGAGCCATGGCTCGGCTCGGCTCGTCTAGAAACCGAAGCTAGAAAGCGAGCTCAACTGGGCTCGACAGATAGCTCGAGCTGGCTCGCGAGCTCGGTAGAGGCTTGGTCCGCTTTTCAGGGCCGCCACCCGCCGCTCCAAGCTCGCTGATGATCGCGCTCCGCCCTTCCCGAGCCGCCGCTGGATCGATCCACGCCGGATCCCGCCTTCTCCGCCCGAATCGCCCTTCTTCGCCGGATCCGGCTCTCGCCGCCACGCTGCGCGGATCCGCCGCCGTCGGCTCGATCGGCAGGTCCCTTCACGCTCGATCCGGTCTCGTCGTCTCCCGCTCGCTCAAGCGCCACCGTGGGAGGGAGGAGGCGGGGGGGAGAGAGAGGCGGCAGGCGCGAAGGGAGGAGGCGCGAGGGCCGGAGGGAGGAGGCGTGGCGGGGCCGGAAGGAGGCGCGGCGGGTAGCGGGGAGGGAGGAGGCGACGGGGGCGGGGAGAGATGAGGGAGGAGGTGGGGGCGGGGAGGGAGGCGGCGGCAGCAGGGGGTGGGGAGGGAGGAGTCGGCGGGGGAGCGGTGAGGGAGGGAGGAGGCGACAGGGAATGCGAAACAGCGAGAGACGGAGAGAGCGAGCGGGGTTGGAGAGCGAGCGAGAGAGTCATGTGCATGCGCGTGCGTGCGGGAATACGGGATGTAGGCAGTTGGCTCGATTGGCTCGCGAGCAGCTCGGGCTCGGCTCGTTAGTGAGCCGAGCCGCAGGAGAAGCTTGGCTCATTGGAGAAAGCTTCGAGCTCGAGCTGAGCCGAGCCGAGTCGACTACGAGCTCGAGTAGTTCGCGAGCCTCGAACTTTTTATCTAACCCTAATTATGACTCCACTGACTAGAGTTTAAACCTTGATGCTCGCTTTAACACGTAGAGTGTGCTTTAGTGAAAAATCCGTTCATGGATTTACCACTGTCTTCTATATTATAGCTTGTGCTAAAGGAGCACACTTGTGTGTATTGCTTGTAGTATCACGTGTGCGATGCGTCTATTGTGTAATAAAAAATTGATACGCACCTAAATATTGGGAAGATTTTTCTCCTAGAAAAACTAATTAATAGTCCGTGGGTGGACACAAAGAAATTGATACGTACCCTAAATGGTGGGAGGGTCCAGCTGCAATGAATTGGAGCATTGAATGGTCGCCGTCACGCAACCCAAAGCTTGCATGCTCCTCCTTGGCCTGGATAGTAAGAAATTTGGACAAATATAGCACTGTTTGTCAGTGAAATTTCAAAAATAGCATCCTGCGTACGAGAATTCTATATCCGCCCTCGACGACCGCACGATTCCGGACAGGACGACACGTGGCAGTCGTGCGGTCTCGCATCACACGATCGAAGCTACGAGCGCGCGTGCGGTCCGGGACCGCATGTTTACACTGTAGCGGGCCGAGTGCAGTCATGCAGAGAGAAAATTTTCAGTGCTCGACGAAACACACGCATGAACAGTAGAGTCATGCGGTCCTGGACCGCACGACTGCGCCGCTACAGTGTAAACGTGCGGTCCGGGACCGTACGATTGCACTGTAGCTCGGTCGTGCGGTCCGGGATCGCACGACTGCCACGTGTCGTCCCGTTCGGAATTGTGCGGTCGATCAAGGGGCCAGAAATGGAATTCTCATGCGCAAGATGCTATTTTTGGAATTTCGCTGGCAAACAGTGCTATATCTGTCCAGGATTCGGATAGTAATAGAGGTTATTTATTTCTTTTCTTTTGGCCCTCCCTTCTTATCTCTTCTTCTCCTTATGGTATCAAAATTCATTGTTCCCATTTAAAGCGATTTTGGCTAGGAATAAACCACCCCTAATTACGGCCTTGGATGTAGGGATGGCAATTGTATCTGTTTACTTGTATATCTACGAGTAAATAAGTCAGGTATGAGATGTTTTCTTTACCCACTAGTATAGAAATGGAAAAACACTATGTTTGTCGGGTAAACGGGCATGAGTATAGGTAAGCTCCATCCATACTGTCTTGTCCGCTTATCTACGAGAAGATACGTGTCTTTGAGATAATCGTGACAATTCTTACCGATTATAATTCGTAATTCCTCATTAGAAGCACTCGTGTTTGCAATTCGGTGTATGATTACTTATACATGCGTATTTTTAATACTTTAATTAAGGGATCTTTTCAATTGTGCAATTCCCTTCTCTATTGTGTTACTTAGAACCGATTTTAGACTCTTTAGTTCTTGGTCTAGGGATAATTAATTTTCATAATAAGTTTAAAAGATAGCTATTATATTTTCTAACAACAATCGCTATGTTAAGAATAATCCCACATTGGTTGTGGTAGAGGAGAAAGCACACTTATAAGTGTGAGGAGCCCTACCTATTGGACTAGTCTTTTTGGGAGAAGGCCCAATACCACTTATAAGGTTGTTGCTCGTCTCCGTGGGCTTAGTTGTGTTCACCCATTTGGACTCATTGCAGGGAGTAAACCTGTTCCAACATTTGGTATCGAGTCCAGCGCCTAACATCTCCTTGGACCTCAAGGTTGCGAGATGTGTCCAACCAATGTGTGAGGGGAGATTGTTAGGAATAATCCCACATTGGTTGTGGTAGAGAAAGCACAACTTATAAGTGTGAGGAGTCCCCACCCATTGGACTAGTCTTTGGGGGAGAAGGCCCAATACCACTTATAAGGTTGTTTCTTCGTCTCGTGGGCTTAGTTGTGTTCAAACCCATTTGGACTCATTGTTCTTGAGTAAACCCGGTTCAACAAACTTATGTGTCCGTGTGTATATATCATTAATTCAACTCTCGGACGGTGACTCTTAGTTCACGGTAAACAGTATGCTCATGGGCGACGGTATAGATGAGGTTATTCACCCGTCGTCTTTCGTAGGTATACCGATAAACGTGAATTAGAATCACGGATATAGATATAAACGAGTATTACTTGTGCCCGCGTCCGATTGCCATATCTACTTAGATTGGATGTGGATGGGTAACCGCGTCCACCACCCGTACCAAGCTATCAAATGGCTCCAAATCAAGCTTGCGTTGTGACATGTCTCGTCAAACTGTGGTGGCTGCTCGTAGGTCCATGGCCACCTTGGGACGATGATCCTCGTAGCAATGCCTAATTAAGCTTATAGTTAGCCTTGAAAAAATTCGCTAAATCGTTGTCGAGTATATCCTCTTCTAAAAGTAACTTGCCTCGATTAGGCCTCGATTCGGCGGCATGATTCGCCAAACTATACTGTGTCTGTTACTCGATCTTTTGGTACAAAATGCCGTGAATCAGCTGAACGTGGCATGTCCGAAGATTAGCATTTTTCGGTGAACAAACTAAAACCTCAAATTTCGAAATTGCCACTTTTAAAACTTAATTTAGTAGATTGATTGGATGGCTAACACTACTAATGCTATACTATCATCTCAACTGTCTTTTAACTATATTAAATTAGTAAAATCTTATATGAAAAAGATATGAGGTGAATAGAGATAATACGTTGTCCTTATGTAAGAGACGATTTGAATTCACAAACTAACGTAAATAATGATAGGGTGTAAAGCAAAAAGTTATTCTAAAAATATTACAAAATAGTTAAAGCAATAATTTTTTGTTGAAAAAATTATCTCTAATACTATTTTTAAATAAGATAAAAATTTTAGAGGTAACCTTAAAGATAGATTATTGTACGTGTCCTTAGTGCTCACTTGGGTATATGCTCGTTTCAGTTTTTTTCACTATTCAGTAATTCATTTTTTCTAAAAATTTTTAGATTTTTTAGGTTTTTTTGTATTTTTCTTTTTTTCCCGTGTTTCTTTGCATTGTCTATGATGGGCTAACATATTTTTTCTATTTTTTTAAATTCAATTATGTCCAAAAAGCTAAATCAGCTACAGTAAAAAAGTCAACTATAGTAAAATTTTAACAAAAACCAGAAGTTATTGCTAAAACAACACTCTCCTAGATGTCCGCAACATTTTATTAATGGGAAAAATTCGAATTAAAACCCCAGTCCGACATCTACAGGGAGCCCGGCAGGTTCAAAGAATCAGAGTACATGGAGCTGTTCACAGTACGCGTGCATCAACCAGCAAAAGTGCAGGTGCCGACTAATTCCAAATAAAAGCACCCAAAAAAAATTTTCTGAGAGTGAATACATTATCATGTTGCAGTAATCAAACAGAAGTTACGTCATGGTTGAAGTGGCCAAATGGGCCGACTAACCGTGCTAATCCCAAGCAAGATATTATTGATCCGATCTAGAATACATGTTTGTTTCAACTTTTTTTCGGCTTCAGTTTCTAGTTTTTGCTTTTTTTCACTATTCAATATTTCATCTTTTTTTGAATTTTTTTAGATTTTTTAGATTTTTTTGTATTTTCTTTTTTTCCCGTGTTCCTTTGTATTGTCCCTAATGGGTTAACATGTTTTTTTTTCTATTTTTACATTTTTAAATTAATTATACCCAAAAAGCCAAATCATCTACAGTAAAAAAACTAGTTACAGTGAAATTTCAACCAAAAACCAGAAACCATCGCTAAAACGAGCGCTCTAGTATGATCTAGGATTAAATAGGTCATATCAGCTTGGCTTGATCTGATGCAGCATGTCGTGTTTATATCGTGACCTCGGCCACGGAGGGTCCGACACAATACACATAGAACTATGCCGAGTGCATGATGATCTGAACAAGACATAGCCCAAATGGTCTCGTGAGGATCGAGGAGGAAGGGGTGAAGCGCATACGGTGCACTGCAACGACACAGGAGGTGGCACGGTAGGGAGGGAGAGAAGGGAGCGACCGAATGGGTCGAGCGGCGGAGCGCGAGAGAGAGGCTGCACACGCACGTGCGCATCGGGGGAGGGGGAGGGGGAACCGAGGAGGGTAAGAGGAGACAACCAAGGGGGTTGAGCGGCAAAGCGCGAGAGGAAAGTGGTGGGGAAGGGAGGAGGCGGCGACAGAGTAGGCCGAGCGGCGGAGCGCAAAAGGGAGGCGGCAACATAATTAAAGTTAAAAAAACATGTTAGCTCATCACGGATAATGTAAAGGAATATAAAAAAAGAAATAGCAAAAAAGTTCAAAAAATAAAAAAAATCAGAAAAGATAAAATTAATAAATAGTAAAAAAATAGATGTAAGAAGTTAAATTGAACAGTATCTTATAAATTTGGACGGAGAGCACACCATAGCAGCTATGTAGCCTTGTGCGCCCCTATGTCATAGGGTTTGAAACTGAGATGGTGCCTTTATTAAATTTTGTTAAGTGAGCATATATCCAAATGACTTTTCCTCTTTTGAAAGGGGAGAAACGGACACACAAGGACAGAGACCACCGGACCAGTAGCTGGCACTTCGCAATACCGCCACAACCGTTTCTCCATATTGCAATTTCTCCCCAAATTCTCATATGCGTGTGCGTGTAATTACACGTAGATTCGTGGGATATTGTACACGAATTTGGGGTACGATCGCAACCAGATGGTCCAATACTGTCGCTTCCTCCACTCTTCCTACGTAGGAGGCCCCGCGTGAGCTCATAAAGGATTTTCTGTACGCTCTAGTGTTGTATGTGTGTCAATGAGAACAACGCCCCAAAACTACTTTCCCCAGTCACAGAACTATGTTGTTTTACACGATCTTATATGTATAAAGCACTATAAAATTTGTAATTTTATTAAAGTATTTTTTTTGAGATAACTCTTTATATATTTTAGAAAATATTGATAATCAAAGTTTCGAAGATTTGATTATATCAGTGTTTAAAATGATATATATTTATAATTGAAGAGAGTAGTTTGAAGTCTTTTGCCCCTTCTTTAGGTGAATTGTATGGAAATTTTGAAGTGGGTATAAGGGAAATTGGAGGACACATCATCGATGCCGCCAATCAGTTGGCGTGGAGTTGTAGTTAGTGACGGCGAAGATTGTGTAAGAGGATGAGTGGAACTCTTCTAGTGCATAATATCTAATACTTATTGAAGCTAGCAAAATCTTCTTTAGATATCGCTTAAAATGGTTTAAAATCAGTTTTTACTTTTGATTTCTACTTTTTTTTCACTATTCAGTAATTTTATTTTTTTTGATTTTTTTGATTTTTTAGATTTTTTGAGTTTTTTGTCTTTTCTTTTTTTTCCGTATTCCTTTGCATTGTCTGTGATGGACTAACATATTTTTCTATTTTTAAATTTTTTAAATTTAATTATGTCAAATAAATCAACTCAGTTACAGTAAAAAAATAAATCAGTTACAGTAAAAAAAATCATAAATTAACGTCAAATTAAACACTATCTTAGTAGTTCATTACTCCTTGTGAGAGCTTCTTTTTATTTTCACGTCACCGTTCACGTCATCCTATCTGGGTTTAAAAAAAACTAAACACAAGAAATATAGGAAAGGGTTTTAAAAAGAAAAGGACACTTGTAGGGGAAGATAGTAAGGAGTGTGACTCAAAGCGAGACAAGCTTCAGGGAAAAAAAACTACCATGTCTTTTGCTTTTTTTTTTTGGGCGGTGCAAGCGGTGGTGAGGAGGGGATCGATGAACAATTTGCCTGTCTCTCCGGTGCAACTCGTGCGACTGCAAAGCTTCCCCCTCCTCGCTAAACGTACTTAGCTCCGTCAGCAGTAGCTTTTAGTTTCTCATGATAATCACTATTTATTAAATTAATAAGTTATAATTAAAAATTAAAAATCACATATCAAAAGAATGAACCTTATCTATCCACTGTTTTTAATTTTAAAGTATTTAGGTCTCATTCATTTCAACTTTAGTTTTTGATCAGAAGTCGAAATGGACGTGTTTATATTTTAATCTTTTCATTGCATTACCTTTTCTTTTAATTAAATGAGTAAAAAAATACATAGTTGTTACAGTCGGAAGACCGGTAAAAAAAAGCCGGATTTGACATTATGGTAAAACTGAAACCAAGAACCCTTTTTTCCTTCTCTCCCTTTACTTGCGCGACGTGTGGCGCGCAAGTAAAGTAGAGGAGAGGGGTCGGCAGACACAGGAGGAGCACACGAGGTCTGCCCTGCCTCGCCTTGTTTATTGATTAATCTATCGTGGGGGGAATTGGGGATGCGACGGGTGCCGTGCATGCGAGGCTGCTGCTGCAACAGTCTTGCTGTCCAAGAGAAGCCGCTAGCCACTTCCGAACTCTGATGGTTCATGATTCGAGAATCCAGCCCAAACAGAGCTGGTTGGCTCCCAACCCAAGCGGTTAACTGGGCTGGAAGGCTTGTGCCGGCCCAACCCAACATGTTCGGGACAAGAACGCGTTTGCCACGTCCACCGCCAAGCCATCAAACCATAGCTGCCTGCACACGTCATCCGGAGCACCGAGTTTACCACACGCGAGATGGCAACGATTTGCCTGATCGGCACAATACTATTACCCGACTACTAGTAGTACGTAGAACTAGGAGCAGGGTTAAGATGCACACGACACCGTGTCTCTACAAAGCAACCTGCAAGTGGTCATTGAACATTGCATAGAACTCAGAACTGAAGCACCAATGCTCTTGTTAAACAAAAGCTCAAACAAACTGAAGCAAAAAAGTTAGAACAGTGATGACGATTCCTGGAAAAAAGAAATGAAATTGGAAGAAGACGATGGAAGAAAAATCGAAAGCAAGAAGAGGGTGTGTTTCCACGGTATACATATCACCATAAGATTAATTAACTTAAGCATGTGTCCATCCTCTAATCCTCATTTTTTTATTATCTACATCTGATGTCCCAGAGGCAGCCTGCTCATCATCTGCTGATACACAGACGCGCCCACGCTGGCGGCGCTGCTCGGCATGGCCTCGTCCTTCACCTCACCCTTGGGCACCATGAACCCGCCCGCCGTCTCCATCGCCTGCCGGCGCCTCACGAACGAGTGCAGCGACGGTGCCATCATCGGAAGTTTCAGCCCCTCGACGGCGCCGAGCCCCGTCGGCATCGGTAGGCTCGGCAGCGCCGCCGCCGCGTGGCCCAGCGAGTACGGGAAGTTGCTCATCGGCGCAAGCGGGTCCCTCGGCGGCAGGCCGAACGCCGCGAGCGGCGCGCCGCAGCTGCCCAGCCTCACCAGGCCATCCTGCGCCGACGGCGGCTCCGGCCTGCGGGCGCCACCTGCGTGGGGCTGCGACGCCTCCGCGCAGGCGGCCGTGCCCGCTGCGCTGGACGCCGAGCTCGGGTGGCCGCTGTTCCGCGTCGCCGGGACCTCGTGGTTGTGCTTGCCCTCGTACGTGGTGATCACAGACTTGAGGTCGTGCGACGCGCGCTCCACGTGCTTCCGCACCGAGCAGCCCGGGTGCGTGCACTTGTAGTAGCTCCTGTACACAACGCAAACACAGACATATTTGAGACGAGTGACACAGATCAAGAACGACAAGCAAAATGAGAGCGCACTATTCCTGGAAATCTCAAAGATGGTGATGTTTCAGACAAACCTTGGGTTTGGGTTGCCTTTGACGACCTTCTGCCCGTACTTGCGCCAGCGGTAGCCGTCGTCGAGGATGTCGACCTCACTCGTCGTCTGGATCACGACTCGAGGCTCGCGGACAGCTCTGGATGCTGTGTTCATTTCAATGGCACAGGACTCCAGTTTCCTGAAACATTCAGATAGGTCTTGTGTGAGCACTACTAGTACAAACTTCGCAGACATTTCTGCAAACTAAAATGTAGTACATTGTACTGAAAGAAACAGGCTGTAGAGATAAGATAGTGACCTTCTTTTGGACTCCAGGTCGTCGCCCTCGGCGTCGGCAACATTCTGGGACATGCTGCCCTGAGTCACCCTGTCATCCCTGTCCACCTCGTCAGACACTGCAGATGTAACATCTACACCCTCCGGGGACTCAAACCGGGTGGCGCCATCATGGACCTGCATCGAAGCTGACGAGTTGCAGAGCTCACCGGCAACCGAGGGGGACGACGTTACTTCAAGGCCATCGCCATGCCAATCTTGGACAGTCACACTGTTATGCCACAACGAATTTCCTTCCGCATTTGGCTGTGAGCCAGGGGGGTTGTTGTCGGTCACATCCATTTGAGCATCACTGAACGAATGAATGGGTGGAACGCCAGGCCGACGGCTCTGGGAGGGCTTCAGGTGGTTGTGCGTGCCCTTGTAGATGATCTCTGTGATGTGCCCCTCATGCGAGCGCTCCACCTTCTTCTTCACTTGGCAATTGGGGTGTGTGCACTTGTAGTAGCTTCGCGGGTACTCGCTGTGCTTCACTTGCTTCTGCCCGTACTTCCTCCAACTGTACCCATCTTCAGCTGGCGCGGCACTGGCCATTGCAGGGTAGTCTCCCTTCGCATCACCTTCCGCTGCTGGTTGGTCATGGTCTGGAGGTGATGCGTTGTCACTGCCTGCAACGGTGTCAGGTGCAAGACGATTGAGCTTGGAGTCATCAGAACTGCTCTTCACAAGGGCTTGCCCGTTGAATTGCTGTTGGTTCAGATGGCCCAGCAAATTAGCCTCTTGTGCCATCTGAATGTTACTTTCAGTCTTGACAGAAACCTCTGTGCTTGGAAGTGATGGATGCTGATTGTTGGATAATGATTCCTGAAGGCAAAGGAAGGTGTATCACATAAAGAATGACGAAAACAAAAGGGTTTATTCACATTTTGAAAACATGGCAATATCATCAACCATGTTTATTAGTACCCCATAAAGAATGGAGAAGAGCGATTAAACAGTAGCCACAAAAGCATCCACTCCAGTCCCTTAAAATTGACCATTCCAGGTTGTGAAATTTTTTGTGATCATTTAGTGAAAACTTCTGAGAAAAAATGTACATGAAACTTGCCAATTTAGCTTGTTTCACCAGAAGCCTGGTAGGTTCTAGGTTGTCTTCCTCCGTTAAGTATCAAGTATCAACAGTAACGAGCAAAAAGGTGGTACCAGCTTTACCAGTCACTTTACAGTAACTGGCCTTACAAAATACTTATTAAAATAGGTAAAATTATAGTGCCCCAACCATTTGATTTTTTTTTTCAAATACTGTGTATGAATTAGTTGCAAGTACGCAACCGACAAAATACTTAAGGAGCAAGATCCAATTGATAAAATTGATCATTCATATAAACTTCTGTTACATAAATAAAATAGTCAACAATGCCAACTCCATGGTTAGAATAGGCAAATATTTAGTGCTACAACTATTTGGGAAAAATAATGTGTACAATAGTACAAATCAGTTGCAGGTATGCAACCGATAAAGTACTTGGGGAAAAATGTGTTGTTACATTTTGAAAAATAGTCATTACTATCAAGTACCCACTTCTTTGTATACTAATATGGCTCAGTACACCGTTTTCAAAAAAAATGGCTCAGTAGAGAGCTACTTCCATCATAGCCAAGAAGCAAAATGTCATAACACGATTTTTTCCGGTGTTAAGAATAACCTGTAAACAATTTCAAATAGCTGGTCACCTTCTTTTCTTCTGCTGTGTGCTGTGAGGACTTTAGCTCCAAAGGCTTGAAAGAAAATGCACCAGGACCATCTTCAATTGGGGGGCCTTCAAATCTAAGAGGATCATTGTCATTGGTACCACCAAGCATGAGTAACTTCCCTGTGGTTGGCGAGGCCTGGCCCTGAAGCATTGCATGAAAAAGAAAAACATTGTTGACAGGTAAGTAGTAGCTTCGGTATCAGGTGTCTGTTTTTCATTTTGAAATTAATCTCTCAAAAATCAGTAAATCACAATATATGATGCATATACCAGGGAAAAAAATATTTCAATTGATCTCTCCAAGACATTGCATGTTCATTCATATATGAACAAGAACAGGACTAATACAAGATTTCATTTCTCTCTTTTGACAACAATAACAACGCCCTTCGGCTTCATGTTTAAGTAGGGATATAAGGGGAGATAATTTGGGGTGTGTGATGCTAGATTAAAGCAGACATACAGCATATATTCACAAGGAATGATCGGAGACCTATCATACTATTTAAAGCTTTTGAGAAAACTATCGCAGTTTGTTTGTTCGAAAAGGAGATTGTGGAAGTTGGAAAACAAAGAAGCACGGATCATGGAACCAAAGTTGAACTTTCACGAACTTCCAAAGAAGTCAAAAGTTCAGTAAAGCATTCTTGACCTGCCAGTTTAGCATCCCATAGACAAAAGCACTCACAATCCCTACGTTCTTACACTGAAAATCATAACCATGAGAATACATATTGCATACCATGGCATTGGAAAGGAAGACTGGCGATTCCAACAGCGTTGCCGGGCTCAGGCCAGCCGGGATTGTTAGATACGGTGACGGAGCTCCTGATGTCGAGCAATCAGCTGCAGCTGCTGGGGTGCACGGCATGCTGAGCTTCGCCACGCTGAATCCAGCTCTTGCCTGCATCCTCTCGGCGAGGCTGCTGCTGGGGCTGGACTTCTGGCCAAAGTGTGGTGTCATCGGCAGTGGCCGCCCTTCCTCCTGAGGTGAGGGCACAGCCACTGACAAGCCATGCTTCTCAAATCCAGCCTTATAGGCATCCGGTGGAAATGCTTCAGTCTGGAAGCTTGGCATCAAGCAGTCTGGGCCTGGATTGGGATCCTTCCACTCCTCCATTGCTATGTGACCGTCCATCTCAGCATAGAATTGCTCAACCTAGTGTTTAAAAATAATTGTACGTCAGTACAATTTAGGCTAAACAATAGTAGTGAGACACATCCAGAGAGCTAGCCAACATCAGGAAGGGTGCATTCAGCGATAATATTCAGGAATGTATTGACAGGAATGATCTTTGTATTGTTTAATAGATATGCAGAGACATTGTCAATGGAGGGATACAGCATATGAAATCAGAGGAAACAAGAACAAAGAAACCCAATGAATGGAATCTGTTAGTCTCACACAAGTCTTAGAACAAGCACCATAGCCCATAGGGATGAATAATTGAGATAAAGGAGCAAGAGAGGCATTACCAAACATTTCACAGCAAAATTATTTCCAACAGAAACTCAATTTCAGCAGGAGAGCCAATGCAAGATGGCAGTCCTCTCAACGCTCTCGAACTGAGAGGTTGATTATTAAAAAGAAGAACAGACCGACAAATTTTCCTATCAGAACCTCAAATTGATCTTCTTCTTCACATCATCACAAACATTCGATTTTACAAAGCAGCGCAATCTTCTCCCAACAGGAGGAGGTTAGGTCGATGTGACCGGCACAGCCCTCTACAGAGGAATAGAAAACCGAAAAGGAGCCAAAAATAAGAGGAGAGTGGACGTTCCATCTTATTCACTTCAAAAACAGGAAAAGAGGAGGCAATAGCCCCCAAACAGCGTGCTAGTTTGGGGACTCCCTAAGGCTCGGAGCTCAAGATAAATAACAACAGCGAACAACTTTTCTCGTAAGTTCTTAATTATTCTATAAAGATGACATTTCATATAAAAAAGATCAGATTTTAGTGAAAATGATGCAGATTTTATTTAAAAGAAAGCAGAGATGAACAATGAGAACACGCATTCTCGATGTAACAGGGATTAAAGAACTGAGAGAGAAACCATCAAGAACGTTCCGATGAGCCAAACAACGTAGCACAAACAAAAGGTCACTCTTTTATGTAAAATGGGGAAACGAAGGGTCCTTAGAACATTTCATATTGAAAGTTGCAAGAGATGAGTGCATCAGGGATTGCACGAGGAACACGGAGCTGGAAGAACCAAACCAGATATCAGAAAGGAGAGGCCTAGAACAGAGGCATCAAAATCAAGCTCATTTAGACATGTCGATCGGCGGGGCAAACTTTATGCCTTTCTTAGTACAACAAGGCAGAGAAGGCAGTCTTGTTCAAAATGAGAGAGAAGAGAGCTGGGTCAGAATGAACACATATTACGCCGAGAAAAATTCAATAAAAATCCAACGACGCCACATTCTGAAACAGGAATGCCAAAGCCCATTTCGACAACCCCAAACTGTGATCTTTTTTCAGGAAGGGGGTCAAATCATGATACAGAATAGCAGGATCTTATCATAACAAAAGAAATTCAGATCACAAAGAGCACATACCAAAATGCATAGAGAGAGATAAACCAAATCTCCTCACAATGACAGGCTTGCAGGCCCTTGGAAATGGCAGGATATTCGTTGAAGAGTTTATACTAATAAAGAAACATTGGACAGAAACGGGACACGAACCTGTGCGTGATTCAGGAGCAATGCCAATGGAACAAGATCGCAGGAGCCCAATGGCGAGCCTCCCTTCTTCTCTCCCACCCGATGGCTTGCTCAGTCCACCAATACCCAAGACCAGCAGCACAACAGGAACAAATGATGAGTTGTAGCCGCAGGGAGTAAGGAAAAGAAGGTTCCCCTGCCATTAGTACTCGGTCCCCCCCCCTCTCTCTCTCTCTCTCTCCTATTGCTAGAAAGAGAAGAAACAGAAACAGAGATAAAGGAGGGCGGTTTGACCGAGAGAGTGGGAGATGTGCGGAAGGATTCGCTGGAACACAGGAGGCATGAGAAACAGGGGCATTGATGGTTTGCTCGCGTTCGTCTCTCCTGCGGAGCTGAGGTTTGTTTTTTCGGTTTCTTAAAACGATTTTTAGATTTTTATTATAATATCTAATTTTTAAACGAAATATTTTTTAAAATAAAATCTACAAGTTAATTATAGTACATATTAAAAACCTAATATCTGTACCATCTAAAATCACAAGCGAGTATCTCTCTCAGTAATCTTTGTCATAAACAGCTAAAATTTCAAAAATTTTAACCAAAATCCATAAACCACATAAAAAAGAACAGGCACTGTTTATGGGGTGAGTTTTTTCCTGTGTGCTCTAGTTTTGGGTTTTTTAAATTCTATCTATTTGTGAGAGATTATAAAATAAAAAACAGTTGTAATAATTTTAATCAGTATAGTTAAAGTTGAAATAATATGTACTATAATTGATTAATAAATCCCGCCTCAAAAAAATATACCGTTTGAAAACTAGTTATTGTAACGTCGTATATAAGCCATAAGCTATAAGTGGTAAAGAACCCACCCATATATGTATTAGACCCTATAGTAACTTTTTTAATTTTAGCACCGAACACTCGTTTTTACAAATATGATCCCCTTCCCAAGCTCGAAAGGTATGACAAGCGACAACGATCACCTAATGTGCCCTCTTTGCTCAGCAGGACAAGTGGCACGCGACAACATATGGGGCCGAGACGCTTGTAATACCTGAGGAGGAGAGGGATTGGGCTTGCTTTGGCCCAGCCCAAGCCACCCTCCCCTATATTAGAGAGAGCCAGGAGGGGGCAAAAGGCAAAACCCAACATGCTCTTCTTTTCCCTGTGCTTACCCTACTGCTGCCCCTGTCCTCGTGAAGAGCCACCCTGCGCCGCCGCCCTACTCTCCACACGCACGCCGCCATCGACCAACCACAGTCGCCGTCATTCCTTCGACCATCATCGTCTGCTTGACATGCCTCGCTGCCTTGCCTCCCCTGTTGTAGATTGCCATCGCCAATGCTTCCCCTGGCCACATGCCACCGCCGCCACTGCGTCTCCACAGGTCACCGATGCTGCCACCCTCCCGTTTTCGGCCCTGCTACCCCCCGGTTGCCGAGCGCCACCCCTAACTCTTGTGCTCCTGCTGCTGTCGCCGCTCCTCCCTGTGGCTCGCGCGTTGCCTCCCCCTTGCTCTGCTGGCTACGCGCCACTATTGCCCTTTCGGCCGTACACCACGCAGGAGGGAGTCGAGGGGAGAGCCGGGAGCCGATCGGGAGTGGAGGGCTGGTCAGCCAAGGGCAAAGGAGGGAGGAGCTGGCTGCTGGGAAGAAGAGGAGGGGAAGGGGGAGGAAGAGAAGGAAGAAGAAAGGAGGAGAGTTGACTGTGAGGGAGGAAGAGAAAGGAAGGAAAGATGGTGGGGAGAAGAAAAGAAGAAGAGGAAGGAGCCGACCGTGAGGGAAAAGGAAGGAAGAGAAGAAGAAAATAAGAGAGAAAAGGAAAAGAGGAAAAAAAGAGAAGAGAAGCCCGATCCGTCAGATCCGGCCAAAGAACGACAGATAGTGCCCCGATCCAATCGCTCAGGGTTAGAGTAACACATCAAAAACCTTCTTCTCATTTATTCATCAATTCTTATATAAGATAATATGTCAGTTATTAGAACTAATTCATGTGGCCATTAGAATATCATTCATTAATATGAATGCCTGAACGGTGAAATCGATGCTACCACTGATGATTTGGTTGGTCTATGGTGGGAGAGGGAAAGGAAGAGAAAGAATGGATGGAAAAAGAAGCGATGCTACTAACGAGTACTGGAGTAGTAGCAACATCCTATAAATATTAGCTAGTAGATGATAAATTGAAGTGAGGTCAATTAGTATAACTGATTGAAGAGAGAAGGATTAATAAAAAGAGAATAAAGGCCTTGCCTTTTCAGCTCAAAAGCGAGCAGAGAGAGATTAAGCATGTAGAATTCAATCCACGAATATAAATGACGAAATCGCTAAATTCTTATATCAGTTAAGTACCGGGACGATGGGAAGGTGTCTGATGGGATAGGAATTGGTTGTGTTGGGTTTATACGTAAGAGCGAAGTCATTTGTTCGTATATATATGTATTGCATTAGTGATGAATTGAAATAGATAATGCTTATTTAGGTGGCGGTTTGAGTTTGGTGCCGTCCACGCATCGTCTGCCAGGTTAACAAATAAGTGCATGCTAGAATAGTGATTATGGTATATGCTTATTATCCGTGTTTCCATGCCATCGTCTACAATATTTATGAGATAATGTATATGATTATGTACTAATCATACCTTGAGGAGTATTGTTTATGATTAAACATCTACATTTGAAGAATATTGCATTATGCAAAATGTATAAGAGCCAGGTCGGTGAGAAAGTCATATGACTAGTCCGGAGTGCTCTTGAATAAGCCCTACAGAGATAGGCACCTCCAAGAATGGAGGCAGAGAGGTTTCACCAACGAGTGAAATAACTCTACTATACTGGTATAAGATATATTTGAAAATGCATCAGCTCTGAGTACTTCTTGTCAGCTCGAGGAGATATATTCTTCTCTACCTCGAGAAGAGTGGTAATTAGCTCTGAGTACTTTTTATACTTGGCATGACGATACTGTTGCTGGAGTGTCCTGTGAGTAGGGTGAAAAGTGCTCAAAATCTTATCAATCATTTCAGCATCTGTGATCTTTTGGTTACATAATCTAAGCTTAGCAATAAACTTGTGAATAGCAAAATTGTATGCAGACACGTTCTTGAAATTCTGGAACCTGATGTTGGTTCACTCACGTTGTGCTTCAGGCAACATGATGGATCTATTTACATGATATAATAGATCAATCACAGGAGACACCAATAAGAAAGAACACCAGAGTAGGTTTTATTAATTCTTATATCTATTTTACATGATACATTGCTTCTTCATTTATAGTCTAAATTTACTAGAGGTAATTCTGGTATTTATCTATACGGAAACCTCCTAACCTCCTAGGTTTCGTAAAGAACCAGGTTGCTGCTGCTGCTCTCTGAACGTGCCTACACCATCCCCTGCTGCTGTGCTTTCCTTTCCTGACCAGCCAGCCGCTGCAGGTAATCCCGGCTGGGCCCACGAGGAGATCGCACTGCGCAAGCCTGGCCGTAGCAAAACCGCCACAAAAGGAGCGGGCGGCAGCCGCCTCCTCGTCCTTCCTTCCTGCTCATGCGTGCCGCATTTCTTACCATCCATCAGGGTGTTTCTCTTTCTCAACCGCCTTCTGAACCTGACCTCCAAAATCCAAATGTCGAGCCTCTCTGATAAGCAAGTTTGCAGGCGGCCGGTTCTTGCCGTCGAGAAAACCGACGCTGGGATTTAGGAAAAGAGCCTGTTAGAAACGTCAATGCTGACCTTGTCCGTTGCTAGTTGGCTCCAGACTGCGACTTGTCCCGTGAGGAAATGTTCCAACCATAAGTCTCTCAAGCTGTCTCTGTTCATAATATGGAGATATTCCCAGCCATAACCTAACAAACTGGGATCACTGGATCGAAACAACAAACAAGGTCTTGCTCCGGGAACCTTTAAACCTTGCATTGATACTACTTTTTCGTAAGTGTTACCCACTGAACAAGGACATGTCCCTCCTTCACAGTCATATGACTCGCATCTAAACCTTTACGGAGTGACAGGGAAAATAATCTCGACGTGCTCTGAAGAGGGTCCACTCTAACACGCACACCTATACGATTATTTTGCGGGTAACAAGAGCTATCTTGGTGCAGTTTGAACCCACAAATATTGACAAAGAACTCTTGGGTGTCTTACCTGCTGCTGGAAAGGTGAGTTAGATCTGTTGTTCTTGTGTGTGCTGTGTAAGATGCATCATGCGTGTCGAACTGACCCCTACTTACTGTACATCTTCGCTTTGCGCTTTGCTTCCGACTTCCGAGGTTTGAGGAGTGTGCTCAGCTCCGGCAGGTTTTAAACTATGACGCTGTGTCGGGTAAAGACAAAACCAGGGCTGCTTTGTGAACTGGGAAAGAGAACACTTGGATACTTTTGTTTGATTGGGGAGCTAGCCCTTCTCCCAATGATTAAAGTTTCAGCTTGGAATTTGGTTAGTTTGGTCATTTGGCGAGCTGATGATGATGATGATGATGATGATGATGATGATGATGATGATGATGATGATGATGTCTGAATGGCATTGTTGGATTCATGGCATCCGCTATTTCCCATCGCCCAATAGTTGTGTGCGCCCTCAAAAAACCACGATTAGATGCTCACTTAATTAAAGCAGTCTTACCAAATTACCGACAAGCTGGTCTCCCCTGATGCGGAGATCCTTCTTGATCTTTCGTGATACAGGATCAGGAATAAAAATAATCACCAATGCTTCCCGATACTTCACCGATCATTCAGGCCCAAAACCCCTCCTTTTGAAGCCCACAGCAGCTCAGCCCATCTATCCCCTCCTCACATGCGTTGCTACTACTCTCAACCCTAATCCCCTGTCTCTTTCATCACACGAAGCAAACACAAGCCGCCGTCTCCCCGCCATCGCCGACGCCCGAGGCTGCCGCCGCCGCCGCCACTGCCTGGAGGTCAAATCAGCCACCGCCCGGCGCACTTCCTCCCAGTGGCTCCCACCCTTCCTTGGTAGTTAGGTTGTGGCCTGGTCTGAGTTGGTGGTCTAGTTTTTTGCTCTAGGGATGGCAAGTGGAAGCTCTCAAATTACGAATCCGCATGAAGCTGGTACTGTTATAGCGTTATTATCTCAAAGCCCTGCTCCGAACAACAACTGAAGTCAAAAATCATTCCAAACGCGTTAGCTTCTTATTATAATTTTTTTCTTTGTATTACCTATAGAAATATAATGATATTTTTAAAAAAAATTCTTTATTTTGCTATAATTAAATACCTAAAAAAAATCAACGACCACTACAATATCCTTTCGATTAAAAGCCACAGCGCTTAGTCCCAATCTATTACAGGAATGGTATTGTTATAGCCTCTAGGAAAGGAGGCAAGGAATATTTCAACATTTCATCAACGTAATCTAATTGTCTCAATGTACTATAACCCTTTATATTTTTAAAAAAATTTTAAATACATATATACTCATCGCATCGTCGCATCCTTAACTAGTGTTCTGTATCGGTGATACATAGACTATTGCTACTATTTTAGTATTTTAGTACCTTGGTCCCTGGAAAACGTTTTATCCCTCCCTGTGATGTTGGAATCTGACAAGGATTAAACTAGTCCTCAATAAATAGGCTGAGAATTTTTCTAATAGATCCTATGAATACCCCTGGTTAGGGAGAATGCGCTCGGACTAAGCTGAGTACCGACCACCATTTAGTGGTCGGGAGGGTATGTAATTAGACATGAGGTCCCATCCTTCTACTAAGATTAAATCCACTATGATTAACCATGTGTTGTAGTTAGAAGGAAAGTGCGCCCTTATCTCTCTAACTAACCACATGTAATCAACCTTCATCCTCAACAATAATTGCTCGATGATGGTGCATGGGCATAAATCTCACTAATAATAACTGATGACCATATGCGGAATTCACAGAACTGATAAGACACCTCTCTATAGGTTGCAACTCTTATGTTTTATAAGGAGTGGTGCCAGATGGAAGATAGACTTACACACAAAGCGCAAGATGGCCATTTTTTTTTTGTAGCCATAGCTTTGTACATACTATTATAATTTATAGCAACATAAGGCAGAAAGTATGATTATTATTATCTTACAAGAATACGAGAAACGTGTCAAAAATGCACTCCTTGCGCGATCTAAGTGTTGTATTCGTGGGCCGGCACACCGGAGACATCGCATGGCAGGAGGGAGAGATAGGTCCAACCGGCCCATTCCGCGCGGGCCCGGCACGGCGCGCGGTTTTGCGCGGCCCGGCCGAGTCGCGCGTCAGGCTGTCCGCTGGAAGAGGCGGGTTTTTTTTTCTTTTGAGGGGAAGCAGGGCAGGATGTTTTTTAGGGGGCCCGGCCTAGCCTGGGAAACGCCTAATGAACCAACCAACCCAATTCTTTGGGCCCTGGACGTCCCCAATTTCCCACCTCCTGGCTGTCGCCTGTCGTCCTTTTGCGGATCTAGCCACCACGGCCACGGGCTCACGGGTCATGTCCTGTTTTTTTTCTGTGGCCGATAGATTTTGATTATACTTTTTAAAATAATAACAAATTATACAATTTTAAATTTAAAAAACTATTTAGAACATTTATTTTAAATTTATTTTGTTTATTTTAACTTTTGAAAAAAACCAAAAGACTAAAAAAAACAGATCATGAGTGCCACCGCTGCCCCGCACGCCCGACGCACCGTATCATGAATGCTTGATACGATACATAGAATCCGTCCATCTATTCTTTCACGTCCAGGATGACTTGCACACATCCTAGTACTATTTTTCAGAACTTTCTAAATTCTGCATATCAGCACAAGCCAATCCCATCCTATCCATGGTACGGAGCGTACGATACAACCGATGTTAGGGCTAGTATGAGTCCAAGTAACGGAAGGTGTATCATCGTGCTACCCGCAGTACATGTACAAATCTACGTCGCAAGCAGGCCGCGGCGAGTTTTTGGTGTTTTGGCCGTTTTGTAGAGGCGTATTTGCATGAATAACGATGGTCGTACGGTATTAACAAAAATAGTATTTTTGTCGTATGATTACCATGCGGTGGGACGCTACATGTCAGTTAGAGAAATACACGACCGTTGTATGACCAGGGCCTATCGCATAGTCACCATGTGACCGAGGTCGGTGCCGCATGGTGACAGTCCTAGTTATTGAAATCGGACCGGTTATCGAACCGCTTGACCTTCTGGTTCACGGTTCATTGGTCCAACCGGTAATTAACCGTCAAACCGTCGGTTCAATATAGCTTATAAATAAGTGTGACTTCTATTCATACACCACGCACGGCCTGCTCACTTGGCTAGCGGAGCAACGCAACCGAGCCAACCAACAGGTCCCGAGTTCGAATCCCCCCACGCGCGCCTTGCGCGCAATATTTTCTGGCTTCCGCGTAGTGGTGCGGTCCAACCAGCGTCGGTTTTTTCTGGTTTATATCAAAACCGGCCGGTTTAACCGGGAATTTTTCGGTTTAGAACGGTTCACTTGCACAGCCGGTCTAACAGTGATATAAAACCGGATTGGGCTCCGGTTCCGGTTTTTTCCGGTTGAACCGCCGGTCCGATCCGGTTTTTATAACTAGGGTGACAGTGCGGTATTCCCCTAGTGTTTTTCATTAGTGCCATCATTAGCCCCTGATTAGCACCAAATAATCATCTATCGTACAGTGGCCATTCAGGGAAGGTTGGTGCCACACAACCCCGTATGATAGAGATGGGCCCGATGTGTTTTTTAATACCTTTAGCAAGCATGCAAATAAAGACAGTGGGCCAAAAGCCATTTGTTTGCTCTGAGTTTGTGCCATGCACGATAAGATAATAAACCATTGGAAGAGAGGTGGTGTCGTGTGTGTCCCCCGCGCGAAGCTGGTCATGCTAATGGGACCAACTTTTGTCCGATTTTTGTGCAAAGCTGGGAGTTTTGGCTTCCTATTTTTTCCAGTGGTTCAGAGGATGCAGGACGGTGTCAAACGATGGTCCTTGAACGTCTTGAACCATGCATTCAACGCTACTCTCTCGAAAGGAAAAGGCACATGCAGCATTAGAGATCCAAGTCGTTCTCAAGACAAGTAACACAATCATGCTCGTTACCCTGAAGAAAATATTATTCCATTGTAAATGCATTCATGTTTAAGATGAGAATACGAGCAATGATGCAACGTGCGTACATTACAAAGTGATGTGCATCATTGCGGCAACAAACGAATCAACGAACTCTCCACAAAAAGCAGCACTCACCGTACGTGCCAACGCAAAGAATTATCCAACTACATCATCAGAAACCCGAAGACCATCAGAACCAAGTAGCCAACGAGAAGGCTTCCAGTGCCAACCCGGCACGACAAGCTCTTGGCGCCGGCGCCGTCCGTGGCGCCATGCTCGGCCGCGCCCGGCGCGCCGTCCATCGCCTTCCCCCCGTGCCCCGGCGCGGGAGCCGGCGCCGGCACGGGTGCCACTTCCGGAGCGGTCGGGAAGATCTGCTCCGGCAGCAGCACCCTGTCCAGCGCGTACACCGCGACCAGCGACGTCGAGCAGACGCTACTGACGAGCTTCGCCGTGTCCCAGCTCGACACGACGCGTATGGTCCCGGCGGCGTCGGTGATGTTCACTGTGTACTGCCCGCCGGCGAACGTGGACACCGGGCTCGACGCGGCCAGCGCCGTGAAGGCCGAGAGCGGGTAGTACCTGGGCATCGCGTGGTACAGCATAAGCGACCGGAGCTGATCGGCGGTGAGGTTGACCAGCGCGGCCTTGTCGACGGCCGCGAAAGCCGAGTCCTCAGGCGCGAAGATGGTGACACCCTGGTGCGTGTCGTTGGCCTGGCTCTGGAAGGTCCTGATCACGTCGGTCTTGGTGAGGTAGTCGAGGAACCTGCCGTACGGGCCGGCGAGGGAGAGCAGGTCGGCGAGGTTGACGTGGCGTGGTGCCGGCGCCGGCGCCGGCGTCTCGATCGGTGTCCTCTGAGACAACGCTCCGCGGGAGAGCGCGAGGCATAGCAATGCACTGACAAGAACAGCCGCTTTAAGCTCCATTTCTGCAAATCTTGTGCACTGTACTAGCAAGATGAACGCTTTTCCAAAATGCAGATGAAGCAACTGCACCTGATCCAGGCCGCGGTGAAGCTACCATGGCAGCACGCACGGTATTTATAGCAGCTGGGTGGTGGATTGATCGCATAAGAAATGGCGAAAGTACACTTGGGGTGGCACTCGGTTGGCGTTAGCTATGTTGTCGCTGTTAAGTGGTCAAACGAACATGCGGACATGATCGTGTGATATGGGAATGTTTCTCTGAAGGTGGCGGTGACCAATGGTTATTCTAATCTGCAGCCTGAAGGAGCGCGGGTCAATTTTTGTATAAATTTCTTGGGGTTTGATTTAGCATGTATGGTATTAATTACCAGCTAATCACTTTTTTGTGAGGAGCTATGGCGACTCGTGTCATTACCAATGGGTAATAACAGTAGTCAATGAATTATTATTTGTTTATTACGTAGAACATCGTTCCAATAAATAATAAGCTCATCTGAGTAGTTACAGAAGAACAATAATTAGATGTTGTGCACTTTATTATTACAAGCCATACATGGTTTAAGGTATTGGACACACGGTAGCCTGATAATATTACAATATTAATTGTTCTCCACTATTAGTTATATACTATACTCTTAAATAGAAAAGTATAAAACATAGTACATGTTCAACCCTGTATGATGAACTACAGGTCGTCTACTCCTCCCAGTTGCCATATAAGGCATTCACCTCGTCATACTCTTAGTCAGTTTCAACCTCAAACACCTGACTACCTTCATCATCCACCCCACTCTTGTCAAATCCTAAGTACACTCTTGTCGGTGCCATGTTCCGGTACCCCACTCCGACGCATTGCATCCTGGTGGCTAGATGTCGTCGACGCATGGCGCCCTGTCTTCCCTTCCCAGTTCATTATCCTCCTTTACTTTTACATTATTGTATTTCTTCTAGTTTCATATTGTTGTTGTCTGTTTTATTGTGGAATGCGGTGCATGGCTCAGTGATTACCCATAGGGGTGTTTTAAGGGTTTGGGGCCTGCGGTGAGCAACCTTATGGGTGCTTGGGTATTGGTATGCTCCAGGGAGCATTGACAATGGCCTAGGAGCTCATGGATAGCCACCAGCCCTTTTTTTCTAGTGCTGTTAGCTAGAGGTGGTGTTCCATCGTGGCTAGGTTTGCTAGGTTCTTGGCCTCTAAAGTTGGCAAAATGAAATGGTATTAGCTATAGTATTACCTTTCTATTGTTATCGGGCTTGATTTAAATTGGTTTGGTGATGCACTTGCTTTCACGTGGTTGTGCTTTCCTGAATTGACTAGGGTTTTGTGGTGGCTTATGGCTGCCGTCCTTTAGTCATGATACTCCCCTCTAGTGTCCTTCGATTTTGGTTTCTTCCCTTGACTTTAGTTAATGCCATCGCCCCATGGGATGGTTTTCCGCCCTTAATGCAAAAGCTAATGCCTTTGCTATGCAGCAAGCTAGTACCGAGTTGACTGGGAACAACCCATTCACATCAGAGAGTTCAGTGGTGATGCAGTGCTATGGCAAGGACTGCATGTGGTGGTTCATGTGAGTGGTGATGGGTGATGATAGTTTCCTATCTACTTGCTATGGTAGTGAGCTTGCTTCATTGGTGGCTTATGGGCGGTGGTGTTGTTGCTTTCTCCCTACTGGTTCTCTATTGGCTTTATTTCATGGGCTTGGGGTGGCTTCAGTTGTGACAAGTGGCTTGTAACATGTCTTATGTATGCAAGATGAATGGGTGACTCACCAGGAAGGGTAAAAAGGTGAGGGTAAGATTAAGAATATGAATTTACAATCGAATTATGAAAACCCATTACGTAAGAGGTGTCGATTGGCCCTGGACAATCCTGATATCTCGATGAGCGATTGCCCTTGTGCAATTTTCCTTAAAACTATGTTCTAACGATAATTCATTTATTATATTTGCTTTAGTTTTTCTAGTTGTGGTTTTTTTATAATGTGACTTGCAAGTGTCTTTAGTGTTCAATTTGATCGGCTGTGAGGATATTATATATATTTTTAATGCAATGTACTTGTATAAGCGTATTCGTGTAATTAGATAAAATTTTAATTTTGTAAGATTTAATTGTTGGACTTTATTCTATTATAAATCTTGAGATTGAAATTTTGTACATTGGACTTGTCACGTTTAATGTATGTGAGATTCATTCATATAATTAAGTTTTTTATGTAATCGGACTTTTTTGTATAATGATACTTCATTTAATTCATGTGTTAGATGATTGAATGTTAATTCTCTTATTAAAGTATTAATTACTTATTAATTGAGTGATTTTGGTTAATTAGTTTTGAGGGTTATCACAGGAGTACTATCAAGTAATCACTTTACTTTATGGTAATCCTATACAACTTTGAAAAAAGTGCATATGCTGTGGAGATAGTTTAAGGCCGCGCTCACAATGGCTTCTGCAGTCGTGTCTGTGTTTTGCTTTTGCTTCTTTTTTACTATTTGATTTTTTTTCTGTTTTTTTCTGTATTCTTTTACATTGTCCGTGATGGACTAACATGTTTTTCTATTTTTTTATTTTTTTAAAATTTAATTATACCAAATAAACCAACTTAGCTACAGTAAAAAAAATAAGCCATCTACAATAAAAAAATATAAGCCACCGCCATTCTAAACACCCTCTAAGAAAATGTGTTTAGCCTTTTAGTTACCATATGGTACATGCCTACATGGCTCTTCCAAAATGAGACAATAATGTGTAACCTCCGATCGTTTTCAAACATGACACTAATTAGATTACTTGAAGACTACAGTAAGATAGAGAAGAATAAAACTAACATGCACCGACAGGAAGCACAAACTAGACATGCAAACTGATATCGATTAAGGGCCTATTTGAAGCCACTTTTAAAAGTTAATTTTGGCTTTTGTTACGGTAACTAAATTTTAAATGCAGTATTTTTTTTCAAAACGGAGTCTACAAGTTAATTCTAGTACACATTAAAAGACCAATATCTATATCATCTAAAATCACAAACGAGTATCTCTTTTTCTGTAATCTCTGTCGTAAATAGCTAAAATTTAAAAACTTCACTCAAAAACTATATGTCACAGCAAAAAAAAAAGACCCTAAACAAAGTGCTGTTGAGGGGCAAAAAGAAAAAGTTTATACCAGAGAATGGATTATTAAGTTGTCAAAGTACATGTGAGCAACGGGCCAACGAACCAATAACCATTTTTAAAGCATCAACGGCAAGACAAGAAACCGCAGAGGTTTTTTAATCAGTCGCCGATCAGAGGAGAAAAAAAAAAACTCCCCCCTATGTTCATCATGCACATGAGGAGCACCTCCAGCATCCTGACCGTCCAGCTTGGTGCTAAGCGATCAACTTCTTGAGTTGCGGCTTACGAGCGTCTCGATTCATCGCGTCGTGATCTTTCGATGGAACGGTGGGCAGAGCATCCGATCAACACGGCCGGCCGTGATTCCCAGAACTCGCTGCCTTGCCTCCGCCGAACCAGCCCCTCCGGTCCGCCCCCGGCGAGCGCTGGAGACGTGCGCGCCGCGAGCATTTCTCGGCGTTACTGCCCTGCCACATACCATGGCTCACCGACATTCAGCCCGTACGGACTTGGCAATACACAATGCCATATGTCGTCACGGCGGATAATCAGAACAGCAAGTGCAGCTCACGCGTGCGGGGAAAGCACGACTTGGCGAACGTGCGTAAGACCGTCGTCCCCTGCCAGCCAGATTTCTCTTTTTCAGCTTCGGCGCTGTTTTTTTCCGGTTACAGTTCTTGATGGATTTTATCTATATTTTTAAAAATGGCAGTAGATGACACATACAGTTATTTACTCAAAACTTAAAAAATTCGTTTCAAAAAGTTGTCTGATTTATTTTGGTTTTTAAGAAACTAGACGAAAAAAAACAAAGGCTCAAAAGTTAGCTTTCAGCTTCGGGAGCCAGCCAGGGCCCTCCGGCCCTTCTGCCGTGTAGCTGCTGCTACCGAACTCCATCAAGCATCGACGTGAAGCCCTGACGTGAATCCGACGCCGACGTCGCCGGCCGCCATGCTGCATCGAGGAACAGAGGATTCGGAGTCTGCTGCGGCGGCGCTGGGAACAAAGAACGGAAACCTTGAAGCCCTAGGCTCTCGCCAACCCACGCACGAACTGGGTCATGGGCAGGGCCGTGCCCATTCTCGCACACCGGAACCCAATGATTTTATTAGCGCGTTCAGTTTTTCTTTTCAGATGGAGTACAATTCCATCACAGCTATCCCAAGTGCCTAAGGGTGCGTACAAATACAATACATGATAGTCTCAAGTGGTGGTTGATGCAACTTAAGAGTTAAGGCACCACTCAAACTTCCACTCATCTAATGCAGGGTGGTTTCACTAGACCCACGATACCATTTGCACGTCAGCCCTCAAATATTTCTATGTCAGGCCTCAAATTATATTTATATTCAACATTTTGCATTAAGAACCCTACAAGCAAAAAATATTACAAAAGCACCCCTAGCCCTATTTGTCAGGCTCAGCCACCGAACCCACTGTGTCCCACTTCCTCCCCATCGGCCCATCCTCCCCTCTCGCCTCCCTCTCTCTCCCACATACTCCCCCAGCTCCACTCTCTCGTCCGACGCCGCTGCTGCCCGACAGCCGTTGGCGTCGCTCATCCGCAACGGTCATCGTAGGGCCCATCTATATCCGGCCGGGCGGTCACCGCTGCCATCTTCTTTAGCCCGCAGCGTCGTCCTTCCCTATCGACCGGTGGTCATCCTCAAGAACATGCAACATCGACGTCTTCTCCCTCCGCAGTATCATCGTCCAAACGTGTTCGTCCCAGCCTCCCAGGGCATCGTCGTTGCTAGTTGTGCCGGATCTAGTAGCCTCGGGCACTGGCCAGATCTGGTCGTTGTTGCCTTGCAAGGCACCTGGCGGGGCATGCATTGTGCATGCTATAACATGAGTTCTCCGAACAAAAGAACTAGACTTGACTAAATAGGATGCTTGGCACGGCCTGGTTGGACGATTAACTAAATAGGCTATGTCGTGCCAAACCATGGGCTCAGCCTCGGACCCAGGCACAACTGAAGAAGGCTACGGGCCATGCCGTGCTGGCCTAGGCAAGTGTAACTCGATGGACCAAAGATGGTAGGCCCACGTCGCCTCCGCCACACATTCCCTTTCGTTTGTTTCACCGTTGGCGAGAGGGAGAGAGTGAAGCCAGAAGCACGAGCCATGAGAGGAGGAGGTGACGAGGAGAGAGGAGGCGGCGATCGGGTGGCGGAGCAGGCGATAGTTGAGTGGCAAAGTAGGCGAGGAGGCGGCGCCTAGGTTGGGGAGGGAGGAGACAATGACCAAGCGACGGAGCGCAAGAGGAAACAGACGGTGGGAGGGAGGAGACGACTAATCGAGGAGGCGGCAATTAGGTCGAGGAAGGAGGAGACGGCGGATAAGCGGTCCACCCCCCACCTCCTCCCCCATTTTGACGTCCACCCCCACCAGCCCACCTCCACCACTCCCTCCGTTCCCCCTCCATAGGCACGCCATCGGATGTCCACCTCCTTTGCCGCTCGGTCCGCCCCCCCCCTCTCTCTTTGGCGCTCTACCCACCCCCACCTTATCCATGCTCCGGACCGACAGGATTAACCTCTAAAAAGAACAACCGTGTTTTGTAGTCTGTTCCATGATTGGGTATTGCGTGCTGGAGATTATCGATGCTGAACTCGCCTTTGTACAAAGTCAGATCATCATGCTAGATATCAAAGAAACCACTCTCTCGTAGACCTAGTACTCATCATCTGAACGTACAAAACTTCAAATCCGTGTGGGCGTTTTTCAAGAAAATGAAGTACTAAACTACTAGGAATAATTCACTAGTCCTATACTATTTCCTCCTGTGACAGATACACGTCATTTTGTAGACTTTGACCATCAATTTTTAAATATTTAAATTGGTTACATGGAAATTATATATATATATATATATCTCATAAATAATTTTATAATTTATTAGATTATTAAAATACATTACAATAGAAAATAGTAGTCAAGTTTGTGTTTTAGAGACTACATTGATATTCAAAACGACATGTATTTAGGATCGGATGATGTATTAGTCTTAAACCCTATTCAAATACGGTAGTTTTTGGCTGATTACGAAAGAGATTGAGGGAATAAGAGATAATCGTGTTGAGAAGCTATTTCGTTCAAAATAGCTCTTGTAGTAACTCCTTGAAATAGTGTAAAGAAACCATCTTTGAAAAGCACTTCTTCCAAAAATCATCTTCTAAAATTCAAAAGCCGTTGTAAAATTCAAAAGCTGTTTACAACAGGGCTTAAATGAACATAATCACCGTCAACCCATGATTGCTGTTTCGATGCCTTGGCAATTGGAGACAAGCGAGTAGTACTTTGGCCGTGAATGGCTCGTAGCTGTTGTGACGACCCGCACAATTACCAAGGGTAATAATGCTAGTCGACGGATTAGTATTCGTTTTAGCCGATAAAACATCACTTTAACGAATAGTAATCCCATCAGAATAGCACAGCAGAACAACAATTAAGGGTAACAAAATACATCCATTACCATAGCCACACAGGGCTAGAGTTTAATATAACCTACTGATCCGGTTATTACAACACTAACCAAAAGTTCAAACGTCCTTCTAATTACACAGGAGACGAGTACAAATACAATATATTGGAAATACGCCTATCTAAAGAGTGGAGTCCGAGCGGCTCTTATCTCTCTACTCATCCCAATCATCGTACGAGGGATAACCCCCATACGGCTCCACCTCCGTACCACCGCCCTCCCCTGGGGAGTAGGGCTCCTCCGAACTCGTCTCACCTCCCTCCCCGGTCGAGGTGAACTGGCCATCCTCTAAGAAAGGGGAATAATACAAGGGTGAGTACGGAGTACTCAGCAAGCTTTTATATATATCACAAAATGCATTTCATGCTGTTATCCTGCTTCCCGATCAATCATCCTCATATTCCATCCCAACATTGCATCCATAAGAAAATAAGGTTTTGAGTTGTGAAAGATTTTGATTTCATTAATTTAAAAGCTACTGAACATTTGTACGAACAGATAAAACTTCCATGAGTTTCCGTAATCTCCTTACCCGGAGACAGGCATGAATTCATGATTTATATAGCATTGCGTAAGCTTGTATCACTTTACCCAATATCATTCTGATCTTAATGGCTCATGGATTTCCGCATTTCCTAAGATGCGGTGCCCAGATCAGAATACAGAACTTTTGAAACTATCTCAGTATATTATATCTCCACCCAGTTACTCGTATTCAGCAGTCTGAGGTAAGGTACCACCCTCGCCCAGACCCGTCCAACGACATAACTGTTGGTTGAGGGTGGTTTTCAACCCATCTCCCAACACTCCACTGCGTAATATATCGCCTCGCGTACCCATCGCGACCACTAACCGTCTCGGGTTATTGCGATTCACGTACCCCCTGCTGACCACTAACCAGTCTCGGGTACGAGGTTCGGATCCCCCACGGTCAACTTACTCGCACGACCCGGGTTCTCCTTTTATTATTACTTACCCATGTGGAGAATATAATAACATTGATAGCACTACTAATTCCGTTCGTCCGTTAGACGAAATGTTGGTTGATACGTTTAGTACGGTCATTCATACAGATGAAGTTGGTAATTACTTATATCATATTTTATGCAGAGGTCCCTAACTCGCCCCTCATTACAACCAAGGCAACCTCGCCCACCTTGTATTACTCTATACGGCCGACTGCTCCGTCAATCGCCGATGCTTCCTCTTTCTTTTTCTTTCTCAATTTATTCTCGATTTAAACATTTGTCATTGACATGCAGGGTGGTATTAAGTTAATAGATAAAATACTTTATTTTACTGAACACAGTCTGATCATATGCTCAAAATAATGCTTGCCTGTGTTATACAAAAGATGCTGAATCCCCGTACTACTCTGATATTCTTTCCCTGGTGGGTTTGGACCGCCTCCTGCAATAATAATGTGCTACTACTTTACTTATGGCTTTGGCGAAGAATAATAATGAATTGATACAATGCAGCCCTATCGTCGTAAGGTTGTTAAGGTAGGGTTTGCTGAGCTAACGGATCTCTGGCAATGTTGAAAGTGGTTACTCAGTGACTTCCTAGACGACTGGTTCAATAATAACCTATTAAAGCGTAAGCTCGAAAATATTAAAATGACAGAAATAAACCTAGTTTAATGCTTCGGATGAGTTGACGGAATCCTTTAATATTTGATGCAGTTACAGTCTCAATGAAGGTTTCTGGATTAATTATTTTCTTCCTTTTCTTGAAACTCTATTTTTATTTTCCTATTCTCCTTCTCTTTATTCATTTCTTCCTCTTCCCTTTTCTTCAATCCGGCTGGCTTTCGGCCCACCTACCTATCCCGGCCCACTTCTTTCTTTCTTTCTTTTCTTAACCCTTCCTCCTTCCTCCCCTTTGTTCCCCAGAGCCGCGCCTGGTTCCTCTTCTTGCCGCGCTGCGCCGCCTCTCCCCTTGCGGCGCTCTCTCTCTTTCTCGCTTGCGCCACTGTTCCCCTCTCCTCACGTCGTGTCGCTCTCCCCTTCCTCTCACCGTCGCTTCTCTCCCTTCTCTCCCCTGCCTCTCTCTCCCTTCTCTCCCCTGCCTCTCTCTTCTTCTTTCCCCTGAGCTGCGCCGCCGCGCTCTCCTCTCCCCTGAGCTGCGTTGCCTCCTTTCCTCTCTACTGCGCCGCCGCCTCTCTCCCCCTTCTTCTTCCTCTTCTCCACCCGGTTCCCCCCATTCTTCCCAGCGTCGCCGCCCCTCTCCTCGTGGCCATCATGCGCGCCGACCTCTCGGTTCTGCGGATCCGTGGCCTTCGGCCGGATCCGCCCTATTAGGCCCGATTTCTACCCTCTCATGCTCCTTTTTGGATGCTATTCTACTGATGCTTGTTTATTTTGATTTTTTTCTTAACACAAGTGAAGGGGTTGGCATGGATGCGTGCTGCTGCAGCTCGGCCCTGTGGGGATCGAGGCCATCCGCATAATCTGGGGGTGTGTGATGGCTCGAGGGCGCAGTGCTAGGCGCATGGCGCGCGCGCCGCCTAACTCGCCGAGTAAAACTCCTATGTGCCTTTCTACTACTTTCTCTCAGGCGAAACTTCTGGTGGTGTTGGTGCTATTGTCCACGAGTGCGGCTCTGGATTAGTTGCTCTATTCGGTTGGTGGATGGTTAACTATTGAATGCGGCATAAACTTACTACTAAGATTGCTAGAATGGGCAAGGGTTTTGGGGCTACCTTTACCGATGAACCAATGGTGATTTGGATGCGGTGATGGTGATGCTTGTGGTTGTTTGTGTGCGGCTCGGTCCCGGTGGGGTTCCTTACGCTTGAGGGTTGGGGTCCCGCCGCTCGCCCTTCTTCTTGCCTTCGGTTGGGTGATCTTGAGGTGAGTGGTGACGGTGTTGTTGGCTTGGGGTGGTGTCTCCGGTTGGGGAATGGAAGGAAGGAAAATGGTGTTGTTCTCTTCGTTGACCGATGACCGTGGTATCCGGATGTCTGGTTGGTGCTCGGATGCTTTGAGTTGGTCATGTATTGAGGGTGGTGCGGTTTGTATTATGCGGTGGCTTCGGACTCGTGGGGTGGCGATGGTTATTACCCTTTGTGCGGACTTGTGTCGTCTTTGGTTCAATGGTTGGTTGACACCTAATGCATTTGCTACAATTTTTACAATATACCGGGTTTGTTTTAACGCCGGGTGATGAACCCTACGGTTGTGAGAGGTGCCGGCCGCCCCGGACGGTCAGTATCTCCGTGAGCAGAATGCCCACCGAGATAACCTCGAGGGCTCGACGGCAATCTCTTTTCGCCTATTCATTTGCAAATATTTATTCTTTTGTTCGGTCTCTTTTGGTATTTAATCTATTGGCTGGTCTCAAATGGAAAGGGTGTGGCTCGACGGCAATTTAATGTATGAGATGCAAAGAGGTGTACTACTGAGTGTAATCTTGTGACAAGTGTGTTAGCGGTGTGTGCAACCAATCTAATGTGTGGATGTATGAAATGGTCCTTGTATGTAATGCAATGCCCACACAGATGTAAGTGCAAAGTTTTAATAAAGCGTAGGATGATTCATAATTAATCTCCCTTGTGTTATTGTAACAACAATATGTGAATGCAATGTTTGATGTATATCTTTGATGTATGAGATGCTCCTCATTTGCAATTAGTTTTCTCTCGATGTAAATGGAAAACTTTAATAAAGATGAAGTTTATTCAGTGTTTAAATTTCCTATGCTATTGAGTGCAATGGTTGCGACTTAATCAATTTTGGCGTGATTTACAAACTAATTGGCTTTAGTTCCCGCTAACCAATAAACTAATTAACCAAGTAATTACTACTAATTATATTTAATTAACTAATTAAATAACACGGGGTGTTTCAACCTCCCCTCCTTAGAAAAGATTTCGTCCTCGAAATCAGCGTCTTCCTTAAAGAGATTCAGTTATGCATCAAGTAGATCTTCTTCCATAAACTTACAGGAAATGGAAGAATGGTTGCCCCTGGGTCAGAAATAATAGTGCATACTAAGGGTAGAGTAGTAAGTTTACCTACGACCACATTTCTTGCCCCTGCCAGCTGCTCGGCTGTGATATGAGTGAGTCTTGTTTGTCCTCTGGTCTGACTTCCTGATTTGGTGATTCCCCTTGCTGAATTCTCTGGTGTTCCTTGTCCTCGTCCTCCCACTGAAGTTTGGGATGTATTTGGTGTGCTGAAAGTGGAGCTTTGATGTCCAGATGGTTCTGTGGTTTTAGCAGGATAAGGGCAATTAGCCCGGATATGTCCATCCCTTCCACAGTTATAACATCCAGAGTTGGTACGGAAGCAGTCCTTAGTAAGGTGTTTCCCTTTGCATTTGCCGCACTTAAGCTGGTTGAATGTCTGTGCTTGGTTGGGAGGTCTTGATGTGTCATGCTGTGATTGATAGTTGGCTTGTGGCTGAGAGGTGTTGGAACGGTTACGGTTGGAGCTACTGAAGTGCTGATCATATCTTGCCTTCTTGCGTTTCTCTTCCACCAGGTTGGCATGTTCCTTCTCCACAATAATGGCCCGATCTATCAGATCCTCAAACTCTGTGATCCTATGTGATGAAAGCTGCATCCTGATATATGGATCCATCTTTGCCTTGAATCGATCTATCTTTCGCTCATCTGTGGACACATCATCGGGTGCATATCTGGATAACTCATTAAACTGATGCAAATACTCAGTGATGCTCTTGCTCCCTTGGGACAGAGCTCGGAATTCTTGCTTCTTAATTTCCTTCTGACCCTGGGGAACATGGTAAGCACTAAAGCTTTTCATAAATTCAGCCCAAGTGATGGGACACTCAATACCGCGGCTTCGCTGGAAGTTTAACCACCAAGTGGCGGCCGGTCCCGTCAACTGGTGAGATGCATAACGGACTTTCTCTTCGTCCGAACAACCCACTATATTTAACTTCTTTTCTATCTCCTGTAGCCAGTCATCAGCCTCCATTGGGTCCACCGCCTTGGCAAAGGTAGGCGGGCGAGTTTGGAGAAATTCTCCAAGACTAACCCCTGCGTTAGGTAGTTGTTGTTCAGGATGCGCCATCCTTGTGAATAGAGATTCTAGAAACCGGTTTTGACTTTCCTGTGCTTCTTTACGAGTGTTCTCCATGAATTTGAGAATGTCTCCTAGGTTGTTAAGTGTGTTGGCAGCTCCCACATTGCTAGTATCCCCTACTTCTGTGGGACCAATCCGAATTTCTGGTTGCCCATTTCTTATCCCTGGAGAGCCCATTAGTTGACCCTGTCCTAGCAATGTATTGCGGTTGCCGGATTGGTTATTGCTTGCTAACGGTGGCTGACCCTGCCCTGGTATTTCGCTATGAGTACCAAACTGGTGATTGCCTTCGGATGGATTGGGCTCAGCTGACTCTAGTCCCTGAGTCCTGCCAGACGGGTTCTGGTTATGATGTTCCATCTGTAATAAGATCAATTGAAGTGGTTAACCCTAACTTAGCTTTAACTCTCTGGTTTCCTAAATCAGGTTCTCTTAGACATTGTTGGGGTACGTTCATAGTGGTACATTGATTTTATGGTTCAGCACAATTTTGAGAGGAGAAGTTAATTTCCTTTTTAGTGGACTACTCTAATTTCCACTCAACCTTGAACTTTCACTTTGCGTTATGGCCATCCACATCACATCACATCACATAATATTGCCAAATAACTCGCAAGAAACAAAGAGATGCAAAAAGAACCAAATTTCTATTCTACTCTGGGACTACGTGCCCAGCAACGCTCGAGAACTCGCTCTCGAGACCGCCCAACGACATGCTAGATTGGGACCACGCTCGTGGCTTGCCCACAGTGCGAACCTACACTACCCGGACTTCCGCACCGAGCACGCCGAGAACTCGCTCGGGATCGCCCAACAATTACTGTGATTGGGACCACGCTCGGGGCTCATTCTCGAGCACGCCCGAGACCGTTCCGGTACGCCCGAAACTTACGCGCTCGGGAGCGCCACGGACCACTCGTCCGGGAAATCTTTTGTGCAGAATATGATAAGGACATTTTCTTATGATGTTCTCTGCCATCCTTAATGGTTAGACTTGGTTATCATGTTTACTCTCTATTTATAATGATGGCAGTGGAATTCATTTAGTTATTAGAGTGAAATAGATGAGTAGTCACTGAATTTGGGTCCTGACTATTCCTTTTTACCTCTAATATATAATTTAGTCTATCCTATGCTGCTACTAATTCATATCAGACAATACAATTAATAAAAAGTGGTTAGTGGCATGCAGATGCAAAAACATGCATATGATAAAATTTTAGTTTCCTAAACTTCATTATTTAAGCAGTAGTAATCAATGAATGCATGGCAGTTATTACTAGTTTGAAGGGGTATTAAAACATTTCTTTTAGGCATCTCTATTTTTAATATACTGATAATTATAATACCCTGCGTTATGCATACCCTTATAATAAACTACCTTAATACCTCACTAATGCCCGTCATGACAGGCAGGATTAACTATGGCGATATCCTAATACGGGTCATCCTATGAGAATATAATATCTAATTAGAATTGGCATTCACTTAAAACCTTCTATGAGGAAACGAAAATACTAAATTTTATAACTAATACCACAATAAGATTATCAAGGGGTAAGAGTATTAGAGAACACTTATGATAAAATATTAGAGACCTCTACTTAAGTGCCAAATTAATTCTAGATATATGCGTGGCTCTCAAATCGTTGCTCTGATACCACCTGTGACGACCCGCACAATTACCAAGGGTAATAATGCTAGTCGACGGATTAGTATTCGTTTTAGCCGATAAAACATCACTTTAACGAATAGTAATCCCATCAGAATAGCACAGCAGAACAACAATTAAGGGTAACAAAATACATCCATTACCATAGCCACACAGGGCTAGAGTTTAATATAACCTCTTGATCAGGTTATTACAACACTAACCAAAAGTTCAAACGTCCTTCTAATTACACAGAGGCAGTACAAATACAATATATTGGAAATACGCCTATCTAAAGAGTGGAGTCCGAGCGGCTCTTATCTCTCTACTCATCCCAATCATCGTACGAGGGATAACCCCCATACGGCTCCACCTCCGTACCACCGCCCTCCCCTGGGGAGTAGGGCTCCTCCGAACTCGTCTCACCTCCCTTCCCGGTCGAGGTGAACTCGCCATCCTCTAAGAAAGGGGAATAATACAAGGGTGAGTACGGAGTACTCAGCAAGCTTTTATATATATCACAAAATGCATTTCATGCTGTTATCCTGCTTCCCGATCAATCATCCTCATATTCCATCCCAACATTGCATCCATAAGAAAATAAGGTTTTGAGTTGTGAAAGATTTTGATTTCATTAATTTAAAAGCTACTGAACATTTGTACGAACAGATAAAACTTCCATGAGTTTCCGTAATCTCCTTACCCGGAGACAGGCATGAATTCATGATTTATATAGCATTGCGCAAGCTTGTATCACTTTACCCAATATCATTCTGATCTTAATGGCTCATGGATTTCCGCATTTCCTAAGATGCGGTGCCCAGATCAGAATACAGAACTTTTGAAACTATCTCAGTATATTATATCTCCACCCAGTTACTCGTATTCAGCAGTCTGAGGTAAGGTACCACCCTCGCCCAGACCCGTCCAACGACATAACTGTTGGTTGAGGGTGGTTTTCAACCCATCTCCCAACACTCCACTGCGTAATATATCGCCCTCGCGTACCCCACTGCTGACCACTAACCAGTCTCGGGTTATTGCGATTCACGTACCCCCTGCTGACCACTAACCAGTCTCGGGTACGAGGTTCGGATCCCCCACGGTCAGCTTACTCGCACGACCTGGGTTCTCCTTTTATTATTACTTACCCATGTGGAGAATATAATAACATTGATAGCACTACTAATTCTGTTCGTCCGTAGACGAAATGTTGGTTGATACGTTTAGTACGGTCCATTCATACAGATGAAGTTGGTAATTACTTATATCATATTTTATGCAGAGGTCCCTAACTGCCCTCTGTTACCACCAAGGCAACCTCTGCCCACCTTGTATTACTCTATCGTGATTGCTCGTCAATCGCGATGCTTCCTCTTTCTTTTTCTTTCTCAATTTATTCTCGATTTAAACATTTGTCATTGACATGCAGGGTGGTATTAAGTTAATAGATAAAATACTTTATTTTACTGAACACAGTCTGATCATATGCTCAAAATAATGCTTGCCTGTGTTATACAAAAGATGCTGAATCCCCGTACTACTCTGATATTCTTTCCCTGGTGGGTTTGGACCGCCTCCTGCAATAATAATGTGCTACTACTTTACTTATGGCTTTGGCGAAGAATAATAATGAATTGATACAATGCACCTATCGTCGTAAGGTTGTTAAGGTAGGGTTTGCTGAGCTAACGGATCTCTGGCAATGTTGAAAGTGGTTACTCAGTGACTTCCTAGACGACTGGTTCAATAATAACCTATTAAAGCGTAAGCTCGAAAATATTAAAATGACAGAAATAAACCTAGTTTAATGCTTCGGATGAGTTGACGGAATCCTTTAATATTTGATGCAGTTACAGTCTCAATGAAGGTTTCTGGATTAATTATTTTCTTCCTTTTCTTGAAACTCTATTTTTATTTTCCTATTCTCCTTCTCTTTATTCATTTCTTCCTCTTCCCTTTTCTTCAATCCGGCTGGCTTTCGGCCCACCTACCTATCCCGGCCCACTTCTTTCTTTCTTTCTTTTCTTAACCCTTCCTCCTTCCTCCCCTTTGTTCCCAGAGCCGCGCCTGGTTCCTCTTGCGCGACGCCGCTCTCCTCCCCTGCGCGCTCTCTCTCTTTCTCGCTTGCGCCACCGTTCCCCTCTCCTCACGTCGCCGTCGCTCTCCCCCTTCCTCTCACCGTCGCCTCTCTCTCCCTTCTCTCCCCTGCCTCTCTCTCCCTTCTCTCCCCTGCCTCTCTCTTCTTCTTTCCCGAGTGCGCGCCGCTCTCCTCTCCCGAGTGCGTTGCCTCCTTTCCTCTCTCTTGCGCCGCCTCTCCCCTTCTTCTTCCTCTTCTCCACCCGGTTCCCCCCATTCTTCCCAGCGTCGCCGCCCCTCTCCTCGTGGCCCACCGCGCCGCGTCGACCCCTCCGGTTGCCGGATCCGTGGCCTTCGGCCCGGATCCGGCCCTATTAGGCCCGATTTCTACCCTCTCATGCTCCTTTTTGGATGCTATTCTACTGATGCTTGTTTATTTTGATTTTTCTTAACACAAGTGAAGGGGTTGGCATGGATGCGTCTTCGCTGCAGCTCGGCCTGTGGGGATCGAGGCCATCCGCATCTGGGGTGTGTGATGGCTCGAGGGCGCAGTGCTAGGCCCATTGCGCGCGCGCCGCCTAACTCGGCGAGGTAAAACTCCTATGTGCCTTTCTACTACTTTCCTCTGTGCGAAACTTCTGGTGGTGTTGGTGCTATTGTCCACGAGTGCGGCTCTGGATTAGTTGCTCTATTCGGTTGGTGGATGGTTAACTATTGAATGCGGCATAAACTTACTACTAAGATTGCTAGAATGGGCAAGGGTTTTGGGGCTACCTTTACCAGATGAACCAATGGTGATTTGGATGCGTGATGGTGATGCTTGTGGTTGTTTGTGTGCGGCTCGGTCCCCGTGGGGTTCATACGCTTGAGGGTTGGGGTCCTGCCGCTGGCCCCTTCTTCTTGCCTTCGGTTGGGTGATCTTTGAGGTGAGTGGTGGCGGCCGTTGTTGGCTTGGGGTGGTGTCTCCGGTTGGGGAATGGAAGGAAGGAAAATGGTCGTTGTTCTCTTCGTTGACCGATGACCGTGGTATCCGGGATGTCTGGTTGGTGCTTCGGATGCTTTGAGTTGGTGCGTGTATTGAGGGTGGTGCGGTTTGTATTATGCGGTGGCTTCGGACTCTGTGGGTGGCGATGGTTATTACCCTGGCATGCGGACTTGTGTCGTCTTTGGTTCAATGGTTGGTTGACACCTAATGCATTTGCTACAATTTTACAATATACCGAGGTTTGTTTTAACGCCGGGTGATGAACCCTACGGTTGTGAGAGGTGCCGATCGCCCCGGACGGTCGGTATCTCCGTGAGCGGAATGCCACCCGAGATAACCTCGAGGGCTCACGGCAATCTCTTTTTCGCCTATTCATTTGCAAATATTTATTCTTTTGTTCGGTCTCTTTTGGTATTTAATCTATTGGCTGGTCTCAAATGGAAAGGGTGTGGCTCACGGCAATTTAATGTATGAGATGCAAAGGGTGTACTACGATGTAATCTTGTGACAATGTGTTAGCGGTGTGTGCAACCAATCTAATGTGTGGATGTATGAAATGGTCCTTGTATGTAATGCAATGCCCACACAGATGTAAGTGCAAAGTTTTAATAAAGCGTAGGATGATTCATAATTAATCTCCCTTGTGTTATTGTAACAACAATATGTGAATGCAATGTTTCGATGTATATCTTGATGTATGAGATGCTCCTCATTTGCAATTAGTTTTCTCTCTCGATGTAAATGGAAAACTTTAATAAAGATGAAGTTTATTCGATGTTTAAATTTCCTATGCTATTGAGTGCAATGGTTGCGACTTAATCAATTTCTGACGTGATTTACAAACTAATTGGCTTTAGTTCCCGCTAACCAATAAACTAATTAACCAAGTAATTACTACTAATTATATTTAATTAACTAATTAAATAACACGGGGTGTTTCAGCTGTGCACTCGTTGGCTGCGAGTATTGATGAGCAGTAATTGTTGTCTGGTAAGGTTAATTTAGTTTTTTTAGTTTATGATTTATAGTATATATTTTTTAAACAAATAAATAATATAATCTTTTATTATCATTTTAAAATGGTTTATTGAGATAATTTTTTTGAAGCAACTTATTGACTTATTAACATTCAGTTCGTTTACATAAATGCTCACGTTAAAACTAAAAAAAATCATAAACTATAACCATAAACTATAAACCGCAGCCGAAAAGAATCCACCTGATATGTGAGACTAGCAACCTACGTAAATGCACCGTCAAATACGACTACCTACAAGTTACGACCCCGGCCTAAGTCCCCGCTTCAACCGGTTGAAAGTCCCGACTATTGGCTTTTAGCTATAAATATATTGTAGCACTGTTAGATTTTTTTTGGAGTCAAACAATGAGAAAAAATAATAAAAATGGAAAAAAGCGTTATATTATCATGGATAATATAAAAGGAATAAAGGAAAAAAATAAAAAAGTCAAAAAATAAAAAGATTAAAGTTAAGAAGTCAATATGTTTCAAATGGCTTCTAGATAGATACTTTAAGTGGGCGTTCGTTTTAGCGATGGCTTCTGGTTTTTAGCTGAAATTTCACTGTAGTTGGCTTTTTTTTACTGTAACTGATTTGACTTTTTGGGCATAATTAATTTTAAAAAATGTAAAAATAGAAAAAACATGTTAACCCATTAGGGACAATACAAAGGAACACTGAAAAAAAGAAAAATACAAAAAGCCTAAAATATCTTTTAAAAATTTAGAAAAAGTCGAAATACTGAATAGTAAAAAAAGCAGAAGTTAGAAGTAGAAAAAAAAACTGAAACGAGTAAATCAGGTGAAGCGGGGAAAATGAACTCAGGAGTTAGTAGCAGTGGTTGTCGCTTTATTGCGCCTTAGCTGGCTACAATTAGCTCATGCAATTGGGTCAAATATGACACGGTCGCTAATCGCGTCATGTTTACAGTTTACGAATGCAGTTGTACTCCTATCTCTCATTAATCCTATCTCTCGTTAAAAAGAGACAAAACAGAAAGGAGAACGGAATCTATCCAATGGAGTTACGCTCTGAGATTGTTTAATGCTCCTGATTGGTTGCAGAGGGCGAGGCCGAGGAGAACGTGCCGGCGACGACGAATTCGTTGTGGCCACCATGACCTCTCTCATCTCAGTGTCTCGGTTTCTCCTCTCCGAATTTTTTTTTTTTTGAAACCAAGCCTCTGCCTCTCCAAGTATTCCACGAGAACAATTCTCCAGGAAAGAAAGAAAGAAAAATAATAATAAGATTTACCAGAAAATCGTGCCATGACACACGCTGGACGTGCCGAACCGCGGGGACCCACACCCTCGGTCGGTTTCCTCTCGCGGAACGGGTGATTTTTTTTTTGCCGAAAACGTCGTCAGCCGACCGAGCCGTTTCGCTCCGCTGGCCCTGGCCCGGCTCGACAGCGCCGCGCCGCTCCCCGCCGCGGCCGGAATCCGAAGACGTGCGCGCCAGTTAGCCAAACGACAGCTGCTGCCTCCCCGTCTTTTTTTCCCCTTTGATCGCTCGGTGACAGGTGGGGCGGCCTGTCAGTGTGATACGCGGGTGCCTCCAGCCGCGCTGCGCGTCGTCATATTGCGTACGATTGGTTTATGTCCTGGGTAGCCTCATCAAATATTGGCAAAATTGGGTAGCCAATTTTTTGGTTAGAGAATGCTCCACCCTTGGTTTGCCAAAAAATTAAGCAGGAGTTATAGGAGTTATGTGAGGTGGTAATTACTACAATTGTATTAGAAGACTGCGTATAAAACTTCATAATTTTTAGAACTCATTTAATATATGTAACAACTCCTAAAATATTATAATCGTACGAATTTTTTAGGACTCTAGGTCACATGTGTCAGTTCCACGACGCTACCGTCTGGAAGTGATATTTTTACTAATACTACGTGTATACTGATTTTTTTTTGTAAATATAGATTCAAATATTGTCATATATGTCAAAAATTCCGCTTCAAGTTCAGGCTCTGGTGCGATGTGCTACCTGTACAATACACTTGGTGATTAGGATGGTACTACTATCTCATGGTGAGAAATTGTTGTGCGCAAAATGTTACTGTATACTTTTTTCAAAGGACAAAATGTTACTGTACACTCCCGCTGTTGCATATCAACGTGGAAGCATGTCATGTGCCTGTTTCTAAAAACTAATTTGCAATAGCTCTTTATAAAAACTAATGCCTATGTTGATTTCATAGGTGGAGCCACCTCTGGACGACCTTGGGTGGCTACCCTGGGTCATGGGCGAGCAACTTTGTTGAGCTTCGTTAAACTTATATTGACTTTTTGTTATACGGTGACTGATTTTGCTTGAACTCCTGCACAGCTGGCGACTCTGCCCGGGCTCCACCCATTGGGTGGCTTCGTCACTGGCTGATTTAGTGCCCTGTTCTTTTTGGCTACGGTTGATGGTTTTTGGTTGCGACTGATAGTTTTTTGGCTGTTTACGACAGAGATTGCGGAAAGAGAGATACTCGCTTGCGATTTTTGATGGTACAGATATTAGTTTTTTAACATGTACTACAATTAATTTGTAGATCCTATTTTTTTAAAAATACTCTGTTTAAAAGTTAGTTACTGTAGCAAAAGTTAAAAACGATTTTTAGAATCTGCAAAAGAATAGGACCTAAATTTCCTATGACTCGAAGCCTTGAAAACAAGTCACAGTATCCTCGAAAGAAAAGGTTACATGAGGGTGGCTTGCATGAGCTCATGGCCATGGCTAATAGAAACAGTGGTACTAAAATGTAGTAGTAACTTTAAAGGCTAAATATTTCCCTCACTCTGATATTTTCCATGTGAAGAAAGCGAAGGGTCATCTTACGCTTAGAAAACACATCCTAGCAGGGAGAGACAAGTTGGAGCATTCGGAATAGCATTGGTTTATAGTTTTTTTACTACTGGTTTAATTTTTTACTGTAGTTGAGTTAACCTAAAAAATTAAAAATAGAAAAATATATTAGCTCATCACAGATAATGCAAATAAATACAAAAAAAAGAAAAGGTAAAAAAGCACAAAAAATCTAAAAAAAAATATGAAATTACTGAATAGTGAAAAAAAGTAGAAGTCAGAAGTAGAAAGCGACTTTAAACCAAAATGAGCGGGCTTAACGTGGAGCTCTTTGAAGAATTGGAGATGGAAATAAAATCAATATTTGGCATGATCCATGGATTCCATCCAGCCCGAATGGGAAAATCTTCACTGGTATAAATTCGCCCGAATGGCCAGCTAATGGAGTCCTCAGCTCTTTTGCTGTTGAGGGCGAAGCTATACGCAATGCCGCAATGGTATCATTCTGGCTCATCGGATCGGATGCAACAGAGTCATTGTGGAGACTGATGCAGTGCACGTATATGAAGCAATTAAACATCCTAACAACTCAAGAGCACCTGGATCGATCTACACTGAGGAAGCCAGAATCCAAGCTCTATCTTTTTCCAAAGCGATTTTCAAACAGTCCTAGGGAAGCTAATTCAGTAACGCATAAATTAGCAGGGAAGGCAATATGTATCTCTGAAAATGTGCTTTGGCTTGAAGAGCATCTAAGGTTTATTGTATATAATCTTGAGGACGATGTAACCTTATTAATCAATTAAAGCTTGACCGCCTTTTGTTTTTTAAAATGTAGTAGTAACTACCCAATTAGTCCTTACTGGGATCGCACTTGCTCCCATAAATGACAAGGCAAAAATTGTAAAGAACAAGCAGTGCTGCGAGCATCAATGGGGGCTGGACTCCGGTGTCGGGGGGCTGAGATCTCACTCTTTGACCACCACCACTCCCCCCATCTTCCCCCCCGCTGCCACCTCCTGCCTGGTCTCCTCTTCTCAGTTCTCCACCCATCTCATCTCTCCTCTCCCTACACAGCTCAGCACCACCTCCCCGTTCCTTTGTCTCTCTCGGGGCTTAAATCCAGCACGGCCATTGCGCCTGCTACCTAACCTCTCCAAGGATTCCTTCGTTCGTTCTTGTTGCGTTACCAAGGTGGTGCGTTCTTGGGGTGCTTGCGGGCGGTGAAGGCGGTGGTCTCCGGCGGCAATGAGGAGCAGACATGGCTGCTCCGCGCTTGCGCCCCTCGTGTTACTGTGGCTGGGCATGGCCGCAGCACAGGGGGCCACCTCTTGGAAGACACTAAGCGGTACATTTTTTGGGCTCCCCTTGTGTTTCTTGGTTGGTTTTGTGTGTGCTCTGATATGAGCTCATTTATTGCAGTGCTTGGTTCGTAGATGAAAGTTTTGCTCGCGATTTTAGAAATTTTACCACCGTTTTGGGCTGGATCTTTAGGATGTGTGCCCATTTTTTTTGCTCAAGTTTACGTCTTTTTAGATCCTCTTTTGCGACACATTGGTTCGGTTCTTGGCACGAAGGCCTAGTTCATTACTCGCCCATTTTTAGCGTTGTTTCAACAACTTAGCCGCGAATTTTAGATTTTGGATTAGAAGATCGAGACCGACCAAAAATGCCTTTTTGGGTAGCTCATAGACCTTTTTGGCTGAGATACATGTTGTTAGGACATGGCAGCAGCTTCTGGAGATTAAGGACTACGTGACTGCTATGCGCTAATAGCTCTACACATCTCTCTTCCGTAATGTTGGGAATGGTGTGCTTTGGGATTTACTCTAGCTACTCGTCCTTTCCCTTTTCTTTTCATGGAGTTCTTGTTCGTGCGATGCATTTAGGAGTTAGGATCTGAACATTTCAGGCATCCACAGGGCTAACAATGAGCTTAATGTTTCAGGCAATGCTCCAGCAGTCATAGCCAAGGGGGGGTTTTCAGGCATATTCCCTGATTCAAGCGAATTCGCCTATCGGTTCGCGCTGATTGCTAGCTCGCCTGATACGATCCTATACTGTGACGTTCGGCTGACCAGTGATGGCCTTGGCATCTGCCTACCGGACATAAAGATGGACAACTGTACCAATATTCCAGATTACTATCCGAAGGGCAAGAAGAGCTACCTTGTTAATGGTGTGGCTACGACGGGATGGTTCTCCGTGGACTACAATGGCACTGAGCTCGGACAAGTGTCTTGTAAGTGATATCATAGTGTTCTAAGTTACCAAATATTGCAGTTTGTTACTGTCTGTGGTCATGTCAGTATTGAATGAGGAAAATGGAAATGCCTCTTGTTTTGACCTTTCTATGATTTGAAAAATGTGGTTCACTTGTCTAACTAATTGTGGTATATTTGCTGAGCAGTGAAGCAGTCGATCTTTTCTCGCTCGCCCAGGTTTGATCCAAGCTTCTTTCCAATACTTGCTGTTGAAGACGTGGCATCCAAGTTCAAGCCTCCAGGAATTTGGCTCAATGTCCAGGTACAATTAAGAATCCTGTTCGCATACGGTGTATTATGCTGTAGGAGTTTTGCTGTCACTGAAAACCTCTGCTTTGTGCCATTGGCAGCATGACAGTTTCTACAGCCAGTTCAATCTGAGCATGAGGAATTACATCCTTTCTGTATCAAAACGTGTTGTTGCAAACTATATCTCATCACCTGAAGTGAGCTTCCTGACCAGCATACTCGGAAGGGTTAGCAACAAAACAAAGCTTTTGCTCCGCTTTCTTGACGAGACCACTCTCGAACCATCTACAAAACAGACATATGGTTCCATGTTGAAAAATCTTACATTTGTCAAGACATTTGCATCTGGGATACTTGTTCCGAAGCACTATATCTGGCCTGTTTCACCAGATAATTATCTGCAACCATACACTTCGGTCGTCGATGATGCTCATAAAGCAGGGTTGGAAATTTATGCTGCTGATTTTGCGAATGACTTTATGCTCAGTTACAACCATAGCTATGATCCACTAGCAGAATACCTCTCGTTCATTGATAATGATGCCTTCTCTGTTGATGGTGTATTGAGTGATTTCCCTGTTACACCTTCAGAGGCCATTGGTGAGTCCTTATTGTTTCTACAATATTCTTGCAACTATACATGTTTGTTCTTCAAATTTTCACGCACTCATGATTTGGTGTCATCTGTATTCCATTTTTCTGAAGACAATAAATTTGGATTAAACCACAAAAGCATTGAGGATATTACTGGTTTTATCTAATAAGTTTCATAGCTACTGATGTTTATAGTTCCTCTTATTAATGGAGAGTGCTTCTGTGCTATTCCTTAAGAAAGTAACATCACTTTATAAAGCAAAGCTTATCTTGAGAATAGAGCCTAATAGCTCATTAGCTCTAGCCTCCAGCCATAGTCCCAAAGTGCATTGTTTGACCATTCTCCTAATACGCAGTATGAAATACAACTTGAAATTCCAAATTTTCTTTCCACTCTCAAATCACAGTTCATATGGATTGCTTTTGGAAGATTCCATTGCTTTCTCTTTTTTTTGTATGCTTTCGGACTGGGTCATCTTTTTCTTTATGTGAGCTGATTAATAAGATATTGATTGATAACAGCTTCAAATAATATATTTTTGAAACTGTTGATCCTTCGCTCTGTCTCTGCACCTTCCAAAGGCTCCTGCTGCTTCCTGACTCACAACGCGACCCGCCTGGAGCAGCACCTCGCCTGCTGGTTCCTGATGGAACAGCACCTGTACACGTACACAGAGAGCGCCTCTGCTACGTGACTGCCTTCCTGGCTGCCTTGCTTCGTGTAGGCCTCTGCTGTCTTCACATGAAGGCCATGCATGCACAAGACTAGAAAAGCAATGAAACAAAGAAACGCAAGAGCACGTATACTTCTTCTGGAGCACCAACCGCTCCCCCTTTTTCCTTCACCAACCGCTCCCTCTTTTTCCTTCTTAGTTCTCTCTCTCTCTCCCCCACTCATTGGCTTGTTCCAAAAGAGTACAAAACCCATGTATATATACCCATATACTCTTGACTGACACGGACATGACTAGGAAACTAGAACTTCACACAGAAACGAAACTCACTCGGCAAACTTGACTCATATACGGACTAGACTTGCACACGGATACGTATACAACTGACACTCGGACATGGCAAGCAACAATTAAAAAACAAGATTAATTCTAACATATATGAATTAGCTTCTACACACTCTTCTTTTTCTTTGGTAGCAATGTGCAGAAATCAAATTTAAGTGCCAAGTTCAACTGGATGGATTATAACTGGTTAGTCTGAACCTCTGGTCCTGCTGGGTTTTGAGTTCCAGCTCCACCCTAAATCAATTATTCAGGTTACACAGTCCGTGAAAGAAAGTATATGTTGAAATTTTAACTCCCGCTCATCTCTTACACACGATGATATACTTTTCCGGACCACCAACCGCTCTCTCTTTTCTTCTTATTTCTCTTCCTCTCCTCTTGTTTTCTCTTGTCTCAATTACATGACTATTATGCTTTATAAAGGCTAATTTCAAGCCTAACACTTGGACTCCTAATCCTACTTGGATTCCTATTTCCTTTCTCTACTCACATTCGTATACTTTGTAAATACTAAACAAACTCTCCAAAAAATAAACTAAGTCTACTAAAACAAAATTAACTTTATGGAGGTGATTCTATACTTTCCCAAATAGTGAACTGCACAAATATTAAAGCACCTTTAAGGATGTATTGAGACTACTTACCCTTTAGTTGTGCTTTAAATTTTGTGCATGTCTATAGGAGTGGAAAGCATGGAATCACTACTCTTAACTTTAATAGTATACTTTGACAAAATAAGCCCAGTAATGACCAACACATCAAATTACTTCCAAGAGGACTCCTCAACTTAATACTAGGACTCCTAATCTGAATCAGATATGAACTGGGATATGACTAAAACTCTTAACCTGTGAGATAAGAGTCATGCATAGCAAAGTGTTAACCTATCTAGCACCTACTCTTACAAAATTAAGAGCTATAACTCCTTTGGTACTGGAGTGTCCTTTTCGTAGAAAAAAAAAGTGCATTTGCCATAATTACTTAATTCACTCTCAACTTTTGGCATGCATATTCCAAACTTCATTTTGATTTTTTTGTTTCGATAGTCTGTGTTCATACAAGTTCTCTGATGGATGATCATAGCTTCTCATCCCACATATTTTGTCTCTGCAGGCTGTTTCACCAATTTAAACAAAAGCAATACAGATCATGGTATGTGTAGTTCCTCTGTTCATCTTATCTCATGCAACCATGCTTCATGTTTAGTTTCGTTACTGACCACCACTTGTCACATTTGGAATGCAGGAAAGCCTCTAATTATTTCCCATAATGGTGCTAGTGGGGATTACCCAGACTGCACTGATCTAGCTTATCAAAAAGCAATTGACGATGGTGCAGATGTCATCGATTGCCCTGTTCAAATGACCAAAGATGGCATACCAATATGCATGAGTTCCATTAACCTAATGGATGATACTACTGTTGCAAGATCACAATTTGCCTCTCAGACTGCAGTAATGAAAGATATTCAGAGTGTGCTAGGAGTCTTTACTTTCAACCTCACTTGGGATGACATTGTAAAGAATCTGAGACGTAAGTTGAATAAATGTTTCTGCATATTAAAGGAACGACAACAACATATATTTGGAATTCTAAAGACCTGAAGAAATATAGAAAAACGAATTTGCTAGATCATAAGTCAGCTATCTGACCTGGATAGCCTAATTGTATATTTTGCTAACCAGAGAGACAGTTTATTGCTCTGCTATTGTTTGCTTCATTGTCATCGAACATTTACTGCAGGACTGATTTTTGTCCATACTTTCAGCGAAAATATCTACCCCATTTAGCACCTTCAAATTGGAAAGAAATCCAAGATACAGGAATGCAGGAAATTTCATGAGATTATCAGATTTTCTGGACTTGACGAAAGATAAGGATTTATCAGGAATCATGATCAGTGTAGAGGTGAGAAATTTATGTTATGAATGATTCTTTCGGTGCATGAACAATGCTACATTTTGCCACTTCTTTCATTGCTTTCTGTGATGATATTTGCTTTTTTATTACTTCTGTACAATCGTTAGTTTGTTCTGTCAAGCATTTAATATTTGTTCCATATTTCAGTGCTTAAGCATTCGAACCAACAATGAATCTGTAAAAATGTATGTTCTTACTGAGTTCCGGTAATAGCTTCATGCTCTCAAATCTCAATTTTAACATGCTTTTTATATTTTGCAGCATGCTGCTTTTGTGTCAGAGGAGCTTGGATTTGACATGGTAGACGTAGTTATCAAAGCCCTCGACAATGCTGGTTACAGCAACCAAACTGCCCAAAAAATTATGATTCAGTCAACCAACAGCTCGGTGCTGGTGAAGTTCAAGCAGCAAACAAAGTATGACCTTGTGTACATGATCAATGAAGATGTCAGGGACGCTGCCCCTTCCTCCCTCGCTGACATCAAAAAGTTCGCCAGTGCTGTTTCTGTTGATACTAGCTCTGTTTTCCCTGAAAACCACCATTTCACGACCTACCAGACCGATCTTGTACAGTCCCTGCAGACCGCTGGTCTCCCAGTCTATGTTTATACCATCACGAATGAGTTTGCTTCTCAACCATATGACTTCTTCTCAGATGCGACTGCACAGATCAATGCATATGTTCAGGGTGCTGGAGTGGATGGGCTAATCACTGATTTCCCTGGGACAGCTCGGAGATACAAATGTATGTTTGGTTAGCCTTTTCATGTAGGCATGCTTTAGTTTACTAAGCACCCAAAACATCTGCAGTTTTTTAGTCTATTCACATCGTGCATTCTGTTTTGCAGTGAACACTTGTATGAACATGGGGAACAACACGCCAAGTTTTATGGCCCCTGCTCATCCCGGTGATCTGCTGCAGATCATCAGTAAACCTGCCCAACCACCGGCATTGGCTCCGATGCCTCTTCTGACGGACTCAGATGTGGCAGAGCCACCCCTACCTCCTGCCAGAACAAACAACGGTACAGCTCCAGCATCTTCGCTTGCGAGCAGGCTTCAGACGCACGTCCCGATCCTTGTCTCGCTGGCAATGCTTTGCACCTGTCGTCCCCTGGTCTGAGCTTGCAATGCAACATGACACGCTAGAGCTGGGCGATCATGCCAATCTACTAATCCGATATTTTGTTCTTTTTCCTCCCTTAGTAATTCATTTGTTCTTCTGTAATTTTTGCATTGCGGGGTTGTTCGGACTGCCTATGACAATTCTCGGTGGGTTGCCCCTAGTGAATTCAGTACATATGTGTGGGAATATATCGTTCGGTTCCTCTCTAGGTTTTGGATCAAGTGTCTGCGATTCAGATGGTGCAGTTATCAACAATCTGAGCCTATGAGGCATGATTATTTTGTTCTGAAGTCTGAATCATGTGAAAGATGTGATGACAGGTTCTGAACTATGATGGCGTGGCAGTTTGGCGGCCAGCGGGGAGAACGAATCGCCGCGTTCCGCCGCAGGGCCCGGACCCTGCGGCGAGAGAGAGAGAGAGGGGCTCGTCATCCGTCATCTCACTCGATCAGAGGAGCCTATCAACTCAACAGAAACCGATCGAATGCTAATCCTGGTACCTGAAAGGCCAAGGCCAAAAGGATGGCATCTTCATCATGATTCATGGATGGCACCTACGCTAGCCTGCGTAGCCTCACCAGGACCTTGACTGCTACTAGCAGATGTGCAGACGACAATGCAAGCAGAATAGGCGGCTGGTGGATGGTACGTACGCACTAATTCACTATCTGTGATGCCTGATGTCGATTACGACCAGCTCCGCTCGTTTCAGTTTTTTTTACTATTTAATAATTCGTTTTTTTTCTAATTTTTTTAGATTTTTAAGCTTTTTATATTTTTCTTTTTCCCGTGTTCCTTTACATTATCCGTGATGGGCTAACATATTTTTCTATTTTTTTAAAATTTAATCATACTTAAAAAACCAAATCAGCTATAGTAAAAAAAAGATAACTACAGTAAAATTTCAACCAAAAATTAAAAACCATCGCTAAAACGAAGCCCCAATTTCTTCCTTATCTCATCACTAGCCTTGTTCGCGATAAGCACAGCGATGTCCCGCTGGTCACATGCAGACGTAGACCTGTAAAAATTAGTGCTTTGTGTCGATCAAGGTATACAGATGGTAGCCACATAAAAAACTATTTTTATCGAGTTAAATGCCGGTATTGCAAAATACAGGTTGCAATTTGCAATTGGTATAAGATCGGCCAGGTGTTACATAAGCTCCCGTTAATACCATGTAAAATCAGGCGACGCTATGACAAGTGCTAAGTTGACATCGCAACAGTCAGCAAAACAAGTTGATCCATCGTGTCTGACCTAATCAATATATCCACACAAACGCAGTACTTGCTGCAATCATCCTCAACAATCCCGGTTACTCTGTGTAAGATCATGAGGTGACATCTCTCAGAGAGCGATAAGTATTTGAAATTGCTTGTGCTTTGCGTTTATTAGTGGAGTTTGCTTTTTATGAATTTTTGCAGTGTCATCAGTGCTGTCTGGAAGCACCAACAGACCAGTTTGGAATGGCGGTCTGACTGTTGAGAGGGTGCGGTCAGACTAGCTTTGCCTTGCGGTCTGATTGGCTTGCTAGCCACGGTCAAATCAAGTCTTGCTGAGCTGAATTTAGTTGCTTTTATACTTTACTATAGTATTAGCTTTTAAATAGTATATCTTTTCAAAACGACGGTACAAGTCGATTGTAGTAGACACTATATCGACTTTAGCTGTACCGGCTAAAATCGTATGCGACTTTCTTCCCTCTTCGTTATCTCTCTCGCGAACGACAAGAATTCAAAAACCGTAAGCTAAAAGCTACAGTTCAAAAAACCCCACCCATCATTTTATTTTCATGAGCTATATACTATGAATTATATGGCAAGAGTACGGGCTTAAAGCAACAGGCTGAGTTCCTTTTCACTTATAGCTTATGGCTTATACTACAGTAACTAGCTTTTAAATGATATATTTTTCAAGAAGGATCAATAGAAAGATTGTAGTACAAAAATGTACTGAGTTCAGCTATACTGATCAAAGTCACATATGACTATTTTTCTATACATACTACCTTTCACGAATAACTAGAATTCAAAAATTTAAATCATAAACAACAATAAAAAAAACCACCCTTAGTACATAGCGTTAAATAGTTGGCACGGATCATGTCCCAAACACCCCACTTGTTTTAGAATATTCAGGTGAAAATAAACAATAGTATGTAGGTGTGAAGCAATGACGTGCACAACCAAACTTCCAGTGGTCACTTCAAACAAGAGATAATCAGCTCGTTTCGGCTTTAATTTCCGACTTTTAATTTCTACTTTATTATTCTTTAATTTTATCTTTTTGATGCTTTTTTTATCTTTTTTTTGTGTTCCTTTGCATGTCCGTGATAGGATAACATGTTTTTATTTTTGATTTTTTTAAAAATTAATTACGCTAAAAAATCTACCAGCAGTTACAATGAAATATAGTGAGTTACAGTAAAAAAAGTAATAAGTCACAAAAAAAATCAAGTTGAGCAGAGCCAAGCAAATCAATCAACTTGCGCACTTAGGTCAATGCTAACATTGTTGGCGTTGAGCTTATACATGTCAGCGTCGTTGCTGACCTGGCAATGCTCAACTCCCACGTTGCATCTTGGCCTGACATGGCAAGACATGTCAGCACTATTAGGGTAGCGTTCAGAATAGCGATGGCTTATGATTTTTTTTACTGTAGTTGGTTAATTTTGTATTGTAGCTGAGTTGACTTATTTAGTATAATTAAATTTAAAAATAGAAAAACATGTTAGCCCATTACGGATAGTGCAAAGAAATACGAAAAAAAAGAAAACATAAAAAAAACCAAAAACCAAAAAATAAATAGTAAAAAAACTCATCGTTTACGCTGAACGCGGCGTTCGGCGTCGCTGAGCGGGGCCAGGTCTAGCGCTGAGATGTTAAAACTCAGTGTCGTTCGTACTGACGCTGAGAAAAATAATATAGTTTCTAGTAGGATCTATTTTTGAAAAATAATAAAAACAAAAATAGCCCAAAAAAACCCCAAATCAACGACACCAAATTCCATAACCCTAAAAGTTTCAAAGGAACAAAAGCTGAGGGGGCCAAAGTACCAAGCAGAAATGCAGAATATAGCCGACCTATTACAAGAGTGAAAGCTAAGCAAGAAAACATAGCCATTACAGTGGTGAAAGTAGTATCCTACGTATGCACAGATTACTACACTCTATACACTAATCTCCTATGAACCATACCATCTCGATCAAGATTCGAGATGCAATCATAACCATAACAGTGGATACATGATTACATGTATCATCAACACGTAGGCAAGGCGCACGTACGTACGCCTACGCGTAGATGGCATAGCGCATGCTCTCTCGCACCATGAGGTGGCTGACCTCGTCGGCGCGCGGCCGCCACCCGCTCGCCGCCCACGAATCCTCCACACCGCCGACGTCCTCGCCGTCGAGGTGGACGGCGCACGCCATCGCCAGGAGAGCCCTGGCCAGGGCGCTGGGCCCGCTCGGCCCGGCGGCGCGCGCGTCGCCGACGGTCGCCACATCCGCGCCGGCGTTGCCCGCAGCGCCGTGGCGGAGCGCGCTCTCGTCCACCACCCGCGCGCTCCGCCGCCGCAGGCCTTGCCGGACATGAGACAGCACACCCCAGTGACCCCACATCGCAAGGAGAGATATCGCTAACACGCGCGCGCGCACGGGGTACTGCCAAGAAATCAGCTTGACTTTTTGCCCTCTCTGCTTCAAGAAGTCCTCTGCTCTTCCTTAGGCTATTCCGCCACGAGTTTTGATATGCATCTCTCTCTCTCTCTCTCTATCTCTCGGGGTCAGGTTCACTGCCTCAACAAAATCTTGGAGAGCAAGATCGCAAGCATCGTATTATATACACACACAGAGGATTGATCTCACTCGTAAGTCCTAGCAAAACAAACACAAGGATACAAGAACTTGGACAGGCTTGTCTCGATTAAAAGGTGAAAAGCACAAGGCGGGGTTGGGTGGGGGTGGTGGTGGTGGGGGAGGGAGGAGCACTCGCAAAAGCATGGAAAGGTTGCGAGGTTGGTGCGGGGATCGATCAATCGATTTATACAGCCGAAAAGAACAGCAGCCGCTGCTGCAAGTGTCACAGAGACAGAGAGAGAGAGAGAGAGTGAGTGAGTGAGGCCTCTGCCAGTCTGCCTCTCTGATCAATCCCCCAGATGCATTGTCCAATAATTAACCCGGGGTTTTAGGCTTTTCCTGCAGCTGGTACTCGTTTTGCCGGGCAAGCTAGGTAGCCAATCCGACATGTGCAGGGTGCGGCCACTATGTAGCTACATGAAAACCGATGGTTTGGCATGCTTTGGAATATTGGAGCTGTGCGTTCATGTATCAGCCATTCAGCAGCCTGCAGGCCCGGTCATCACTGGTAGGCAGACTGGCTTCAGATGATTGCGTGAGTACTTGTCGCACTTTGGCAAAGACGCCCGAGTGCTTATCGGTGTGCTAGCTAGCTATACTGTACAGTTCCGATCGAGATACAGCTGCAGCTAGCTGTACTCGCAAGTTGCGATGTAAAGGCTACAAAGGTAGCCTTCTTGGCGTATGAAGACGGTATACCGAACCATCGCTGATAGCTTCTGCTTTTTTGGGTGTGCTCTAGTTCGGTCGTAAAGAGAGGTTTGGCACTTTGGTGTGTACTGCATGAAGTGCGCGCTTGGAAAGTAGATGTGAGACCATACGGAGATCATTCTATTCTTATGATAAGTAATTGACTTTGATTCAAAGAGTTTGTAGAGTTTGAGTTTAATTTTTAGATGATTGGAAATTTAAGTTTACAAATTATTGTTTTTGGAGCGATTGGCGGTCAGGCCAGTTTGACCGACCAAGGGGGCAGTCAGACTAGATGCCCTCAGTAGTCTGACCAGTATGGGGGTCTAGTCAGACCAGCAGGGTGTTGATCAGTTTTGGGTGAGGAGCTTCCAGCTTAGGTGATTTTGAGTTTTGGGATTTTTTGAGTCTAGTGCTGAGTTTGGGTGATGTAGATCGTTGGGTGTGTGCACAGTGGTTAATGTTTAGTCCTAGATTTAGGATCAATAACTTGATTGCATAGTTTTTGCACGATGTATTGCATGGATAAATAGTATCGATTGATGACTTTGTGTATTGTACAGTGCTACTGATGATTTGCTTGTTTGTATTGGTTGTAGGACTCCAGAGCTACGTCATGATGAGGCGGACGGGACCGAGACTAAGCTAGAAGAGTTTAGGTCCAAAGCGATCAAGGAATCAGAACTACGCTCAGGAGGAGCTGAGGTCCAGATGATCAAGAAGCCACCGAAGGTGATCGAGACTTGCGGGGTGGTTGCAAGCTGAGATGACAAGGAACCGAAGTAGAAGCTACTAGTGGTGAACATGATGGGCAACAGCAAGGTGGACCAGGACTAGGCTCAGAGAGGAGTTGTGGTCCTATGCAGTCAAAGAAGCCATGTATCGTCAGTGCGAGAAGAGGCATATGGTGCGCCAATTGATTTGGGTCATCTGTAAACGAGGTTAGTTCGGTGGGATCCAAACGTGTGAGAGACTTGACGGTAAGTCATTGAGATCACATGAAAGATGGCGAAGCATGAGCGATATTTCGTGCTAAAGAAAATGGGAAACTTCATGGAAGGCTGTAGAGTGATAAATTGCCTAATACTCAAAAAGTGGCGGTATGTGAACTACGACATTGGCCTAAATGGTTTATATTTTGTATGTGCTAAAAAATATAAAGTAGATTAAGTATTAATTCACTAATAGGCTAATAGGTATGAGCGTTTTTAGAAGCGTGCATGTTTAAGTGTAAAACTCGATATGATGTTAGATTAATGAGTTAGCTCATGTAAATGAATGAAACCTGACTAAAGGCATTGGTTAGGATTTTCCTTGTGAACATCTATATATAAGAAGGGAGAGAAGTGGCTGCCACTTAAACAGCCTTGCCACACCAGCCAGCTAGCTAATAGGCTGCACTTATCAATATGTATGACTTTCAGGGCCCGGGTTAGGTTAGAAACAGGGATAAGTATTATATGAATTATGGCGTAGATACAAGTAAACATTATTTCATTAAAAAAAGAGAGTAAACATAGATTGTTCTGTTTGACATACATGAAGCATGATGATTGTCGCAAGAATAAAAAAAGATACAAAAAAATGAGCATGATACGAGTATGAACTATTCAAAGACAACTCCAATTGGGTTGGGCCAATTGACGTGGGCCATATTGGTAAGCATGAATACAAGCCACTACCGCTGACAACACTATGGTCATACCGGATTTCAAATAAAAATAAGAGAGTACTACAAAATGAAATTTCATATGCATGTATTAACCATAATTGATCAAAGTGGCACAAAATTAGCTTCAAACTACTAGTCATGACCCCTTTTTATAGTCGACATCTAATATACCAACCCGATATTTTTATCAAACACCAAGACCAATAAAAGTTGTAAAGAGGTCCTTAGACTACAATATACCTTTACCTTGAGCATGTCTTCATCCATGTCAATTTTTGATCATTTTTGTATGCCTTTTTCATGATATCATCAAACATCAGGGCTAAACCTTGTAATCATCTTAACAAATATGTTAGTCACTTAAACATTATCGTCATTAATTACAAAATCATTTTAGGGGCCTAGATGTTTCAACGATAGCGCAACAAACTAAAATTTTAGAAAAGATTACTATAGAGTTGTTGCATACCTTTATTAGCGAACATCGCAAGGAAGATACTGCATATATACATAGCCAAGCACAGTAACTTTTAGTATCAATAACATATATTATCTTAATATCTTCTTTGTAAATTTTTAGAAGGTACAATTCAGTGAATATATAAATAAATTCCATGGAGAATCATAATAATAAATGTCATTGGAGAAAGAAGTAACATGTAAGGAAGGTCTTCTGTGTCCATGTCGAAACCCTCACCCGAAACCCTTGGAGTCGAACACTCCAAGCCATGACCTAACACATCCAGAGCAACATAGCAATTTCCCTAGCTCTAGTTCCCCCCATGACCTTCTCCTCGTCATCCCTATTGTCCTCATTCAGGTGGAACTGCACGCCATAGGGCGCCCTTGCACTAGCACAGGCCATGGTGTACACGCGGAGGAGCATCACCAGCGACTGCGAGGCTGGCATGCATGTGCTACAGCGGTTGAATCCCGTAAGGAACCTGACCCACCCAGTATTCTTCACGATACCATGGCCGAAGAAGAAGGAGGCGATGGTGGGGTCAAGCGCACGAGAGATCATTGAAGTGCGGCAACAAGGAGGGTGGCGAGGCGGATCGAAAGGTGGCGGACGGTGGGAAAGGGTCTGCGGCGTGGAGGAGTGGGAGAGGCGTCTGAGAGAATATGCCATGTGGCGGCTAGGGTGGGGAAGGGAGCGTGGGATCGTGCGTCGAAGGAATGTGCGTTGTGTGGCTAGCTACGTGAGTAGGAAGGTATAGCCCAGATCCTTTGTGGTCAGATTGAACAGTTGCGAAGAGGTGAGGGGAGAACGCACCTTCACCAACTCTCTCTAGATGGCATTGCTAGTAATTATCTCTAACTTTAAGGGTACTTTTCTATGGAAGAACGGACGACGACCACTAACTACCATTTTATAATAGTAAAGATAACAATTTATGAATGTATGAGGTATTGGGATTACTTATTCCATAGCACAACACATCCAAACGCATAACCATGATAGAGGAATTGGGTGATCCAATTGCCCGAGTTAATTAAGTCGAGTTTTGCTCCTTTTGAAGTAGTAAATCATGCATACATGGACATTTTTTATGTAAGCTGTGTTTGTCCTAAAACTTTGCAACATTATCCAGAAATATCTGTGATGTAGGAGTTTATCGATATACATAATGTGGTATTGATCGATATGCAATGTAGTTTTCTTGAGAGCAACATGTAACTGTGCTACTCATTAGAATGTGAATAAATACTATACTACTTTTGGAAGATATATCACATGATTCTACCATAGTCGTCCAAATAGGGGTGGGTTTTTTTGGGCTGTGCTTTGAATTTTGGCTTATGTTTTTTGAATTTTGGTTGTTCATAAGAGACAATATTTAGAGGAAAATAGTTGCATATAATTTTGGCCGATATAACTAAACTCGGTACAGTGTCTACTACAATCTATCTGTAGACCCCGTCTTGTATTGACACACCGTATACAAGCTAGTTATTGTAACAGAAAGCGGCAAGCGGAAGCAAAAGCCCAACCAAACCCACCAGTAATTACTTACGACAACCGTAGTTAAGGTGTGAAACAGTACCCCATTTGGAAACCAGGTTCTACAGTATAGTAGCAGCCAGAAACCAGATCCAAATGGTTCCAATGGAGCTTTATATTGGATACGGATACGCTAGATTCGTCGAAACTAGGTATCTCAAAGTCGGATCAGCGGGCCTGTTCTTTTCAGCTTCTCAAAGCGGTTTTTGGCTTTTGTTACAGTACCTAACTTTTAAACGGAGTATTTTTTTAAGATAGATTCTACAAGTTAATTATAGTATATGTTAAAAGTCCAACATCTGTACCATCTAAAATCGCAAGCGAGTATCTCTTTCTCCGTAATCTTTGCCACAAACAGCTAAAATTCAAAAATTTCAAGCAAAAGTCATAAGCCACAGCCAAAAAGAACATGCCCAACATTGGCTTTTGGCCTGGCCCGTGTTGTCGGTTGGACCAGACGGTCGATGTACCTAGGCAAAAACCAACGCTTTCGCTGCCCACCTCGCCTCTCCCATCAAAACACAAGGCTTTCCACCGTGCCGCGCGAGGAAAAACCCGACTTTTCCCTGTGCCGAGTGCCAAACTCCGCTGACACCCCCGGACCACCCCGGCGAAAATCTCGTTCGCTCCAACCAAACAGACGCTATACCTCTGAGGCGTTGAGTTTGATTTAAATAAATTAACATTAACTTATTTTTATATTATACATATTTTAAATTTTATTATACTTTATGATGGCTTATTTAACGTAACTAAATTTAAAAATAAAAATAAAAAACAGATTAACCTATCATGGACAATGTAAACGAATACAGAAAAAAAATAAAAAAAAATAAAAAAACTAGAAAAAGATAAAATTTAGGAATAATAAGTTAGAAGTCAGAAACTAAAACTATTTTTGAGCTGTGGTTTATGACTTATGGCTAAATTTTAAATTCTATCTATTTGCAAGAGAAGCGTCTGAGAAAAAATAATCATATGTAATTTTGATTAGTACAATGAACTTAGTATATTTTTACTATAAGTTTTCTGTTAACTCTATTTTACAAAATATATTATTTAAAATTAATTACTGTGACGTAAATCATAAGCCAAGCCGCGAGTCAAAACGAACCAGTGCGGCGCGGGGCCACAAAGCAGCGCGGCGCTGCGCTAAGGGTGTGCGATTTCATACCAAACGGAAAAAACCGTACCGAAAAAACCGACCGATCAACTCGGTTTGACCGGTATTCGGTTCGGTAGCTAGAAAAGTGGTATTTCTACGATTTGGTTTTTTCGGTAAAAACCAAATTTCCCGAAAAAACCAAAAAGCCTAGTAACTCGGCTCGACACACCGACGGCCCGCCCCGATGCACGCTTGGCCATATGCCGTGCCGCTGAGAATGCCATGCTGTGGCTGCGCAGGCCTCGTCGAGCGCTCGCCCTTGCAAAGGCAAAGCGCTTGCACGCCCTTCTTTGGAACTCGCTAGCCCAACGTCCAGGGCCGCTGCAGCGCTGCTCCTCCTTCCCCGCTTTCTCAACTTGCTCAAACGACCATGCATGTGCAAAGAACTTGGATGGTTGGAATGCTTAGGTGATGGGGGATGCGATGGTGTGACATGCAGGGCTAGATTCTTCTAAAATGGATGGGATTTGGAGGAGAGGAGAAGGCATGAGGCTTTGCTTCTTGCTAGGAAGAAATGGCAATAGGGAGGGAAGAACAGAGGGCACAAGGCTTTTCGTCTCCTGCGGTCTTGCCTTTGTCCTTTCTTTTTTTTTTATTTGGGCAAGATTAGTAACTGGAGGATTGGATTGTAGAATGGAGAATTGGAGTCTAGAGATGAGATTAACGTTTAGTAATTCACACAAACTTTGGTAAAATTAGTATTAACTGATACCATACAAAAATAAGATGGTATTTACCAATACCATACTGTATTCTAAAAATTACCGTACTTCCTAAAATATTAAAATCGTATTTATCAATCAAATTATATTTATCGAACCGTATAAATCCAAAAAAAACCGAAACGAACAGTCCTAGCTGCGCCCACGCGACTGCACCGACCGTACATACGGGCGCGCCTCCATCGCACCGCCGCAAAACGCATCTCCGCCTCGCATGCCACAAAACAACGCCACGCCGTCCAGGGCCCAAAAAAACGTAAAAAAACACCTGCAAACTACGGCGTCTCCCCTCACACGCACGCGTCCCTCCGCGACAGTCCCAGACCCGACGCCGCAGCCGGCCCCCTACCTCCCCTCCCCGCCGCCCTCCGTGCCGCGCCTCGCGAGCGACCGTAAACACGGCGACGGTCTCGGCCGCCTGGATTGTCGGAGCGGACGGCGGGGATCTAGGGTTCCCCATGGACGGCGGCGAGAGGACGTTCAAGGCCAACTTCAGCGGCGAGGGGGTGGCGCTGCTGCAGGAGCGCGTGAAGGAGAAGCTCAGGGAGCTCATGGGCGACTACTCCGACGACACCCTCGCGGTGAGTGCCCCCCATCCATCTCCTATGCCCTGCTCCCCCGCGCTGCGATGTGATCTCCGATCCATTGCTAAAACCCTAGCGGTACTATCGGTATAATTCCGTTCCGTAGGGGTGGATAACTGATCGCTTGGATTTCGCGGGATCTTGTGAGATGGTGGAATTGGTTTCGTTTAGGTTCGTGCACAGTGTCGTGCTATCTGCATTGGGGTTTAGTGCGGCTCCTGTGTTTTAAGGATTGGGTGTCATGATTTTTGCCCCAAAGTTAGGCCCTAGATTGGATAGCGTGGGTAGCTGGTGTTCGGCAGAATATGGAATCGGATTATGCATTTTTAAGGGAGTGTGGGAATTAGCTAACCAATATTTTATTTTTGTGGGGGCAGCTTGTGGATTATTAGTGCTGAGTTGAAGCTTTGGTCCACTTTAAATACTTGGGGTGTTTAATTGGAGTGGCAATACTTTGTGCTCCCATTGGCTGAATTGTCTTTTGAGGCTTAGTGTGTTTTGGATTATTTTGCATGTTTTATTCATTTGTGGCAGGTCTGGAGGATACATTGGTTGGTTGAAGTCTCGAAATTTTGTTGCTAAGCACTATGTGACGAACAATACAAAAGAATTGATATTAAGTGTGTTTTCGATGTACAGACCCACATACCATTGAGATTATTTATCTAACTATTTCATATTGTCGGTCAGGAGTATGTCGTGGTATTGCTCAGAAATGGAAGACGGAAGGATGAGGCTGCAAAGGAGCTGCAGGTTTTTTTGGGCGATGACAATGATGCATTTGTATCCTGGTTAGTGGTTATTATCTCATCATCATCCTAACTTCTTCAATTTCTTTTTCTATATACCATTTGTTCTGGCAACACTGAGAATCTATGGTCATGCAGGTTATGGGATCACCTCTCTTCAAATTTGCACCTTTATGTGCAACCCGAAGCTGTCTCTACTAATGATGAAGCTAAAAGCACTCGCAGTACTGCTAGAGGCTTGCCTGTACATAATTTGACTAGCAGTATACAGACCAATAGTGAACCTGAAGCTGAAACTCAGAAGACAACGAGAATTCAACAGAAGAGGGAGTGGGGAGGAATTGTTCGAGAACAATCAGAAGCAGTTCCCCTTCGAAGTGTTGTGGCTACTGTTTCAAATGCAGAGGAAAAAATTTTACATAAATCACATACTGTAAGACGAGCCTGCTCACCTGACACGCATCACCATAGAAAGAGAAACAGAGAGGAGGACACACGACAGATAAAGGTTTCCAAGGCTCTTAGTCATATATTCTATTTTGCAAAACCCGGCAACATTTATAACATGGTTTTTGTGTTGTTTTTATGTTAATATGTATATGTTAGATTGTTAATTATCAAGTCACATCGTGAACAGTCTCATATCGATAAATTAATATGTTGGCATATGCTTTTCTGTAGCCTTGAAAGTCTACTAAATGAACCTGCTAATACCTTTTATCTTTGTATCTGTAATCTATATTAATTCCTACATGATTGAATGGTACTATTTTCTGTTTACAGCACCTGTATTCTGATAAGATTATTATAATTTAGAGCATTTTTGATCGTCTTTGTTGGTGAAAAGAGTTATTGTATTGGTACAAATCTTGCATTCTGTCTATTGCAGCTACCATTATGTCTCCCCCCCCTTTTTTTTCTTTTTGTACCACCATGACCATTTGAATCTTGCAATGGATTATTTTCCTGTTTGCTTAGTGTAGAAGTTTGAAGTTTCCAAAAACATTTTGCTTTAATAGGAATTGTAATTTGAAGAACCTGCTTGTGTGCTACTTGTATTTGCACATCATTACAAGTTTTTACCTTGTTTATGATTTGGGAGTTGCAAACCCTGGCGTCTGTCTAATTCTGTTATAGGATTTCTATGTAGCTTCTGGTAATTACTTTTTCTTGTTCAATGGAATAAGAGTGTATTTGATGAAAACCACCTAAAAGTTAAAAACCCGTGAAAACTATGTCTTTGAAGTTTTAAAAAATTCCAAAAAAAACCAGATGTAGGAGAGGGGACGTTATCTAACCATGCAAAATTTTAGAATCAAACTCAAACTTCTTTGCAAGATATGGAAAAACAAATTATGCATGAACGGTAACAAATCACTATTTATGCAGAATTTGTCTTTTTCATATCTTGCAAATGAAGTTGAATTTTTTTCATATTTTGCAAATAAAGTTAAATTTGATCTTGAAATTTTGCATGGTTATAGAATATCCCCTCCTACATAGGGTAGAATATCCCCTCTTGAGGAGGTTTCATTCCTAGTCTACCTCAACTTGTTTGGGACAAAAGACTTTGTTGTTGTTGTATAGAATATCCCTCCCTACATATGGTAGTTTTTTGGAATTTTGAAAACTTTGAAGACATAGTCTTCACGGGTTTTCAACTTTTAGGTGGTTTTCACTGGATATGTCCCCATTATATATACCCCCTCCATTCCATTTTATGAAGTGTATTTTGGATTTTGGAACCCCCAAACTTTCACAAAAAGTCTAATTTGTTATATCATTACTGTATATGATCTCTTACTACTGCAAGGCCTCTCAAATCTCAATCTGTAGCAGGTTCTTTTTTTTTCTCATTGTTATTCTTTGTGGTAATATTTTCTTATACTGTTTCAGAGAATGCCCCACCAAGTTATTTCTGCACCACGCCGGCTTCTTCAGTTTGCTGTTCGTGATGCTGTCAGAACTGTGCAGCCAATGACCCCTAGATCAGAATCAGCTTCCAAGCGTCTTCGTTCTGTGGTGTCTACCATGGCTTCAGATTCAGCACTTGATGTTAGGTTGCAGAAAATAAATTCTGATGTGAGAATACCAGGTGCCACAGCAGCATTAAGAGCTGCATCTGAGGCTGCTGAAGATGTTCTTAAGGACAGGCGTTCTGAAAGTGTGTTTAACAGATTAGGTAGAAGGCATGTGTTGAATGCTACTGGAGAACCATGTGATTTTAGAGAACAAGATTCAGAAGGAGGAGAATATAAGGATATAGATAATGTTGGTGCAGAAAATCAATTAGAATTTCATGGAAGAAATCAGTATGTCGGCAGCGATGCTTACATGTATGACCGGGAAGCAGAGGAGGCTGCTGATTCTGCATCAGATATTGATGGGTATGATGACACCAGTGCAGTTAGGTATAATCATTTGGGTTCTTATCGAAATACATTGCCTTCTAGTGGAGGCAAAGAATCATTAGTAGTGGGGTACAATATGGTACAAGGAGCTGCTGCTGTAAGAAGCAGAAGGTCGATAACCCAGGATAGACATGCTAGTTCAGGGACAAGACCATCTGAAAAGATCATAAATGTGTCTGCTAACAGTAATACATGGAAGCCTCCCAACCATGACGCAGCAAGGAATGCTGTTACATTTGAGCCTCAAGTGCTCATGGAGAAGAAAGGTACTGGCTCAAGAAAATCAAATGTGACAGTTGCACATGCTAATGATACACCCATGACTGATAATTCCAAAGTAAGTTTGTTCTGTCATTTCCAATGGTTAGCATTTCATTCCTTTTTAAACTGTATATCAGCTAAGCTCATGAAAAACTAGATTATACCACAGGTGCTTTTCCCATGGAATTAACAGCATGAAATTATTGCCTCTAAGAGTTTAGTTCCTCACATGTTTAGTATGCTAAGAAATGTAATCTTCCTTAAATTTAATGCTTCAAGTCAAGCATCCAGCATGCTACAATGTTATCTTTGTATAAACTTTTACATGCTAATTGATACAGAAATCATCCAACTCCTTAGAGGGAGGAATGAAAGTCCATACTCAAATCTTGCAGCACATTAAGGATTTTCTAAATTATGTGTATGATAGCAAAATTCATAAGTTTGTTGGAACACACACTACACGTACATGACAGCAAATCTCATAAACATATACTACACAGGCATTTTTACATTTGTCTATTGGCGTTCAGTACATCATTTCTGCATTCTTGGCTTCTCCATTTGTGTCTTTTATGCCTTTTTCATGTCTTTTCTCTAATCCTTTTATGTGTGTTTCTTTTGTGCTGATTCATATAACATTTGTATTTTCTGAACTATCGGTGATGCATCATGCTGTTATAATGATCTTTTTGAAAATATATTCCAGGATTTGGTGCATTCAACTTCTATGGTGGAGGCACAGAAGGCTTCATCACCTGGTATTTAGCACTTCTCATTGTTATGAATTACCACTACTTTATTAGTTAAAGGAAATGTTTGTGTCGAAAAAGTTATTTTTAGCCTTTTAACGAAAATTTACTCTGTTAGAACTTCTGAAGTTTGGTGGTTCATGTAGTCAAGTAAAAAGGCCTTTGCTAGTAGGAACAAGGAAGGGCTACTCCCGATATTACAGAAACTACTATTGTCTGACTGCTAGCTTTTTTATCTATGTAAATTTGCAAACATTTTTTTTTACATTTAGATTTTTTTTGTGAATTATCTTGTTTTTGAGTCTAGATTATGACAGTAGAGTTTGGAGAGATCTGTCATGTACTTAATTTCCTGATGTATTAAGCTTTTGTACGAGTATGGACTACTGTATTTGATTATTTGATTGAAAGTTACTATATCAGTTTTTCTTTGAAACATCTCTCTTGTACTTTGACTTTTTAATCCCATTAAATTTACTTCCTTGTTTAACGTGTTGATTCTGTACTTCTGTGGCATTTAAACCCCCTGATTGGTTAATGAAGTTTCTGTTTGTTTTTTCTTTAGCTATTGGATCATACTCTACAGGTCAACCTGAAGGTGGCACTGATTCTAGAACTGTCTTTGTTAGCAATGTAAGTGTTTCTCTTCTTTGCATTTCTGTTTACAAAGCTGAAGAGTTCCTCTGCACTAGCGGTTGTTCTGTTGGTTTTTTAGGTACATTTCGCTGCAACAAAAGATGTTCTTTCTCGTCATTTCAATAAGTTTGGAGCTGTGCTGAAAACTCTTATTGTGACTGATAGTGTCACTGGTCAGCCAACAGGGTATGAATTCTAAGTCTTCTCTGAACATTCTGAAACATCAGCATCTGTTTAGATTTTTCTTTCTTTTTTGTTTGATCAGTTCAGCGTACATTGAGTTCTTGCACAAAGAATCTGCAGAGCAGGCGCTAACCCTGAATGGCACATCTTTTATGTCACGCATTTTGAAGGTAAAACTGCCTTGACCTAACTTATAATTTGTATTGTCAGCAAGGTTATCTATTGAATTTGTGGATTGGAATACATGAATACATGATCCAGCTGCTCTAGTAAGCAGTGCTGCTAAACCTCCCAACTAGAAGATATTTTTGTGTCTATAGGAGGCTCCATTAGTTGAGCTTGCTTCAGTGCACACAAAAATGCAATTTTGAGTTGTGCTGTTCATTTTCCACGAGACATTGGCATGAAATATACCATTGCTTTGTCAGTATCCTTATTAGTGTTTTCCATCTTACATATATGAGATCATACCGTATTGGTAAATTATGACAATAATAAAAAAGGTATACTCTGGCAATTGCAATCGATGTTGCACTTTTTAGTGTTCATGTAGAAAATGTTCACGACAGCAAGATCTTAGAAGTACTTTTCATGACTTGTCATGCATGTGTGAGTGCCAGCAATTAACTATGTTGTGTTGCAGGTTGTTCGAAGAAGCTCTCTTGAAGTGCCTCAACTGCCTGGCTGGTCCCGTGCTTCTCGGGGATCACCATTCGCTTCAAGGCTCATTAGAACCGCATACCCAAGGTCGACATTTCCTGGTTCTATCCGTGGGCGTCTACCACTCAGAGGTGGTGCTCAGAGTTTTCAATGGAAGCGTGACACTGCTGATTCCGTTGATGCCGGAAAACCTAGTCAAACTACACCTGTAACTACTGGGAATCAGATGGTAACCCCAATCACACGAAGCTTCACCTACACACGCACTGACCCAAAACATGATGTTGGTGCATCTGCGGCCATTTGATTGCTCAGCTGCAGCATGCTGTTGCTCCTGATGAAACTCGCAGGAGGAGCTCAAGATTGATGGCCATTTCATAGTTCAGCCTATTTTGGTAAACACTATTTAGTTGCAGAGCTTAGCTAGTACCAGGCTGTTTTTTGTGGAACTGAAAATTTGAGCCATATTCTGGGAGCGATTGTGTGCTTTTTCCCATCGGCAAGGCATTCATGCTGTGCTGGCTATGTAAAGTTTGTGGAGGAAAAATATCGAAAAGAAAAGAAAAGAATAGGCTGTAGAATGTGATAGGAGCGTTTCAGCATTTTTTATTTTCGATAGATTACTTAGCTTCCACGGTTTCCTTATTAAATAATGTGATCGTGTCAAATCTGCGGCTTTCCACTCCACAATTTTTAAACTTCCCAATCTGGCATTTTTTGTATGTACAGACCCTGCCTGTAACACCTGTGCAACCTTCCTGGATGTTATGAAGTGTACATATTTTATGTAAGGAAGTATATTTATCTTGGAATCAGGGAAAACTCACGGGAAGCTCAACTCCAAGGGTTGTTCATATTGACTGGTGAGACAGGTATTGGAAGATAAGGACAGCCACCTGCCATAACCCTCACCTTGTTGTTCCCCAGCTGATTATTTATGCCTGCAAATTCCGTACTTTATATTATTTCTTTAGTTTGGACTGGACACGAACGATTTCCGTGATGATAAACATTGAGGATTAAAATATCGGGGCAGTTGTTTTACTGTTTGTCCGAGTGTTCCCGTCGCTGGCCAACGATTGAAGGTAGCTTTCTTTTGGGCATGATTGAAGTTACTTTTATTTGTTTGACGATGCCTTGATGGTGTAACTACCAACTCTATCCGCCTAGCTTATGAAGATGGAAGTGGGGTTCTTAGGCGACAAGTTGCCATCAAAGCTTTTGGTATTTGGCTTTTTTGAAAGTTAAAATAAAGAGTGAGATTTTTAAAGTAAATTTGTTTAAATGGTTTTTCAAGCTTAAAATCGTGTATATTATTCATGTTGATATTTATTATTTGCTGCTGTCTTAAAAAATAAGAACAAAAATTACTAACCATCAGTCGTAGCTAAAATTCATTCATCACAATCTTAAGAAAATAGAGGTAGCAGCAGCAGTGGTGTGAGTGGCATTGCTCCAATCAGAATTTGCAGGCAAAACAAAGTGGTAGTCTGGTAGAGTCCATGATGCCAATTTACACCCCTTTGCCTTCTGAAACGGCTACTGATCGCCCGGTGCTTGACTGCTACTCCCATGATGACCTGTACCCCTTAGGCGTCATATCACCTCCATTGCAGTATCCTTCAAGAAAAAAAATACTATGCAGCAGGACAAAGGCGCCGCTCCAAAGTCCAAAAGCTTCAGTGTTCCGCCAAAAGTCCAAACGAAAATAATGCAAAAGGCCAGAACATCCAACATGGTTCAGCCTACCACATTGTACCATCCCGCAGCTGCTGGGCGGCAGTTGATGGTTTTTTTTTTTTTGACTTATGATTTTTAACTTATTTATGAGACAGAGTATAGGATAATAAAAATTTACATGTGATTTTAGTTGATATAAATAAAATTGCTACACTATGTATTACAATCAACTTGTAGATCTCGCCTTAAAAAGATACTCTGTTTGAAAACTAGTTACTGTAGAAAAGCTAAAAAGAAGAGGCCCATCTTAACACGAGTATCTCTTGCTTCCTCAATCTATCTCGTAATCAGCCAAAAGTGAAAAAGGAGCAGTTAGCAAACGGTATACCTTGGAAGTGCTTCCAACGGTATAGTAAAGTTTCACAGTCTCTCAACACACTGTAGTGAGTTTCAACAAGTTTTATAGAACAATATTTGAAAAAAAAAATCAAGTTCCTGTGAGTTTTATGTATATCTAGAAGTTTATAGAAGATTTTAGAAAAATTTTAAGATCAAGTTCCAACAAGTTCCAGATTTTCAAACTCAAACTTCAAGTTTTAACATGTTTCACCAAGTTTTAACTGAAGAGTCTCATGGGGTTTCAAGTTTTAGCGCGTTTTATGAAAAGTTTCGAAGAAGCTCGATTTTTTTTGAATTTGATGTTTTAAGTAGGTTTCAGCATGTTTCGTGAAAAATTTCATGCAAATTTTAACATATTTCAAAAAGTTTTAGAAAATGTTTGAAGTAGGTTTTAATATGTTTTAAGAAGTTTTAATAAATTTCAGAAAGGTTTTCTTAGCAAAAATTTCATCAAAAAGGTTCAACAACCGAACAAAATTCAAATACAATCTCATGTTTTTGAGTAGGTTCATCACGAACTCAAACAAGATACACCGGGTTTCACTCAAAACACCATAAAATATCACACAAACTTCTAAGATGCACCTGAGCTTAATAGCAATTCCTTGTTGCTCTCCACCCGTGCTAGTCTGCCACCACTCGCTTGGGCGGAACACGATGAGCTACAACTAGCCTCCGCTGCATGCTCTCGCCCATCTACCATTGCTTGCGACTGCCGTACTCGCTTGTGGTCACTGCGCGCGCCTATTTTTGAACAAGGTCTAAGGCACTACCTATAGGACTGTTCTTTTGGATTATGGTTTATAGTTTTTGTTTTAGTGTGAATGTTCGTAAGAATGAATTGGAAATCAATAAATCGTTTCTAAAAGATTATTTTGGTAAATTGATTTAAGATGATAGGTTCCGTTTGTTTTTTAAGTAGTAAGCCATAGTCATCTGCCGATATGACGAGCTGATGAATGAATCATTGACGAGCTGATGGAATGAATCATCTATTAGTCCATCAAGCAAGAAGAGGTGGTGCGTGCGATGCGTACTAGCAACGACCGGCCATTGAACGCACACAAGGAAAACTCTGCCTCACCGTGGCCCACAAAACAGTCAAGCCAGCTCTGATCAGAAACACAACTCACCCGTGTCACTAGTCACTACTGCAGCGAGTGACCTTGTTGCAGTCAATAACACAGCGCGCGCACACGCTCCTGCACTTCGCCGGCTCCGTCGATGGCAACTACCACCACCACCACGACCTACCTACCGCTCTTCTTGCTCCTCATCTCGCCGTTGATCGCCACCTCAACCTCACCACCGGCGACGGCGACGGCTGCGGAAGAGCAGCCCCAAGACCTGCTGCTCAGCTTCAAGGCCTCCCTGCAGGACCCCTCCAACGCCCTCTCCTCATGGTCCCCCTCCACCCCCTACTGCAACTGGTCGCACGTCACCTGCACCACCGCCGCCACCGTCTCCGTCTTCCTCCAGGGCCTCGGCCTCTCCGGCGACATCGCCGCCGCCTCCCTCTGCCGCGTCCCGGGCCTCGTCGCCCTCAGCCTCGCGTCCAACGGCTTCAACCAGACCATACCGCTGCAGCTCTCGCGGTGCACCTCGCTTGTTTCCCTCAACCTCAGCTCCGGCGCCTTCTGGGGCCCGCTCCCGACCAGCTCGCCATGCTCACCTCGCTCACGTCGCTCGACCTCAGCGGCAACGACATCGAAGGGCAGGTGCCTCCCGGCCTCGCGGCTCTGCAGGGCCTCGAGGTGCTCAACCTCGGCGGCAACCGGTTGTCCGGCGTGCTCCACCCGGCACTGTTCGGGAACCTGACCAGACTGCACTTCTTGGACCTGTCCAAGAACCAGTTCATGGAATCCGAGCTTCCGCCGGAGCTCGGCGAGATGGCAAGCCTCAGGTGGCTGTTCTTGCAGGGGGCAGGGTTTAGCGGCTCGATCCCTGAAACTTTTCTTGCGTTGGAGCAACTGCAGGTTCTTGATCTGTCCATGAACAGCTTAACTGGAGCTGTGCCTCCTGGGTTTGGTCTCAAGTTTCAGAAGCTGCTGTCTCTGGATTTGTCGCAGAATGGATTCTCTGGGCCATTCCCGGAGGAGATTCAGAAGTGCGTGATGCTGCAGAGGTTTGAGGTGCAGGGCAACGCGTTCACTGGGGAGCTCCCCGCCGGCCTGTGGTCGCTGCCGGATTTGCGGATGATCCGCGCCGAGAACAATCTGTTCTTCGGCCGGTTACCGGAGTTCCCCAGCGGGGCGTCTCGGCTCGAGCAGGTTCAGGTTGACAACAACAGCTTCTCCGGTGGCATACCTCAGAGTATCGGCCTGATTCGCACCATGTACCGGTTTTCCGCCTCCCTGAACGAGCTCAACGGCAGCTTGCCTGACAACTTCTGCGACTCACCGGCGATGAGCATCATAAACATCTCCCACAATTTGCTCTCCGGTCCGATCCCGGAGTTCAAGAACTGCAAGAGGCTGGTGTCGCTGTACTTGTCCGGCAACGGTTTCACGGGGCCAATACCGGCGTCTCTTGGGGACTTGCCGGTGCTGACATACATTGACCTGTCCAGCAATGGCCTCACCGGTGGCATTCCGGCAGAACTCCAGAACCTGAAGCTTGCATTGCTCAACGTCTCATACAACCAGCTTTCTGGCCGTGTGCCTCCGGAGCTGATCTCTGGCCTTCCTGCCGTGTTTCTTGAAGGGAACCCCGGGCTTTGCGGTCCCGGATTGCCCAACGATTGCGACGCGCCACTGAGAAAGCATCAGGGGCTAGCATTAGTCGCAACCGTGGCGTCATTCGTTACCGGAGTCACGCTGCTAGCTATAGGAGCATTTGCAGTTTGTAGGAGGTTACATCGCAACAGGACCTCCCCATGGAAGCTGGTGCTCTTTTATGCAGTCAGGATCACCGGAGAGGAATTATTTGCCGCATTCCATGACAAGAACCTGATCAGTAGGGGAGCATTTGGAAAAGTGTATCTGATTGAGCTACAAGATGGGCAAAATGTCGCGGTGAAGAGGCTGGTTAGTTCAGGCAAGCTAACATTCAGAGAAGTGAAGAATGAGATGAAGGTATTGGCAAAAATCCGGCACAAGAACATTGCCAAGATGCTAGGCTTCTGTTACTCAGAAGCCGAGGTCAGCATCATATATGAATATATACAGAGGGGAAGCTTACATGATATGATATGTGCGCCGAAATTTGCAATGGGGTGGAACGACAGGCTAAGGATTGCACTGGGAGTAGCTCAGGGATTGGTGTACCTTCATCATGATTATACTCCTTGTGTGCTCCATCGAGATCTGAAGTCGAGCAATGTGCTACTTGCTGATGAATTTGAGCCCAGGGTTACTGGATTTGGGGTTGATCGCATCGTCGGGGAAAAGGTGTACCAATCTTCCTTGGCTTCGGATTTGAATTACAAGTGCTATATCGCACCAGGTATGTATTCAAGATATCGAATTGATACACTCAGGTTTGAAGAGTCTGCATCTGTAGTTCAGATATTCAAAAGCCTTTTCTGTACTAGGCATCCTGACCTGTGTGTTTTTAACACGTTCCCTTCTATACTCTCCAATGTTTTAGTACTAACCTCACAGAATAATTGCACCTTACATATCAAAAGGTACTGCACAGTTGGTACTGCCGTTTTAGAAGATTCATGACAATATATTTAACTGAAGTTCTTTGCTCTTCTACTGAAACCAGAGCAAAACTGCAGCAAGAAACCAACGCACCTCATGGACGTCTACAGCTTTGGAGTCATTCTTCTGGAGCTGATCACCGGAAAGCCAGCGGAGCAGCCGGCATCAAAGGACTCCGTGGACATCGTCAGGTGGGTGCGGAGGCGGATCAACGTGACTGATGGTGCATCGCAGATACTTGATCCCAACGTCTCCCGCACGGCACACAAGGAGATGCAGGCCGCCCTGGAGCTGGCGGCGCGCTGCACATCGGTGATGCCCGACCAGAGACCGGCCATGGATGAGGTTGTCCGGTCGCTGCAGGTGCTGTATTTCAGCATTCATCCACAGACGGCAGACGTCGTCGTCCACTGACATTGTGATGGAATCTTGAATTTAGCGGCTCCTCAGACTCCGGTAGTGATGTTATTATGATCAGAGTTCAGACTTTTTGTTACCATGTAACTTTTTGTTACTATGTAATCCTTGCTTGTTGTACATAGTGTGGGATTGTGATGACATTAGGGGTGGTGAATCTACTAAGCAGAATAAAGAGAAGCATCAATCTGATCTCCATTAGCCTGCAACCAGATTTGAGAGTACAAAAGGAACTTTGAAGAGAAACAAGTGATGCTGCAATTCAGAACAAATTCCAACTACCAAATATTTCAGAATCATTTTTCTTTTTCCATCATAATATGATGAATATAAGCTCGCAAAGATGACAACCGTTATTCCATCACATGACATAAACATACAGAGATAATACAGGCTACTTACGAACAGACTGAAGCACATTATTTTAGGAAACAAAGAAATCAAAACAAATTATCGGGTACACATCATGCGGTTTAGAAACACACTGCCAGATGTTGTGCACGTTCAGATCGGGCTTTGGCTCAGGTACGATAAACTAGAGTTCCACCATTGCGGCTGGTGGTGCTCGCTATGTCGCCAAGCAGTTTGGCGACGCATTACCCTTCCAGATCTTGTGCACGTCCAGCCCGGGCTCTTGCTCGGGCCTGACAAACTCTTCTTCCTCCATTATTGTTGCTGCTGTTTACCATGTCGATCAAGAAGTACCAGCAGATTGTGTTATGCCGGGGCCCCGGTATGCCACCAACCGAGGAGCGGCAAGGTATGGACCTCCCGGTTTCCATGTCAAAGACCACCGCCCGCCGATCTCCGGTAAACACAGTTGCCCTTCAGCCCCGGCACACCCTCCGCATACATCGACACCGCATTGTTCCTCCCGACAAACGCTGAGCAGCCAGCCCCCCAGCTCCGTCACGGCGTCCCAGCTTGGTTGGCGCCGGGGATAATACCTGAGAACCAATGTTTCATTTTCCGATACACGGCGATGGCCACCTTGTAACACCCCGCCTATTTTCTGGACCCAGAATGCTTCCATCATTACATATTTTCATCTTTTCAATAACCGTTAATAAATTTAAGTAAACACAATTTTATTCATATTACAACAACTTAACATACAACATACTGTTTTGACTCTAGTTACTATTTGATACGTGAAGTACTGCTGATACGAGAAGTTATTCATGTGCTACTCCCGTCCATACATAACATCCTCAATAATTACCTAAAATCAACAACAAAGTAAGAATGAGTTCAGAGATTCAGCAAATACATAATAAGACGATAAACACTACCAAACATATCAGCAATTAACCAGTTATGTCATACTCCGCATAAAATTATCATGTTCATATCATCATTTTCATATTCTGACATTATCATACCATTAATGAAATGTATTACTGCTCTATATACTCATTTGCTCATCTCATTGCATATACTGGCATAGCCTCAATGAACTTGATGTTCACCTTATCGTGGGCCCGTCCTCGCCGGCACAGGGTCTCTCCACTTCCGTGGAGTCCTACTGAAGTAGGCCTTACGAAATTTACCAGGTGGATTCCAGTTCCCATCTTGTGAGTGCACATGATGCGAATACATATATTCATTATCATAATCATACTCACCATTATCATCATTAACAGGTAAGTATCATTGCTCACCCTGCTCTATCATCATTATCATCATTTAACATACAACATTATAAAATATAAACATCACATATTTCATAACATTTACCGTTCATTATACTTTTATATATATCATCGTTGTCATCATTTAATATACAGTATTATAAAATATAAATATCATATATTTCACAAGACAAGATAAGATACCACCGGTAGTAGTTATACATACTCGAGAATCAAGCTCCACTGCTGTCTTCAAAAAAGAAAAAGAAAGCTCCACTGCTGCTGATGGGATCACTCCACTGCTGCTGATGGGATCACAACTCACAAGCAGAATCCTTTAATTCATCAGTGCTGTGTTTTCCTACGGAATGCACGTGACGTGTGGCTCGTCATCGCTTCTAGTATCGCCGTTGGTTCTCTTCTCCCCACAGAACAGGATGGTTTTCTTTTCAGCGGAGCAGAAGAAGATGGAAATAGCACGGGATCCATCTACTGTTTTGCGCGTGGGCTTTGGGCCTGTTCCAAAACGCACTTCACCCAGGCTACCTTGGCCCACTCCTCCGTGCTTTAGTCTCCATAGGCCCATTCCATCCTCGCCCGCGCCGCCGCCGCGCGCCTCGCCGCCTCCACTTCCAGCCAGCCTATCGGCCCTATCCCCGCCCCGTCCGCCGCTTCCGTCCCTATCTTCCCACTTCACCTCGCGACGCCGCACCACCCCATCGCCGCCCTCGCGACGCCCTCCTTCGCTGTCTGCTCGCACCCCCCCTCTTCCTTCTGCCGCTGCCGCTGTCCTTCCGCCTCGCTACGGTGGTCCCGCGCCGCGTCGGCAGCCCGCCAGCCATTCTCCCTCGCGACGTCGTTCTTCATCCCCTCCTGCCCCGGCCCCCTACCCTCCTCCCCGGTTCCCTACTCGAGCGGAGGGAAATCCAGCCGAACTCCATTTCTTCTTTTCGTGAGCTTGATTTCATCGTTTCCTATTTTGCTCTCTGCTGTGACACGTCTGAGTGGAGCGAAGCGACGCGGCCATGGCCGCCTGCTCGCGCCTCCTCCCGGTCACCGCTGCCATTTCCACCGCATCCACCTGCGCTAATGTCTCACTAGCGCCCCGCTTCCTCACCTCCCGGTGTGCCGTCTCAGCCCGGCGGCCCCTCACCGCAGTCTCCTCTCCGAAGGCTGCGGCCCCCGCCGCCGTCGATATCGCGGAGGAGTACGTGGACGATATTGACCCGGTGAACATCGCGCTGGACGTCACCCAGGTGCGTGGCCGCTTCCCATCCTTCCTTTTTCTTTTGAGCTTCGAAGAGTGACATAGGAGGTAAACCGCACAGGGAAGTTGGTGGGGGATTTAGGGATTTTTATGATATAGTTATATAACTTTTTCCACTTGATTGGACCGTGAATCTCTGTTGTTGTCACTGAAAATATGAATTAAAACAAAAAAGTAGATACTACTTGAATTCCATAGTAAAAATAGGTCATTTTCCACTTTTTATGAACTAATAAAGTAATAATGGCAAGAGGGATGTTTGGCTAAACCTGATTTCTTGTCGTTTTGACCATGACTAATTCCAATTCTGATAAAGCATTGTCTGTCTTATTAATCAGCTAATCGGGAAGACCCCAATGGTATATCTTAATAAAGTTGTAGAAGGTTGTGTTGCAAATATCGCTGCAAAGCTTGAGTGCATGGGACCTTGCCGGAGCGTTAAAGATAGGTACACAATTGTTATTGCAGTACACTTTGATGCTAGTGATGCACTGTTGTTTGTGCCACCTCTCATGCAATATGTTTTTCAGGATTGGATTAAGCATGATTAATGATGCTGAAGAGAAAGGATTAATTTCTCCAACTAAAGTTAGTTTGTTCTTATATTCGTTGCATTATGAATTTATTATCATCATGAAGATTATAATTTAGGCAGATACTTTCTACCTATGCTATGCAGACCATTTTGGTAGAACCAACTACTGGGAACACTGGTATAAGCCTTGCTTCTGTGGCTGCAGCTAGAGGATACAAGCTGATAGCAACTATGCCTGCATCAATAGATGTCGAGAAACACATTCTTCTACGTGCATTTGGAGCAGAGATTGTGTTAACTGATCCTACCAAAGGACTAAAAGGGGCTTTTGATAAAGCTGACGAAATAGTTTCTAAGACACCAAATGCATACATGTTTCAGCAGTTCAACAATTCAGCTAACAGTGAGGTGAGACTTCAAGCCATTAATATTTACTCATCTGATGATATATGTAATGTGGCACATATGAAATTCATTTGCCAACTTCTTCTGTAAAGATCTATTGAGAAGCCACTTGGGTAATTACAGATCCACTTTCAAACCACAGGCCCAGAAATATGGGAAGACACATTGGGTACTGTTGACATACTTGTTGCAAGCATTGGGACAGGAGGTACTATTACCGGCACCGGGCGATACTTGAAAAGAATGAACAGTGACATTAAGGTTTCTACTCTTGCCTTGATTAAGTTGTTTTATTTGCTAAAAAAGAAAGTCGCATGAAAATGATTATCTTGTATTGTGTCAACTTAATCAATTTTTGTGTCTTTTTCAATGCTATCGCATTATATTTTACTCCTATGCTGTTGTTATTCACTGAGTTATTGGATGGTTGCATTTACTACATGATTTAACTTCGGAAGTGCTTGAATGCCCTCCCAAGAAGTGAAAAGCACAATATGTATAAAAAATTTGAGGCCTTAGTCTGCAATAACTGACCACTCTGCTACTAGCCATACTTATTTAAGATTTGCGCAATTTACTTGAAGAAAATACAATGCTTTACTATTTAGGTATTTTAGGAAAAGATGCAGTACCATCCTTGTATCCAATTGTTCCATTCTAAAGTTGTTTGTTGGACTGCCATAGTTTACAGAAATACAGTGTCCTCCCCAAGTGTCGGACCTGGATTTAGCGAATCCGAATTCTCCGTGAATACTCTGCACTATTTCTTAGATCAGTAGATAGTGCTCACAGATACATGACTGATTCATCTCATACACGATACAGACCATAACAATATTACATATAAGAATTTAATTAATCCACGTCGGGATTCGTTTTACATACGGGGCCGGTAGGCCAAATGTTTACATGACAAAAGACAGTGGAAATTAAAATGGAAAAACACATCTCTCCACAGGCAGCGACGGGGACAACTCAAGTGGAGCTGATATTAGTTAGGCTCTTGCCAATATTGGGCCTACTCAAAAGTTAGCGTGGTCGGCTAGACTGTGAGGAAAAACTAGATTACTAAGTCCTACGTCTAGTTGCCATCGTCTTCACCTCCGTTGTTGCCTTGGTCCTCGTAGAATGCATATTGTTCTTGGTTCTCAAATTCTGGGGAGTGGAGAGCGAGGGTGAGCACACACTACCGTGCTCCGCGAGCCAATATACAGAATGCATTGATATAAGATTCAAGGCTCAACCAATGGTGGCTCGGTTTTTTTTATTTTGCAGAAAGCGACATTTGTAAATATTATTAGTAAAATTTCCTATGTCCTACATTTTCATAAATCATGCTTTTTTACTTGAACTTATGCAATAATTATAGTGATGTAGGTTTCATCCACCAGTTACATGGTCCCATTAACTAATGCTAAATTTTAATTATTAGGTTACATCCACCATACTTAACATCGCTGGACTATATCCCTCTTGGAAAAACTCAAATTAAAGTACATCCCTTCAATTTGTTCTCTCTCCCGCAAAGGTTTGTAAATAGAACTAACTCGAGGTTCCCATGTCAGCCCTTGACTGTGGACACGGCTGTTCGAATAGTTTATACTCTATAGAAATTGTACATCTTTATCTATAAGAGATAACCCAATTGCTATATTTCGCATATTTCTTTTGACATGCAGATAAAGATGATTACCACATGGCCTTTATAATGCATCTAGCGAAGGATTACACTCGCTAAGGTTTCATCTAAGGGAGGTTATATTCGCCCCACTCAGACCTCCTCTTGTGCCACACGACGGCTTAAACCAGTTACACGACCCATGTCTACGATGGCTTAAATCCAACACCACGAGTCGTGGGTCACTCCAATGGTGCTTTTCCCTACTGGCGATGCAAATTAGTTAGATATGCCTATATTTTGCCAGTTTGTGGTTGTACTATTTTACACGAGGAAGTCATTTGTGGTTGTACTATTTTACACGAGGAAGTCATCACAGGATGAAGTCTTTAATTTGTCCAGGCGGTGCATGCCACAACTCACAGATTCTCATGTTACATCCACATCAACCAATCTTACCATCCGCCCAAATAGGTATAACAAGTTTTTAGAGTTGTGAAAAGCATAAAATAAATTATAATAAAGTATCAGTCATTTACATCCCATGACTATCCCCAAAGCAAGATTGTTTAAAGAATGGTGGTCAGGGTAACTAATGCCCTGACCTTGACTCGACTAGCACGGCTTTTAGTTAGGACTTATAGCTATTTTCGCTAGACATATCACCTATAGCGACAAGGATTATGAATTTGTCAAGTTTTCAAGGAGGGTGCAGCTATGTATTGCTAATTTAACAATTTGGGTAATATCTAACTTACAAGCGATATATGTTTGTACATGAAATAACGCATGCATTTTGAATAATTTTAAACGAACGTAATTTGCATGAAATATAGGATCAAAATGCTGACTCGCTTGGGTCTTGGGTCAGGAGGTCCTGTTGGTCTTGCGGAGCGTTGACTTGCGGTTCGGAGGCGTCTTCGAACTCTACTCGGAGGGAGACACCAAAATGTAACTGGCACACAAGAAAGCAAATAAAAGCCCAAATAAATTTCAAATGAACTTCAAATTGAACAAAACCTACCAGAAAGAGCTTGAATTTAGAAAATTTTTGGAACAGGTTTCACTCGAATCGGAGTTGCGATGAGGAAGAACGAGCTCTCCAAAGTTTATTTTCAGAAAAAATTCCAAAAATAAAAAGAGGAGAGAGTTCTCTCTCTGACATGTGGGTCCCACCATTTTAAATTTATTTTCGAAATAATTTTTAATTCATAACTGCGCAGAGTATGACATGTGGGGCCTACGGTATTTAATCATTTTTATTTTTCAGATAATGGCCAGAGACTGACATGTGGGGCCTCGGCACTGTGTAAACAATGTTTAGGGCCCACATGTCAGCGGCCCGGTTTTTTAAAAATCGGATTTAAAAAGGGTTTTTAACTGAGGTGGGGTCCGCCTGTCAGCCTAACATCAAGTTTAAACCGGTACGGGGCCCACTGGTCAGCAAGTCATTAGTCAAAAGCTATTTGCAGTCATTAGGTACTAATAGAAGGATTAAGGCTAATGATATGGAAACAGTATTCTTCCTCGGCCGAGCAACGATGTGGGAGCATTACTAAAATGGTCTACAGGGCTCATGCGCACCTAGGGGTGAGGTGGTGCGGTCGCATTTGGCCAAGGCGATCACCGGCGGAGAGCTAAGCAGTGGCGGAAACAGGGCAAGGGGCTCAGTGGTGGTGCCTGCAATCAGAACTCAATTGAACGGGAGGGGAGCTACTGAGGGATGACAGGAGCTCACCAAAGAAGGAAGTAGGGCTCAGGGAGGCCTGAGGTGGGCTGGCGACGGAGAGCTCGACTGGCGAAAAAGGGCGATCGACACCGGAGAAGATGGGACGACAAAACTCCAAATTGGCACCGGGGTTGTCTTCACCATGCGGCGAGGTTGCTTCGGGCGAATGGAATTGGTCGGTGGTGATCAGAGTTGATGGCGAGGAGGATCGGCCGGAATTGGAGAGGAATCGAGCTCCGAGGAGCTGTGAGGAAAAAGAGGCCAATTAGGCTTCATGGGAGTAGCATAGAGGTAAAAGGAGCTTAAGGAAAAGGTTAATGCCAAGAGAGGTGCTCCAGGGAGAGTTGGCGGCAACGGCGACGGAAGCAGTTCTCGGCAGCTACGAATTTGAGTCCAGGAGTTAGAGCGGGAGATGGATGAGGGGCATTCGGCTATTGGCCAAGCTTTTATAGCCTAGGAAAAGGAGTGGGGAGCGTTGGACGAGTTAAGGCATACGGTAGTGGGCATATTGTGCGCACTCGAGTGGGGAGGGGCGAAGCTAGTGCCGGGCTAGGGCGGAGGGGAGGTGCTGACGCATGTGACCGCTCTGAGGCGTCAATGCACACGGGGAAGGGCAACGCCTGACGGGCATTTACCTCCCGCGTACGGCCGAGCGACGGCGAGGCCACGGGGCGGGGCTGAGTGAAGGGGTGGCAGGGTTAGGCAGAAAGAGGCATAAAATCGGCACTGGTGGCGTTAAGGTGGTGAGACATCAATGCCACTGCCGTCTTGCGCTGGCTCGGATGCGACAGCAAAAACCAGGGGCGGTATTGGCGATGGCACGGCGGGAGGTGACACGCGGAGGAGCTAAAAGGAGAGGCGGGATCTAGGCACGGAGGGAGGATATGGGATGGCGATGGCATTGCCATGGGAAACTTGGCGCCAAGAAGAAGGGAGGGAAATTCGAGGGCGGCGATGCACAGCGGTGTCAACGCGGTGCGCTCGGGCGGGACTGCGGGAGTAGAGGAGGGAAAAAGGAGGAAGAGGGAGGGAAGGAAGGCCGGTCGGCTGGGTTGGTTGGGCTAGGTGGCAGATGAAGGAAAAAGGCCGGTTGGGCCGAAATGGAAAAAAGGCTGGCCCACGGGAAAAAATTTTGAACTCTGGTGGGAAAAGAGGAATAACGGGTAAAATAAAAACCAAGACTGAAATTTAAATGCCAGGTTTTGAACCCTGAAATCCAAATTCATTCAAGTCTTCAAATTACAAGCAGTGAAGGGCGGGCTTGGCGCATTGGTGGAGTCTCTCCATTGTGCGCTGGTGGTCGCGGGTTCGAATCAGCCTCTCTGCAAAGCAGAGGAAAGACTTCCTAGAAAATCCCCTTCCCTAGACCCTACAAAGTGTGGGAGCTTCGGTACTGGGTACGCCCTTCAAATTACAAGCAGTGGTAACATGCCCTAAAAATGGGATGCTACACCAAGGTTGATATTGATATGTCTGTGATTTATCTGACCTAGTATATGGCCTCATTTTTCATATACCTGAAACTGTTGACTGTCTTTATATATTTTCAAGTTAAATTCAATCTTTTATGTATTTTGTGTTGTCCATCCTTATAGGTCATTGGGGTTGAACCTGCTGAAACTAGTGTGATCTCTGGTGACAACCCAGGTAAACGCAATAGCCCATCAAGATTCGGCAATTTAAACTATTTGGGAAATGAGCTTGTTAAATATATTTTCCTTGGCATTGACATCCCTTTGGTTCATATTAATAAACAACAGGTTATATTCCAAGCATATTAGATGTTCAGCTGCTTGATGAGGTTGTTAAGGTCTGGAATGCCAACTTTAGTATTCTGTTTATGTTTGCATATTTTTCGTGACAGTTCCTACAGACTGCTGAGTTGATTTTGATTGTTTAACTTGCAGGTTACCACTGCAGAGGCAGTCGATGTTGCAAGGGAACTTGCACTAAAAGAGGGCTTGCTGGTGAGCAACTGCACAACTAAATGAATTACTTTTGAGTTGTTAATTTGGTGTATTGTTTACGGTAGCATCTACTTCAAATTCTCTGATGTGAGATCCATTGTTTGTTACGTGGGTTGTTTTACAGGTTGGTATTTCGTCAGGTGCTGCAGCAGTTGCCGCTATTAATGTTGCCAAAAGACCTGAAAATTCTGGAAAGCTGATTGCGGTGAGAGCATGTTATTTTCATCTATTTAAAGATGTTGGCATTATGCCATTGCTCTTGGTTTATAGTGAATATTGTTCCTTTCTAACAGAGCATCCTTGTTATTAACCCACTGAGATATTTAATTAGTCGCATGAATTCACAGGTTATTTTCCCCAGCTTTGGAGAGAGATATATCTCTAGCATTTTATTCCGCCCGATATATGACTCAGTTCGAAGAATGAGGAAGAAATAACTAACTTCTGCCATTCCAAGAGGACGAAGGTTATCATTTCTAAACCTGACTTGCTTCCACGGCACAACAAACTTTGACGAGTAAAGTCCCTGGTAGATTGCAGCAGGCAGGGCCTGAAGTTTTGAAGGCTCTCGCCAAAGGCACTGGTCATTGAATGATTGAAGTTCGAAAATGGTGTACAGTTGCTGGAAAACCTTTATGAAATGATCAATCATTGTATACCGTCTGCCTGGGACGTTTCGAACCTGACTACACGAACTTGGTGAATACGCAAAATTTGATGTTGCAGTTCGCTTAAGATCTTTCTTCCAGTAGTCTGTAGTCTAGGGCCGGGCACGGAACAAACTTGTAATCTGAATTTCGAGCTGATCCTACAATACAAATGTCTGGATTTTTTCATTGCTTTCGATGATCTCCTCTCTTATTTGGCCTCTGGTTCAGTGTATTAGTTATTGATAAGCCAAGATCAGGCTTCTGCGGAAGCTGCACCTCATTAGGTTCATGGACGATGATTATGGAGGTGATCTGTCTCGTTTTTAAGCATTGATGGCTTAAAGGGCTGGCAGAGTTAAAACATGGTTTGTTCTGAACCTAAGCTTATAGAGGGTAAACATCATTGAGAGGATAGCAGAGCGGTGTCGGTGTAGAGGAAGAGAAACTATAGATGAGAATGATTTTGTTATTTTTTATTTGCCTCTAATAGCATGTGGTAGTCCAAATGGACTTTCTCTAACAGATAGAATCTAATCTCAATTATATCTTTAATAAATAGAAACTAATATCATATCCTAATCATATTTCTAACAAATGAAAACTAATATCTAACTCAAATAGAAACTAATCTCTCCAGTTAGACCCACACCCAGCAAAATAGATCTTACTAATTCTTCAGAAGGTTGATCATATATTGTGCTTCCTCTTGCGGTGTAATAATTTACTAGAATTTGCACTCAATTCATCCTCAACATGTTTTGCTTTCATGACAGAATAACATAGTGGCTGACTTAGCACACACACACTTTTATTTTTGTTATTTTGCGAAATGGTCCAACGGCGGCAAGCGAGAGGCCGCGTGTCTCCTTGCACCTGACCTGCCGGACCGACGCCGTCGTTGGCGTGAAGAGGCGAGGACGAGTTGACGCCTTCACGGCCAGGCCACAACGGTGGCCGGCCCACCTGACTTCCAATTTTTACACGCGCTGACGACGAGAATCCACCAACCACGCGCGATGCGTTGCGCAGCCTGCGCGGAGCCGCGGGCTGTCATGTTTGCTGGGACCCGGCACACCGGAGAGCACGGCGGGAGCCGCCCGTCGGACGGGCCAAGGAACGCTCGATCGAGAGGGTCCTCGATGTCATGTGGTTGCAGCCCGTGTCTGCGTAGGTTTTCGGCCTCTCGGGTGCCCTGGCGGCGGTAGAGCTCGCACTGTGCATATGGCTTCTACCCAGCCCGTTAGATACTGTTGTTGTCGTTGCAATGAAAATCGGTTGTGTTGTGCTGTATCAAGACCAAACTTACCAATGCCGTTCGGATACTGGCTTATATAGCTGGTATGTACCATTTCACCACCTAAATTGATATAAAATAGCCCTGTGTACCGTATCGGTTTTGATACCGGTCATATCAGCTCGATACCAATCAATACTGCATATACCGGCTTCGATACCAGACAATACCAGCCACACTGATAGAATTGATAATACCAACTACTGTGTATTGTATCGGCTTCGATACTAGCCATACCAGCTCAATACCAGTCAATACTGAATATACCGGCTTTGATACCGAACAATACCAGCTATACTGATAGAATTGATAATAACGACTACTGAAGTTATTGAATTATATGTTATATTTGATATTGCTACCATGTATTTGGATAATATTACAAGTGAAATTTGGTGTGTGTATATAATTAAACATATATATACTTATAATATATAGTATTATATTAAATCCAGAATAGTATGCCGGTATGGACCGGCACCGGAATGTATTATTCTAAGAGCCAAACCGATATGTCCTCTGGTATGGTATTGAAAGTATGATCAGGACTCATGCTATTCTTCGAGTGGAGACATGTATGCCCTGATTTAATAAGGGAAAACCAAGTCTTTTGTTCATATGCCCTAAGGGCATGTTAGGTTCTCTTGCCTTGCTAGTGGACAAGGAAATCCTTGCTAGCAGAGGAGAGCCATTTTGGCTCACCTGCAAAGCAGGTGTTGTGGTTACGTACCAAACAGTAGATAATGGAGGTACGAAAAGACTGCAATGTGTAATCCGGAGCCTATAACTCACAGTAAGGAGAAATGTAGAGTACGGTACTTGATTATTAGTTAAGCCATTTCATATCAATCTGTTCTCTTTCTCTATGGTACCCTAAGGGTCATATTTATAACCATAGAAGAGATTGTTTATATAAATATCCTATTTGGGGTCTCAAAAAGCGAGGGAAAGTATACCTTTTCCATGGCATAGTCATAGCGGGCCTTCTATGTAATTACACATATAATAGACCTTTACACTGGTGGGCTGATTAAACCTAGATGGGAACAACTTACCCAACAGTACGAAACCAAACATGCCTAAAATGCCGACTAACCTTGCTAGTCTAGGCTAGTTAAGGGTAGACAAGAGATCCAAACATATCTTCCATAACAACCTCATTCAGATCAATTCCAGCTGCCGCTATGATCACATCAATATGTCATGGCTTGGACCCTCTTAGCAGCTGGATCCTTCGGGAAGCCATAGTTGGGAATACGTGAGTACATTCTTAGGGTTAACGAGGGGTATTTTGGTAATTTAACCAAAATACTAAAAATCACATTGGATCAAAACCGCGGCGTGTGGACGACATGTTAGAGAGCAATTTAGATCAAGGTGGTGCTGGTTTGATTAAGACGGATCGAGGTTAAGGATTTAGCGGATATATGTTTATGCGCTTTGAAAATCATGCATAAATAAACATGTATGAGTAAAATCTATGTGTAGAGTTAACATATTTTTTCTATTGTACTAAATGGATAGTATCTATTAAAGGGTGGATGTGGCTGGCTAGCTCATCTATAAAAGGGGTTAGGATGGTGACATGTGGTTAATCATCTAACCCACATTTCTTATGCTTTGTTTTTAGGGTTAGAATTTTGAGTACATGGTGTGCTCTCTATCATTCAAGATGGAGTGGTTATAAAACTATCACTCTCAAGTAAGTAATACATTAATCTTTGATGATTTTCATGTCTATTTCTTATTTTGATTGATGTGCTCCTATTTTGGTTGATTTTGATCTCTTTTTTTTCTCTTCTTGATTTTGCTGTGTCAAGGACGTAATTGAGATGGAGATAACCACTGGAGATCAATCTCCTATCATCTAGGTGCTTTGAGAGTAGTTTCATGAAGAAACCCGATTTTACTTGATTTTGGTTTTATCAAGTGATTTTTTGTTTTAAGGGTTTTTAGGTCATATTCTTCGGTGTTTTAGCTTGCTATGACATGTGAAAATATATCTAGAGCCATCTTAGCCATTATATACCCACGAGCAGGTTGTATTCACTGTTTGGGTTTTTGGCTCAGTTTTGATATAACATTCCAATAAACTGAAAAATGTTTCAACTTTGTTTATGAATTTCATGATTATTTATTGGAATAGGTTCACAATAATCTAGAGAAGATCCATGTAAAATTTCATATCATTTGGATCTACGGTTCAAAAATTCTCTCGATTTTTGGATTTAAAATCGAGATGAAAATACTATTCATCACTATGATTTTACTGTAGCATCCGATCAGACCGCCATTAGAAAACTGGTCAGACCGCCATTTGGAGGCCGGTTAGACCGTCGGAAAGGGTTAGTTTTCAAGTTTTGTTAATTTGGGTTAGTTGGTTTAATTTTTACCCGAAGATTTTGTGTTCTATATCTCTGTAGGTGTCTAAGGATGTTGAATACTTGGGAAAAATTCTGAGTTGATACCATTCTCCTTCTCTATTGCCATATTCGATCTTTCAGAGCAAACTGCCGCTGCCAACAACAGTGTTATCCTGGACCTTTATCTCCGCACCACTAAATCCCTTGGAGTAGAACACGGGAACAATATGGCTCGGATTTGTCACCTAGATGGACCCCATCTCCGATGCTGATCAGTTCAGGATTTGTCACCGGATTGATGGCTCGGATAGAGCAATGCCTGCCAATCTTTGCTCCGAGAAGCCTCAAGTAAATGCAGAAGGCTTCTGTTCCGGATAGCATCTTTGCAAATCTGAGGTGTGCAGCGATGTTCGTGCGCCTCTGGATCAAACTTCTCATATTGTTCTGCTTGGTTCCTGTGCTTGTAGGAGAAGGCGATGAAGAGAGCAAACGTCAGTGCACTCGTGGGTGATGGCAGCTGGTAACCAGTGGAATGCATGCAAGGGAGAAGTGCTGAAGTGAAGCCGCGGTGCCAGATAGGTGAGTGTACAGCATGTAGACGGTTGCACTTGACAGAGCACTCAGGAAACCAACTGCATAGATGCTAACGAGGTGTTCAACTAGCCTGTTTGCTTTAGTTGCTTCTTCCTGCAGAAAAATTATAGTCGCATAATAGCAAAACATACTCATTTGCATAGCAGTACACCAGTGCATATGTATGAGGTGATGAACATTGACAGGAGAAGTTTTGCAGATGCAAACGAGAATTTCTAAATCAGTTTGATATCCAGTATTGCTATGCGAAGATGTGGGCATGTGGCCCCCCTTAATGCACACACGCTAACAGTTACGCAAGAATTCACCATGTAAAACTTACATGAATTTTGACTTGACCACTAGCATACATCCTTCGCTGTATGTTAAAATATTAGCACTACTTTTATTTTTAAAAAATATTCCTCTAACTGTAATAAATAAAAGTAGGCAACTCCACTGGTGACAACTTCACCCATGGTATATACTGTAAATTTGTATCTTACTACCTCCAATGTCGATATTTTTGTATCTTACTACCTGCAATGTCATAATCAATCAAGAATTTCTGCTCAACCGTGAGCAACCCATTTGTCGAGCAGTGATACCATGCTTTTCACTCTCATATATATACACAAATCTTAAAGCATCAATCAAGAGATAAGTAGTCTCAATCCACCTTTAAAGATACTTTAATATTTGTGTAATTCGCTATTTAGGAGAGTATGAAATCACCTCCCCCATTTGTCATATACCTTAACTGCTTACGTTTCTAGCAGAGCTGATTGGTGTACGAAATTCAAATATCTCTAATTAGCTTCATGTTGGCAGAAGTTCTGTTAGTCTGATACGTTGATTTCCCTGGCTCAAGTCTTTTGCAATGATGGAATCACAGCACCAATCGTCCACAACAGTGCTCTTCTGAAGCACTGCATAAGGACCAATTGATGCCTCACGGCCTATCCTTACATGCCTAAAACTCAGCACTTCATCACGGACATCGTGACCCTGGATGAGAGCACCTTCTGCAATCACTGCACCATCTGCGACTACCAACTAGGATGGCTCGGTGATGTCTACCGTGTCAATAACAACAGATGACCCGATTCGGGCTGCTTGCATCTTGAACCAATAATTCAAGAAGATAGTGCCCTTTGGATGCACAGCTAGCATCTTTGCAGCTAACGCTTTGCCTTGTTTAGCGCCCACCATTTCACAAAGTCAACTGACCATATCGAAACTTCAGGGGTCAGAAAATAATTTGGCTGAAGGAATGACTTCCCCAAGATAGAGAGTGACAAAGAGGTGAACAAGATATAACAAATCCATGCAATAGGTAACATGGCCAATATTGTGACTACAAACTAAACAGTAAATGGAAAAACTAACAAAATGAGTGTGGAAGAAAAATGAGCCCGTGGCTCCTTTGTTACTCCAAGATTCATATATATATATGGCCATAAGGCCTGATTATAATAACACCCCATAGTGTTCTACTATTTCAAGGGTATAAGTGTCTTTTATATGCTTTATTGGGTTTCTTGGCCTAGCAGGCCGAATGGGTACAGGTGGGGGCTTCCCCCCATAACAGTAGCTTCTCATGGTAAAATGCTTCATCTTGAGTAGGCCGAAATCATGTTGCTAGGTCTTTTGACCCCCTCCGCCCCTTTGGCATGTTAAGTAGTTGGCCCATGGGTTAGGCTTTGTTGACCGCGGTCGTCTGTGGGGCCTGTAGCACGACACACGTGTGCGCTTCCGGTTGGTGCGTCGTGCGCTGTCTTTTCGCACCTTGTGGGTTTCCAAGACGTCCCAGCCGATCAGCAGGTGTGATGCCGAGGCTCTCCGCTCTCATGTGCAGTAGTTTGCGTGTGTGGCCATCAGCGCATTTGTATATGGCATTGGATGTTCGTGTCATGTAATCATCATTTTGCAATGCAAAGTACGGGGTGGTTGTGCCGTGGCCTCATGTTAATATTTGCATAGTGAGCAAGTACTTGAGGAAGACCGTCTCCTCATTCCGAACCGCCTTGTTCGATGTCGGCTGCGACACTGGGGATGGGCGAAGGAGTCGTTGCAGTTCTGAGTGGAGTGGCCCACGATGAGTAATGTTTCTGTTCGAGAGTACATAAAGATAGAAAGCTTGGACGGAGAGTAGTCTAAAAGAAGCCCTTTCCCTCCGTTGTTGTGGGTGTCAAGCGTTGTACCATTGTAGCAATTAATCAAAGCGATTATGTTTGGAGTATTGTGTACTATGGTGACCCCGCTCGCCTCAGGTTAGCCAGGGTAGGACGTAGTCGCGGAGGCATTCGTGCCATCGTACACGCTGAAGTAGCAGAACACGGACAACCGCGGCTCGTTTCGCAGTGGTTGAGGATGATGTTGACACAACTAGAAAGCTCGCAAGTAGCTACAAGGAAACGAACGTGGCTTGATTTAACTCATGATATTGACCACTAGACGCTTCCGTAGATATGTGACTGGGTAATCATTTACAAAGCAGAGTCGTCAACCTGAACATGCTTTCACTAAGCTTTCACCTTAATAAGAAATTCATCAGATTGGGATTGTAACATCTACTGCTTTAGAAGATCAAAACCCTAGCTGCTGTAATATCCAACTCGCGATCATAGCTTACGCTTCCGCATTAGCTTACGCTTCCGCATCTTCAGTTCTTACGCAATCTTGTGGTGTTTTAGTTCTTGCATGTGAGATTCTGTTCTTAGATCATGGTTTAGATCTATTAATTAGTTCCAACCTCGCAGTCAAGTGGACCACTAACTCGATATAAAAGTGAAGCAATGAAACTAGCATATCATTGTTGGGGGACAATACAATGGACAAAAGCTCAGTAGTTCGAGTACCAAATAAAATAGTTTTAAGAACTTCAAATCGATGGCTTTCTAGGAGTGGGGAAAGAACGTGTATATTATTCTCTGCAGAGTTTTGGGGTGTCTTCGTGTATCCTAGTAAACTTCTATTATTCCACTGAGCCAGTGATTCCTTAATCTATATCGATTATATTCTCAATAAAGAAAGGGAGAAAGAAGGAAAGAAGGAAGGAAATAAAGAACATAACATTCAGAGACTCCCAAGGGGAAGGGACAATTTGAGAACAATTTGGAGCTAGCAACATAGTACGTTCATCTTCACACCGCAACACAAACATGCTTTATTCCAACAAATTGCACAATTAGCCAAACAATTATTGTAACACACACCGTGTCGTGAGGTACAGTACACATGCGGCAACTCAATCCGTATACACCAACCTTACATTGTTCCGAGATATAACATTCCTCTTGGCAGTGCCAAGTTTATAATCATTTCTGAAGGAACTTCTTGAACCAGTGGGCGGAATTCTTGGGGTATCGCTTCTGTCCATCGTTGTAGTCCACAAAGTGTATCCCGAATCGAATCGTGTATCCCATCTCCCACTCGAAGTCATCGAGTAAAGACCACGCAAAGTACGCTTTCACATTTGCTCCATCTCTGTAAAAAGGCAAATGCAGCCCATTGTCAGTTATCAGATTTACATTTTACTGACAGTTGAGCGTAGTGCTCCGACCTTATAGCACTTAGCAGGGCAAAAAGGTGCTTGTGGTAGAACTCTATCCTGATGTCATCCTTTAGGGCTTCCTGGAGAGGTAGGCTCTTGTTGTTGGCTTCATCGACGCCTAAATTACGGGAACAATGCTTTCAAATAAATTTCAGACCGGTTCTTCAGTTTCTAGGAAAGGAGTATACTTCCCTTTTGTAAATAGCCTTGAGAGGAAAATACTTCTCCCTTTTGCAAAATTAGAATATGTTATACTGTGATATTTTCTTGCATTCTTGTCTGGTCATGTTGATTGGAACCTACCATTTTCAGTGACGTAGACGGTAGGATTGCCATAGTGCTCCTTAACATAAAGCAGCAGCTCATGGAGCCCTTGAGGGTAGATGAAGAACCAAGGTGAAGCAGGGGTAGGCTACAAGCATGTCATTTATTAAGTTGGTTGGATCAACACACATAAATGTGGGGAAAATTACGTGATTTCTTTTGTGCGGAGAAGTGGCAAGTTATACCTGAGGACCCAAGGGGACACCATTTCGAAAACCTAACATAATCGGGCAAGGTTAGTGCATAAATAATGCCACAAACACTTGTATATCCAAGCCATATATCAAATATTTGTTCCAAAATAATGATTTAATGTAACAGAGGTTACACTTGATATGGCTGCATGTTTGTCGAATGCTACAGTACTCTTGGTCAAGTGAGATCTATGTGCTAGGGTTTTACCATATATCTATATTCCAGGATTGCAAACAAAGTACAACTGCATGCCTAAATGAATTTTCAAGTCTTTGTTAATATTAGACTGGTCACGAAGAACAGAAATAGATTTGATCCTTGAATTAGCATGACTCACCAGTAAGATTAGCTCGAGAATCGGTCTTGACGCTGATGTTAAGGCCATTTGATGGAGGAAGGTTATCAGCATAATATGAAGTGTAGTAGTTGAGTCCAATGAAGTCGAATGCACCCTTGACCAATTCGGACTGTTCTTTGGTGAATTGCGCAAGCGATTCCCGACCAATCCTTTCATGCTTTGGGGATAATCTCCTCTAATGAGGGGGTCCATAAACCTACAAGGGCATTCCTAGAAAAATTTGCATTTCCATCTAGATTTTGATGATGAAATTATGTGCGAATCACAGAGAATTTACCATCCAAGCATGAAGTCTAAAGCGCGTCTTGCTGCATCATGGCTAGATTTTGAACCCAAGGGAACAAACCAGTGTGAGATTAAAGTTATTCCAATCTTTCCCTTCTGCACGGCCTGAATTTGATATGCATCATATCAGCAAGTGTGAGTGTTGAACCCAAATCATGGTCTAAATAGAATTCATTTGGCAAACAGAAAGTATCCTTCCAAGCTTGCTTCTTTCATATGCAATATTTTCTGAATTCAAAATGCATCCATGCTCAGCGATTTACTCATTCTATAAGATCGTAACTAACTACTAATGTATATGAACGGAGTACGGACATCATGTTCAAAATCAAGCATTATTCAACTTATAAGGCCTAAAGCAAATTATTATTAATGGACTAGTAGAACTTCTGAATATATCCATAGACTAGTATATGTATGACTGGTTCAGATGCTGTTTTTTTCGTTCTTTCAGGAATTCAGTTCGCAATATATAGTGTTACACTGAATCTGAAATAGCTAGACGAAGACATTATGGTTAATATGTCCAGTAAGGGTTGTACCAATTCTGTGGAACACAAATAGCATATTATAAAGTCAATAAACCACTATCAATGCCGATCTGATATATTCTAAACTTACAATTCAGTTGGTAAAATAATTGACTCTATTTCCCCACTGTACACCAGGGACTGAACTTAAACTAAATCCCAAGTGATAAATACAGTAGCATCAAACTCAAATTTGCATATTTCTGATTGATAAATCGTTCATGGATGAATTGCAACTGCATAATAAAGGGTTCATCAGTCACCTGATATTTCTCTTTATACAATCTAACGGTCTCTGCATGGGCGAGTAGTTGATGGTGGCATGCAGTGTAAGGCTCCCTTCCTGAATCCCCAACGCTGCATTTCTTCTCCCAAGGCGAACACCGGTTTGGTGCATACACGCCAGATGCATAGCCCATAGTGCAGAAGGAAAAGGGCTCATTGAACGTGATCCAGTGTTTCACTCGATCTCCAAACTCTCTGAAGCAGACTTCAGCATAATCTTTATAGTCATTTCTGCACAAGTTCAGTTTTTACAGTGAGTTACATCAATATAGTAGTATGCTACTCCCTCTAATGCACAAAAACAAGTTGTTTTGAACATTGACACGGTCTCTAAACCCAACAAAATTATAATATTATGAAAGTATTTTTCGAGACGAATCTATACATATGATTTTTCATGTATTTAATTTAAATATTTAAAAAGATATCGATAGCCAAAGTTATCAAAGTTTGACTATACGTATTCCAAAACGATTTATTCTTTTGTGCACTGGAGGTAGTACTATAAAAAAAACCCACAAAGCATAGAGTAAGAAATTACAAGTGTGGACATCAATATAGTAGTATGTTACTCACTCTAATTCACAAAAACAAGTTGTTTTGAACATCGACACGGTCTCTAAGCCCAACAAAATTATAATATTATGAAAGTATTTTTCGAGATGAATCTATACATATGATTTTTCATGTATTTAATTTAAATATTTAAAAAGATATCGATAGCCAAAGTTATCAAAGTTTGACTATACGTATTCCAAAACGATTTATTCTTTTGTGCACTGGAGGTAGTACTATAAAAAAAAACCCACAAAGCATAGAGTAAGAAATTACAAGTGTGGACATCAATATAGTAGTATGTTACTCCCTCTAATTCACAAAAACAAGTTGTTTTGAACATCGACACGGTCTCTAAACCCAACAAAATTATAATATTATGAAAGTATTTTTCGAGATGAATCTATACATATTATTTTTCATGTATTTAATTTAAATATTTAAAAAGATATCGATAGCCAAAGTTATCAAAGTTTGACTATACGTATTCCAAAACGATTTATTCTTTTGTGCACTGGAGGTAGTACTATAAAAAAAACCCACAAAGCATAGAGTAAGAAATTACAAGTGTGGACATCAATATAGTAGTATGTTACTCTCTCTAATTCACAAAAACAAGTTGTTTTGAACATCGACACGGTCTCTAAACCCAACAAAATTATAATATTATGAAAGTATTTTTCGAGACGAATCTATACATATGATTTTTTATGTATTTAATTTAAATATTTAAAAAGATATCGATAGCCAAAGTTATCAAAGTTTGACTATTCGTATTCCAAAACGACTTATTCTTTTGTGCACTGGAGGTAGTACTATAAAAAAACCCACAAAGCATAGAGTAAGAAATTACAAGTGTGGACATCAATATAGTAGTATGTTACTCCCTCTAATTCATAAAAACAAGTTGTTTTGAACATTGACACGGTCTCTAAACCCAACAAAATTATAATATTATGAAAGTATTTTTTTGAGACGAATCTATACATATGATTTTTCATGTATTTAATTTAAATATTTAAAAAGATATCGATAGCTAAAGTTATCAAAGTTTGACTATACGTATTTCAAAACGATTTATTCTTTTGTGCATTGGAGGTAGTACTATAAAAAAACCCACAAAGCATAGAGTAAGAAATTACAAGTGTGGACATCAATATAGTAGTATGTTACTCCCTCTAATTCACAAAAACAAGTTGTTTTGAATATCGACACGGTCTCTAAACCCGACAAAATTATAATATTATGAAAGTATTTTTCGAGACGAATCTATACATATGATTTTTTATGTATTTAATTTAAATATTTAAAAAGATATCGATAGCCAAATTTATCAAAGTTTTACTATACGTATTCCAAAACGATTTATTCTTTTGTGCGCTGGAGGTAGTACTATAAAAAAACCCACAAAACATAGAGTAAGAAATTACAAGTATGGATCTTCGGTGGCAGTGAAAATATGCAAGTTTTTGTTAGGGACTAATTTTGCTGTTAGTTTGTTACTGCCCAATACAAAAAGTATGTGCTATGGTCATGCCGTATTTTTTTTAAAAAAGTAGTTCAGTACAATTAGATTACAATATCGTATTCGGATTAGTGCTTATTAATCTGGTTATTTTTCAAGTTAACTTATACAGGCTGGCGTAATGATATTCTTTTAGCATATAAGGGACGAAAGAATCGTTAACTTACATGATGTTGGGGCTAAGAAACCCGGCATATTTGTCTTCCAATGCCTGAGGTGAGTCCCAGTGGAAAATGGTTACAAATGGCTGCAACCCTGAAAATATATAAAGATTTCTCATCTTAAGAGTCATCTAGTGAAATAAACAATGGACCTCGATTGAATAAAAGAACTAATTAAATACTGAAGATTAGACATATATATACTGTTGAGTATGTGAGCTTTAGGCTGTATTGAGTGTGTGGGCTTTAGGCTGGCCCATGTGGCCCATAGCCATATATATGTAATAGTGTATTGAACCACTCAGTAAAAAGATAACACACAAAAATTTCTACATGGTATAAGAGTTACCTTCGGTGCCCTAACCCTAGGCACGGCGTTTGGGGGCTCCGGCAGCGACAGAACAACAGCGGAGCCTTCCGTGGAGCCGGGGGTGGTGTGAGGAGCGAGGGCTCGGTGAGGAGGCCATATGTGCGGTATAGAAAAGTGAGTAAGCTATAGGGGAGAGTCAAGGACTACAACATGTGCTTAAGAAGCTGGCACAACTTTTCACAGAGAAGACGGGTGGAACATCATCCTCAAGCAGCGCAATTGTTTCTCATACTGAAATGGTGCAGAAAATAGAATTGATGCCGAATGATGTTAAATTAGAGGGTGTGAAAAATTATTTGAGTTGGTCGTGGAGGGCATTGTTGATCTTGAGGACAAAAGGGCTGAAAAATTTTGTCAAAGAAAAATCAACAAAGCAAGCGGACAAGACAAGTGTAGAATGGCGAACTTGGAGTGCCACCAACTCACTGGTGATAGTGTGGCTGTTGAGTTCTGTGTCTCCAACTATTGCTGCAACTATCGAAACCATCTCGAATGCGGCTGAGATAAGAAAAACTTTGTTAAAACTGTACTCAGGAAAAGGGTATGTAATACTGATGGTTGAGACACATGAGAGAGTTAGTGATCTGAGATAAGGGGAGAGCTCTGTGATGGAGTATGTTGCTGAGCTACAACGATTGTGGGTTGATCTAGATCACTACGATCCTCTTGAGTTACCTCATGTAGACTGCATATCTATTGTTAAGAAGTAGATTGAATGCAGGTGAGTAATTAAATTTCTGAAAGGGCTAAATCCAAGATTTGATGAAAGGTGAGCTACTATTTTTCACCATTCTACTCTTCCTACACTGGAGGAAGCGATTGCTGCTATTGCACAAGAAGAGACTAGATTAAAGATGATGATAAGCACAACAGTACCAGTTGCTCATCCTATTTTTTCTATAATTGAAATAAAAGATTATTTTAATTGTGGTGAGATAGGTCACCTGAGCCGTAACTGTTCCCATCACTGTGAGCCTAATCGGGGTAAAGATCGAGTCTATGTCAAGGGTGGACAGAAAGAAGGTGGAAGCAAGGGAGACAAGAGTCGCTACAAAGCGAACTTTGCAATGGCCGGAGAAGAGTCACCTGAATGTGTAGAGGTCTCAGTTGCAGAGCTAGTGGAGTTGAGGCAACTAAAGAAGAAAGTTAAAAATTTAGGAAATAAAGATAAAAGAACTGTGATTGTATCCAGCACTTCCGCTAATCTGGCTTACTCCAATTCAGGTAAATGGATTATAAATTTAGGTGCATCAACACATATTACAGGTATGTTAAATGAATTTAAATCATATACTCCACTCACAACCACAAACATGGAAACTATCCAAACAGATGATGGAACATCCCAACTCATTAAAGGTGTCGATGTTGTCCAGTGCAGTCCCTCCATTACACTTTCATTAGTTTTACATGCTACCTCCTTTCTAGTCAATTTGATCTCAGTAAGATTATTGATTGATCATTTGGATTGCCGAGTTATATTTGATCGAGAAACTTGTCTCGTTCAGGAGAGACAGAATGGAAAAAAGCTTAGGACTGGCATCAAGAGTAATGGGTTGTGGTACCTAGATCCAAGGGGAGAAGATGCTGGGCTATGCACTGCTTTGGTGGCAGTGTCAAGTGAAGAGGAGGCTAGGGTGATGATTATGCCTTGTTGGTTGGGCCATATATCTTTTGAAACTACGAGTAAAGTATTTCTTGATGTAATGAACAAAATAGACAGGAGTAAGCTAATGTGTGATGCAAGTGAGTTTGGAAAGCACAATAGATCCTCATATGTGAGCAAGAGACTCTGCAATGTGTCTCCCTTCGTACTTGTGCATTCTGATGTATGGATATCACCTGTTGTCTCTGTTAGTGGCATGAAATATTTTGTTACCTTTATTGATTGCCACACTTGTATGACTTGGATTTATCTTATGAGACACAAAACAGAGGTGCTCATGTGTTTTTCCAAGACTTCTATGCATATGTCAATAATTAATTCAATATCCATGTCTAGATTATACGAACAGATAATAGAACAGAGTATGTGAATAAGGTGTTTGATACTTTCTTATCAGTTGAAGGAATTTTACATCAAACCTTCTGTCCAGATACACCCCCCCAGAATGGAGTGACTGAAAGGAAAAATTGTCATCTCTTGGAGGTAGCTCGGTCACTCATGTATACTATGAATGTGCTTAAATTTCTTTGGAGTGAAGCAGTTATGACTGCAACATATCTCATTAATCGTATGCCATCAAGAGTACTTGGAATGAAGACTCCATGTGAGATGTTGAAAAGGAAGAATGAGTTCATTGTCCCTCCAAAGGTATTTGGATACACATGCTTCTTTCGAGATCACAGACACTCAGTGGGAAAGCTAGATCCTTAGGCTGTTAAGTATATCTTCCTGGGATACTCTTCGAGACAGAAGGGATATAAGTGTTGGAGTCCCTCTGAATGACGCACATTTATGAGTATGGATATGACTTTTAGGGAGTCAGAGCCTTTCTATGGAGAGATAACTGATTTGAGTTCTTTGTTTGACCACGACTCTCCTAGCATGGTGATGCTAGTCGAGAGGGGGAGCTTGAAGCTTCAAAGATTGAGAAATGTGAGCAACGGTGGGTTGTGGTTGGCTCAATCCCATGTCCTATGGGGGAGATAGGTGGAAAAGGATCAATGAGAAAAAAATTTAAGCGTGTATTCAAGGAGGCAGCAACAGGTTCCAGCAGCTGTTGAAGGTGCTGATGGTAGGTGCAGAAGGGTCAATGACGAAGAAAATCTAAGGATGTATTCAAGGAGGTAGCAACAAGTTCTGGTGGCTGTTGAAAGTGCTAACTTATCTAATGATGAGCCATGCGCTACAAATGATTCTATAGATCTGCCTATTGCCTTGAGGAAGGAACCACGAGCTGAGGCAGGGAAAACCTCCTTTAAGGTATGGATTCGAGCATGATGTAGCGAACTATGTGTCGTATGAATCTATGTCACCGGAGTACAAAATCTTTATTGCTTAACTACAGTCTGTGGCAGTTCCAACTGATTGGAGAGCCGCGAAGTAAGATCCTAAGTGGCACGAGGCTATGTTGGAGGATTGACAGTTCTAGAAAAGAATAAGACTTGGGAGCTTGTACCTCTTCCAATAGAGAAAAAGGTGGTTAATTGTAAGTGGGTCTACACAGTGAAGCAAGACCCAAGTGGGAAGATTGAAAGATACAAGACTAGGCTTATTGTAAAGGGTTATAGTCAGACATATGGAATTGATTATGATGAGACCCTTACACCAGTGGCAAAAATGAGTACAGTGAGAATGTTGATATCCTGTACAGCAAATTGTAATTGGTCTTTATATCAACTTGACATAATGAGTGCATTCTTACATGGTGATCTTCACGAAGGGGTTTATATGGAGATTCCACCTAGCTGTAGTATACCTCAGACTAAGGGGAAAGTTTGTAGATTGAGGAAGTCATCGTATGGGCTTAAACAATCTCCGAGAGCATGATTTGATCGATTTCATCGTGCTATGTATAGTATGGGCTACAGGCAGTGTAACGGGGATTACATTGTGTTTTGTCGTCACTTAGAGGGTCACACCACAATCCTTGCAGTATATGTGGATGCCATCATCATTACAGGAGATGATGCTGTTGAGATGTCGCAACTAAAGCAGAGACTGAGTAAAGAGTTTGAAGTTAAGGATCTACACCAGCTGAGGTACTTCCTGGGCATTGAGATCGCGAGGTCCCCCAAAGGGATAATTCTCTCACAGAGGAAGTATGTTTTGGATCTTCTCAATGATACAGGAATGCTTGAATGCTGAGCTGCTATGACCCCAATTAATCGAGACCATAAAATGTGTACTCAGTTAGGAGATCCAGTTGACAAGAAGAGCTACCAGAGGCTTGTTGGTCATTTTATTTACTTGTATCACTCAAGGGCTGATATTTCCTATGCAGTAGTGTTGTGAGCCGCTATATGCATGATTGTAGGAGTGGACATCTGGAAGCAACTCATCGAATCCTACAATATTTAAAGGAAAGTCCTGAAAAATGTCTATGATTCAAAAGAAATGATTACCTGGATGTTGATGGATCTTGTTATGCTGATTGGGCCAATTGCCTTGATGATAGAAGATCAACATCAGAGTACTGTGTCTTTGTGGAGGGGAAATTTGGTATCTTGGAGGAGCAAGAAGTAATCGTTGGTGTCTCGATCAACAGCCGAGGCAAAATATAGATTCATGGTAATGTGCTTATCTGAATTATTGTGGTGAGAAGTCTTCTATCGGAGTTCAAGTTACTAACAGATGGACCGTTAAAGCTGTGGTTTGACAACAAGTCAGCAATCAACATTGCAAATAATCCAGTTCAACACAATCACACGAAACATATAGAGATAGATCCGTTCTTCGTCAAGAAGAGACTTGATGAAGGTACTTTGAAGTTGAGTTATGTAACCTCCGAAGATCAAATAGCCAATTGTCTAACCAAGAGATTAGGAACTAAGAAGTGTTTGCCGTCATGTGACAATATGGGGGATGATAGATATCTATCGCTCATCTTGAAGGGGAGTGTTGAGTGTGTGAGCTTTAGGTTGTATTAAGTGTGTGGACTTTAAGCTGGCCTATATGATCTATAGCCATGTGTATGTAATAGTGTATTGAATCACTCGTAAAAAGATAACACAAAAATTTCTACATATACCTTTCGATAGGACCTCATTGATCAAACTGTTGTAATGATCGACGCCATCTCTGTTGATTCCACCGCTCAGACTTCCATCTGTCATGCCATGAGACATTAAGGTCGATGTGAACATGTTATCACCTTGCAATGTGGGAGATACGCAAAATCTTCTACTTGAGCATAAAAAAAAAACAGAGAACAGCGCGCTTTCAGGTCTGAAAGATACGGGCACGTACTTGGAAGAATTCTTGTCCATGAGATGGAGAACCTGAATGCATCCGCTCCCATATCCTTTAAGAGGCTCACATCTTCCTGTATATTTTTTTGGCAAGTCCCACAAGATATGAATGGGGGTATTCATTTTAGCGATGATTTTTAACTTTTAACTAAAATTTCACTGTAGCTACTTTTTTTTACTATAGCTGATTTGACTTTTTGGACATAATTAAATTTTAAAAAAAATGTAAAAATAGAAAAAATATGTTAGCCCATCACGGACAATGCAAAGGAACACAGAAAAAGAAAATGCAAAAAGCTCAAAATCTAAAAATTCAGAAAAAACGAATTCTTGAATAGTGAAAAAGTGAAGTTAGAATCAAATGAAAAAAGTAAACGAAAGCGGGGCTATTAATATATCTTGTCATACGTGTGACATCTTCTTAGTCTCAAACAGAAATAAAGAGAACAAGTTTCAGCATATTATTTTTTGATAATTCTAAATAGATCCATTACAAAGCAGGCCAGCTAATTAAAAAAAACACTAAATTCCTACCTTGTAACGATGGTAGGAGTCGTCTGCCACATCCCCGTTGCTTCTGTCGGCGATTCTTTCTGCCAAAATCAGAAAGAGCGTTAGGTTCATTGTTCATCGAATATAAAAAAATTCACTACTACTTAAATTTACTAAAAAATTTAAAAGAGAGTTGACTGTTAAGAAAAAAATTTAAACTGTTAAAGAAAAAATGGGCAATATATTAATATAAAAGTTACAAATTTCTACTATTTAAAAAAAAGAGTTGGTAAGTGATATGTTGTTCCTCTCCTCTCCTCTCCTCCCGTCCGCTCCTCACAACTCCGGTGCGCTGATAGGTGGGCCCTGGCCAAACGCTTCTCCAATCCCATGAAACCCACACCCATGATCCCGAGCCCATTCTTCTCTCTCTTTCATCTCCCCCCTCGCTCCTACCGGCTCCCATGCAAGATGGGCACCCCCTCCTCGCGCAGCCGCCCCAGACTGCCCCAGCCGATGGCGGACGCTGCCGACGCAGGCGACGAGTGGGATTTATTGCTAGATGTGCATTTGTTGCTACCTTATGCAAATTTTCATTCTCACATACGATCTTTGCAAGCATTTAACACCGTAGTGTGAAAAAAATGTTATCTTTGTTTTGCCTAGATTTTTTTTATCTGAGAAGCACGGTCACGTTCTTAATACAATATTTTTTTTGTTTCCGTTGCAACGCATAAACACTCTACTAGTATTGACATAAAAATTTGATCATATATTCAGATCAACACACGTCCCTCTAGATAGTATACTTGGATACAGTATAGTATATTGGTTTTGCTACTTCAAAGTTGCCTGTTCTATGTTAGCTCTAATTAGTTTTGTTTTTCGTGCTCTTTGGATTAGCTTTGAAATGTGTGCACCCCTAATTCTGATTTCGATCCAATGGTTCAAAAATGTGAATTTTTTGAAGTTGTTGATCCCTCCAGAATCTTTTGGAATTGCTACAAAAGATTGATTTTGTTACAAGATATACACAAACCATTTAGCTAAAAAAAGATAAACATGATTAGTATAAGCTGGGCGTAACAGATCTGTATATACATGCCTGGGTGCTGGTGAGTGAAGGTGTCCCAGATGCTTGGTCCCCTGCCCCCCTCCGTTGCAGCACCCTCATACTGTATGTGAAGGGCCAGCCAACTCACAATTAAGATCAGACTAAAACAAAACACGTCGTGATGCAGCTAAACATCTTTGCATTAAGAAGAAAGTTTGAAAAGACAGTACAAGGAGTAGCAGCTAATCATAGGCTAGCCATTGGCCACCGGTGGCCCCTTGGGCAATTACAAAGAAATGCCTAATGCTGTATTAGAAACTTCCAATACAGCGTGTCCGGATATATATCCTGCACCTGCAGACCTCCAAACCAAGCATTCACTGTTGATTTTGTCTACCAGGCCCTCAGCATTTTTCACTTCACTCATAAAATTATTTGGTTAAAACTTTGTATAGCTTGTCAGAAGTCTGAACTCAAATAAGGAAACCAACAACCTATGTTATGTATGAACGAAAGAGAAGTGGAAACCTGATAGGACGACGATGCCGCCCCGAAGATGAACCCCTCAGGGAAGCTTCTCCGGTGTATCGGCGGCGGCTGGCCGGCGCCATCGTAGGCGCCGGAAGCGACAGCCAGAAGGAGGAATGGGAGGAGAAGACGCCCAGGCATCACCACTCCTGCAGCCATGTGGTGCGTGATCACAAGAATAATAGAGCTTACTATATGCGAAAGGCTTCCCTTGGCACCACATAAATATATAGGCCCATGCATGCACGGTACGCTATTAGAAGAATACCCCACGTATTGCAGTGGAAATTTATAGAAATCAATTTATTGGTTGTAATGTTTGAACAAATCAAGATGAAGCATAGTACAGCCTAAAAGAATTAGGTCATGCTCAACTCAGCATCAGCGGTGACGTTTAGCTTTTTTTTACTGTTCAGTTTTTGTTTTTTCTAATTATTTTGTTTTTTCTTTTTTTTCTGTATTCCTTTGTATTGTCTGTGATAAGCTAACATGTTTTTTCTATTATTATTTTTTTAAAAATTTAATTATATCAAATAAGTCAACTCAGTTATAGTAAAAAACCATAAACCAATGTTATTGTAAACACCCCATTAGAAGACTATAAAAAGAGAACATCGACGGTACTTCATTTTTATTCAAAGACTTGAATAATGGGGTGATGCCTCTGCACGAGGGAAGAGAAAAATATCATTGATTGTAGTTAGTAGGGATCACTTGTTTAATACATAGATTCCTGTCAAATTATAGGGAACCTTGATTGTGTTGACCACCATGACAGCTATAGGACATCGGCAATTTCACAGTAGAAAAACTGTAGAATATCTAGTTTTGTTGCAGATGGTCATGCTGTCCGTGAATGCAGCCAAAATACATTTCACCTTCCACTTCGTGGTTATATATATATTGATCAGAGAGCTGGGCCATTGCATAATGGTTCTAATTGTCGTGCATCTGCCATAACATTAATTTGCAGGCAGGCCATATACAGAGGAACTGCAGGTTAGTTGAGGCTCAATTTGCAGCACGCGCGGTGCATATCATGCATATATGCACGTAGTCTGTTCGGACGGTGGATATAGACAGCATCGAGATCATGACGCCGTCTCTGACGAGGCTCCAAAACGATGAGATATTTCTCCACGCGCCATCGGCCACGACATCGCAGCTGGATAAATTTCTCTCTTCTTCTTCTTCTTCTTCTGATTCTTCTTCTTGGTTTTGAGGTCACTAGTCTCTATGGTATATTGTATCTAGGCCCAGCTTGAAAGTTACTTCCATATTCAGCACCAACACAATTGAGAAAAAAAAGTCGGCTATGGATGTGCAGAGTACGTAGTTACCCACACTCGAGTCTACACCTCCAACTGATACGACCTGGATCAAAGTAGATCAAATCAAATTAAACCAGTTGGGTCTTCATCTCTATGTAGCTCACCGCGAGCTAGGATTCCGCATCGCCGGAGTGAGGGTGCAACAAGGGAGGCTACAATACCACATATCCGCTCTAGCACACCAGTACGGAGTCCACGTCAACGAAAACCGTCTGAGTCACAGGGAAAAGGGTGGTCTAAGGAATATCAAACAACTCTGCATTCATAGGTGAGTATTCATCACAAATATACTTGTGGGGTAAATCAGACCCAGACTAACCTTTAGGAGTGTATTTGCAATTTTTTCTCTTTTTTTTCCTGTTAAAGACCAATAGAGTTCGACTCTGGCATGCAACCGGGTTGGTTGAATATAAGCAACCAATTGGCCCACTTTTCATCGGGCTAGAGGTGCACAGGGCCATCCTTCAACTCTAAAGAATAAAGCCTCGGGCTCAGACGGCTTCAATGAAAACTTTTACCGTGCATGCTAGGATATCATAAAGGAGGACCTCATGACGGTCTTTCGGAGCTTCTACAACCTTAGAACTTCCCGCTTTCCGTGTTCCAACGCCGCCAGTGTTATTCTCCTGCCTAAAAAAGATGGGGCTCAATCCGCGGTAGATTTTAGATCAATCAGTTTCATACACAACGTTTCCAAGATCATAACCAAAACCTTGGCCTTGTGCCTTGCACCCTTCATGAATAGCCTAGTCTTACCAAATCAAAGTGCTTTCATTAAAGGAAGATGTATTTAGGAAAATTTCTTTTACGTCCGGAACCTGGCAAGGAACTTTCACTGAGCGAGAATTCCAACCCTTCTCCTCAAGCTAGATATTGCCAAAGCTTTGGACTCTGTTCGATGAGACTACCTATTGTATTTGCTAACAGTTAGGGGGTTCCCTTCCCGTTGGTCAGACTGAATCTCTTGCCTCCTCTCCGCTGCAACCTCCAGAGTTCTCCTAAATGGTGTTCCTGGTAACACCATTCAACACCGCAAAGGTCTTTGTCAGGACGACCCTCTTTCCCCCTTCCTCTTTATCCTGTCAATAGACCCCATCCAAAAGATTCTCAACATAGCAACGGATCGAGGTCTCCTCCAACCCTTGCATAGGCGGGCCACGACCTTACGAACCTCCCTCTATGCGGACAACACGGCCATTTTCTTACACCCCTCTCAGGCCAATGTAAACATCTTGGCCTACATTCTTAAGAGATTTGGTGAAGCCACGGGTCGACATACAAATTTACAAAAAAATTTGGGTGGCACTGATTCACTGCGAAGGGATCGACCTTCAGGCCGTGCTTCAGGACTTACCTGCCATTCAAACCAACTTTCCCTTGGAATACTTAGGCTTACCTCTTGCTCTTAGAAGTCTGCACCGCCTGCACTTCCAAATATTGCAAGACAAGGTGGCTTGACACCTCGCGAGTTGGCATGGTAAATTGTTGACACTTGTAGGACGGAAAACTCTGGCTAAATCAGTTCTGAATGCCCAGGCAATTTACCTCCTCATGGTCATCAAACCACTAGCCGGAGTACTCCAATTCCTAAATAAGTGGATGAGACAATTCCATTGGGTGGGGTTAGATCAACTCACCAGGGGGTGGTAAGTGCAAAGTCAGCTAGGATAAGGTGTACAAACCCACACATCTAGGGTGGTGAAGGACAGTATAACTTGGAAGCTTACTTCGCATGAAAACTACACCACGGCCTCAGCTTATAAAGCGCAATTCTTTGGCACAATAAGCACCTCTATGAATCCCCTAGTTTGTAAGACTGGGCACCCCAAAAATATTAAATCTTTGCATGGTTAGCTCTGCAGAATAGGTTGTGGACCGCTGACCGCCTCTCCTTGAGAGGTTGGCCAAACCAGTCGGTTTGTCCCCCTTTACAGGAGCTCCCTAGAAACAGACATCTATTTCTTCGCGATTACGGCTATACAAAGCGTATTTGGACCCTTGTTGCCCACTGGATTACTTCGGACTCCTTGGACCCAGTTGCTTGGCAATGCGTCGGTTCCATTTGATACTGGTGGGAATTCGCCATTTTGAAGCCAAACATGCCTCACAAACCTCTAACTTCACTAATGATGCTTGTTACTTGGGAAATCTAGAAAGAGCGGAACTCTCACATTTTTCGTTCTGTCTTAGCAGGGGCTAAGAGGCTAGCGGAGCTCTTACCTTTGTCTGTAGCACCTTAAGACTTTCTTTTGGGTGCGGCCTTTTCTAGGTTACTCACCCTCAATTTGTATATAACTTTCTTTTTCGGCTTTTAATATAAAGTAGTACTCTGTCTGTTAAAAAAAAAAACCAATCGGCCCTATAGCTACCTCATCGATTGGCTGCTGGATCGCTTGCGGTAGTGTCATGCACTGATGCTGTTTAAATGGAAACTCCTGTTCGTTCAGGTTTTGTTGTTCAAAGGGTTTCACAGTATGAGGAGGAGAACCCTTATTATTGGCACCAGAGAAAGATGCACGGTGACCTTTCGACAGCAGATGGGGCGCCGCCCATGGCCGATCCAAAAAATATCCGAGGAATCCTGACTTGACTCGTCGGTGAGTCCTAAATAACTAATTAGTACACTTCGAGTTAGAATACTGTTAGTTTAGCTTAGAGAAGACTTTCTTTCTTTTTTTCTTTCCGGTGTCTCCGTGGAGACAAGATTAGCACACTTCGAGTTAGAAAACTGTTGGTTTAACTTAGAGAAGACTTCTTCTTTTCTTTTCTTTTTTCTTCCGGGTGTCTCCGTGGAGACAAGAGAAGACTTCGGCTTTGGCCACAGGGGATGGATCGTGATTTCTGGCCTGCCTAAGTAGTTAATTTATTAGTTCTGCTGCATATGGTCGTGAATGCAGCCAAAAGGCTAAACGAATCTGCCATGAGATTCGGTGGGTATAGGGTGTGCATTTCGTGGTTACACATATTGACCAGAAAGCTGGGTCAATATATATATATATATATATATATATATATATATATATATATATATATGAAACCTCTTTTCTACACCCGGGTATAATTACACTCTATGTCGTATTTCACAATGTATAGAGTATCTCGCGTAACGGAGAGTATGTACGTGTAATATACGAGTATTTAAGATTATCTAAGTGGTATGAAGAATCTTTTAGAGGTGGTATGTATTTTTTTTGACATACTCCTTTTTATATACGTATATAAAGGTATTTACAAAATACGGTAAAAACTATGGATTTCTTTGTAATTTTTTCATATGGTTCACATTGGAGTATCTTATAATTAGTGCACGAGTATATCCAAGGTGATAAAGGAGTATTTCAAATTCGTTTAGGTGGTATATTAGAGGTGAGTGTAATTACACCCGGGTGTAAAAAATGTTTTTCCTATATATATATATATTAGCTGGATAATTATGGTGGTTGGATTTCATGATCGATTTTCCATCTATAATTGATTCGATATGTCAAATCCATAACTTACTTTCTAAATCAATGCCTTTTTGAATTAATAAATACTAACGGGTTTATCTGATATATTACTATTGTATTTGCACTTATCTAAAGGCAATTCAAAGGCAGGGAGACTTAGTCCCCAGATACCATGGTGTCCAATTTCAGCATCGTATACACACACAGTAGCGCTATTCTGCGCGCAGTTTTGCACCCAGGAAAGTTATTACCGGTTGTAAGAAAAGTTATCACCGACTGTGATAAAATTTACCACCGACTGTGTACTGTTGAGTGTTCGGCAGTACTTCACTTGCTACTGATAGTAACTTCTCCGTGTATTTTACACCTACACTGCTTAGTGTTTATACACACACATGTACATGTAGGTCCTACTGCCTGGCTTCTTGGTGCAAGCTGTGTTGATTCGGCAGTAACTATTACACGTGAAGTTACCATTAGACAAATATGAAGTTACACAAGGATCAATCACGATTTTCAATAAGTTACAAAACACATTTGCACACTTTTGAAATCATAACATAAGGTATAAGTACATGGACTCTTCACATTTACAAAACACATTTGTAAATTTGAGTCACATGCTACAAAGATTATATATGAGTTTCAACCATTTGCAAAACACATTTACAAATATAAACCTCATACCACAAAGAGTATAAAACATGGACTTCAAACACTTGCAAAACACATTCGCAATGTATAGTCTCATGTTACAAGGATCCAACACATGAGCTTCAACTATTTGCAAAACACATTCACAAATATAAACATCATGCCATAGAGTGCTAAAGCAAGTTAGGTTGAGTTATCAATACATGATGAGACTTAACCTAGTAGACATGACTCCTCTTAATAGTACGGCAGTCTATACTAGTAATCCGATCTTTCAACCAAATCTCAAGATCGGTAAAAGACTAGGAGCACATTTTTAGCCCTAGCTAGTCATACCTTTGCCTTGAGCACTTTCTTGAAGTTTGATGACGTACATCTTCACTTCAAATCTGGGTCATTGATATGATATGTATCAATTCATGATGCATCCTTCATTTGAACTTCATCAAAATATGATAATCTTTACTTGACTTAATGATCAATTCGTGATCATATCCTTTTAGACATGCATCAACTCATGATGCACTCTCTTCTTGATGACCTTTAACTCATAAAGCCATTTTTCATCCCGCATCTTTGACTTGATGATCTTCAACACATGAAGTCATCCTAAGTCATCTTTACTTGTGGAACCTAACCTATTCATCTAACTCATAAAAAATGTTAGTCCACAAATCAATTATCATTAATTACTAAAACTTTACCATTAACTCATAATGGAGGGACTAGATTCAACAATATTCTCTTTTTTGTAATTCATGACAATCTTAACAAATAATGAACTAATAAATTATTTGTGAGTATATAACATGTACACAACACTTGTATACATTAGGATAAGCTTTCTATGCATTTAACTCCTTTGAATGAAAGTGTTTGTCTTTGAGATTAATTACTAATAAAGCTTATACATCTGGTTGTCATTAATCATTCAAACATTAGTACATAATGGAGGAACTAGTTGACTACCGATTATGAGTATATATAAACTACACAAGCTATATATATACTCAAGAGATATATTTCAAAGTAAAAATCCTTAAAATGTGAAAAAGAAAACATGGATCAATATTAATGAAACTACAAAGTATAGATCGAACTCTCCCTAAATGTGTGCATACAAGAATGTATAGTAGAAAACAAATGCACATATTCATCTTAGACTTTTTGTGAAGTTTAATCTATATTTTGGATTCAATGAATTGGATTCAATGAATATACTAAGTAATAAGAATAAAATATCGAATGCATACCTATGTGATTTCACCTTTTTATCTAAGTGAGACTTAAGAGATTATAATCAATCAAATACGTTAGTCTCATAATAGCATTTGTAATTCATTACATCCAAATGAGACTATATGGTATCATAAATAATAAACATATTAGTCTCATAATTGTATTTGTTATTATCACCAAAATTAACTTAATAGAGTTTGAACTTACAATCTCTCCCCTTTTGGTGATGAATGACAAATTCATTAATAATAATAACATTTGGATAAAAATGAACATGTGATAGGAAATACAATTAAGGTGAAAGTATAAGCATAAAGAATTTCTATTTTTAAGAATACTATTCTACATAGTTCTCCCCCTTTTGACATTAATGCTATTCTCCCTCTTTTGACATTATACATTTTAACAATGTACATTTTCAACAATGCTATGCACATTTTTCTCCCCCTTTTGGCATTTATCACCAAAAATAAGGAAAAGAAAAAATGTAGCCAAAATAGAGATTTTTCTTATGGGATACGGATAGGCTACACTAGCGTAAGTCAAAATTTTCTAACACGTAAACCAGGAATCTATGCAAGTAAGAGATCATATATCGTTACTATTAGACACGTAGTGTAGCGGAAGTAGAGTTGAAGCAGCCGATTCAATGAAGAGCGCGTCGATATAGTAGAAGTAGTTGATCATCCTTTGGCCAACCGTTTCCTCCTCGCGATCGTCCCGATCAGTGCCGCAATCATAGCAACGCTTCTACCGAGGTCTACACGTTCAGGGATAGAACACCGTGCGTCGGCGTGCTAGCACCAACATGTATGGCAGGGATTATGAGAGGTGACGGCTAGAGTTTTGATGGGTGTATTTCTGCATGTCTCCCTTAGCCCCCGCACCTCTCCTTATATAGCCTTCAATCGGATCTTTATCCGATACGAGTAGAGACCGTATCCCACTCAGAGACTATCATCTGAACCCTTATCGTTCCAGCCTATTAAGTGTGTGACCCTGTAGATTCATGTATATTTGGTCATGGGCCGAAAATTTCTTTTCGATCCATAAGCTAGTAGTGGTCCCTAGTAGGACATAACGACTGTCAAACATACATAAAGATCATGTCAGATGAACTTATATAGTGCTTTTGTATCGATCTCTTTGCTTCATGATACCAGATCAAAGTCAAGATGAGAAGTATGCCATCCTATGATAGTTTGATCCTTCACTCGAACATGTAGTTGATTACTCAACTGTAATTAACTCTTCAACCACATTCGGTATGACTATGCACTTCCTTAATCCAACCATATCGAGGGCCCAAATATATCTTTTCATTATATAGGAGGGTAAATTCCATCTTGATCTCTCATATTCCTTTGCATGTTTTATAGTAAACCTGAAAGCTACCTTTATAACCACCTAGTCACGGAATAGTGTTTGGTAACTCCTAAGTAAACTATTACACATGTAAAAATTAATGACGATCTCAGGTCTAAGGATCATACATACACTATGTATGAGATCAACTGATGACACTTTCGAATATAACAATTCCTGCAGTGTCTTATGGTGGATCAATCTAATATCATGTTCTCTAACATATGTCTATATTATTGATTTGATATCCTATATCTATGATATATGAAACATGGTAATCAATTAATACATGTGCTGATATGTAAATTATAATTGTCCCATATAATGATATAAGATCAGGGATAATTTAGAATAACATCAAAACATAAATAAATAGTTCTACAAATAAGTCACATATTTGTTAATCAATATGAAAGACATTTGTTCAAGAGACAAAATAACATATTATTCAAAAAATCACAAACATATAAGTGATACAATCATCTTCATAATTGCCTCTAGGGTATATCACTAATATTTTCAACATATAGAGCTTAATACCAATTAATTTAATTTAATTTTGATCATAGTGAGTATGAAACTAAATGCATATGACCTAGAAGGAAGTTGAGGTAATGAAAGAAAAAGATATTTCAAACACATTCAAATAATCTTACTCTTTAGAGCTCCTTGAAAGCTTGTCATTCCATTTGAAGTTTCTGTTTGGAGTTCTCCCTTTTTTATTTGAAATACACTCTAATTGACATTTCAGATTTTTAGATTTTGACATTTCAATTAGTCTTCAAAAGTTATATGAAAAACTAACTTACATAATTGTAATGAATATGATAAAATTTCTTAGTATAGATCAATAACTGATGATTAAAAGTTATAATTGTAACTATCTCATATTATGAGCACACTAAAGGTACAAAAATCACAAATCTGCTCAAAACCATGCGCATTTCTGAAATTTCAGCAATTGACAAAATGAGAAAAGTACACAACTTTCTCAATTGAAGTTGAAATGCTTTCAAATTGTGCAGAAACAAACTTTGGATTCCTAAGAAACCTTTACAACAACTTTTTTTTTTTGGAAAAGGAGTCTTCATTTAAAAGCTATGCTAAAATATATTTTGTTTGTATAAGGGTAGATCGATTTTGCATAAAAAACTCAAGATCCAAATCAATTTAGATTTCATGTAGTTTTGCACTTTCTTGGCTTTATATGAGTTAGAAACACTAGTTCCTCTTTTCTGTGACAACACTAGCACTATAAACATTGCCAAAACCCAGTGCAACACTCTAGAACCAAGCAAATTGACATTAGATACCATTTCCTTAGACCATGTAGAGAAGGGTGATTTGTGCTTCACTTTGTGGAGTCCAAGCAGCAGGTTACGGATATTTTCACTGAGACTCTTGATTCTTCTCGCTTTACTTCTTTGCAAGGAGAGTTGGGATTATTAGTCATTTTGGCCTATTTTGAGGGAGAATTTGTCTCTTTTGCGTACATTGTATCATATTACATTTTAAATTCAGTAATATGCATTGTAATATAAAAATATAGAGTTTTGACTATTATCTGTGTTAGTTTGCTTTACATCTTACCATATCTTGTGTTAGTTTGCTACATTTATTATATATTTATTTGTGAAGTTTAACTTTTATTAAATGTGAATTTGAATTAAATCATGTCTTGTTGGATCCTATGACTAGTCTTGCTCTAGTGATCCTTGTATGATTTATGTCATGTCAAATGAATTAAGTCTTGAACCTAAATTGAGTTTTAGAATGAGCTGTGCTAGTTATTTATTTAAGCATGAGTTAGTATTAGCTCTTTGTTCTTGAACAAAGTCAAAAAAAAGAAAGCAAAATGATCTTTTTTGTATGAAAAAACTGATCTCACCAATTTTTTCCATGAGACTACTTGCCATTACACTAGGTATGAACTCAGGCGAGTTTTGAATGACCAAAACTACTTTAAGCTTCTTGCTTGGGGTAGTCACATAAGATTTGAGATCTAGCACATGGTTAAGGAAATAAAATATGTGAAAATAGTTGAAATTTAGGAGACAATTGTGGATGGCTCCTATTCCAGGGCTTGCTTTGTTAAGATAAAGTCAAAAATAATTTTTAAAAAATGCCAAATGTGCTAAATTAGCTCAATTACAAGTGTTACCAAGTGCTTGAATAAAATGATTCAACACTGAACTTGTGGCACTACAATTTGATTCAATTGTAGCTTGTTAGTTCCATTTAGCACATTGACAGCGCTTGGCTTATTTTTGGATACTTTTAGCTAAACTATGATCTTAAGCAACTTGACACGCCAAAAATCTATTTAAAGTCAGATTATTACTCATTTGGTTTTAGCTTTGCTATATATGGCTTACTATAATCTAGATAACTCTTTCATATAATATGGTTTGGTGTAGTACTTGTACAATCACTTTGGATAATTTTTATGGCTCCTAAATACTAAAAATGAATAAAATATAGCCACTTCATTCCATTTATGTTTTTATCTTCTTTCATACATCTTGATGACTCTATTATCAAAGAGGAAGAAAGATTGGTAAAAATATATATCTAGAGTATAATTTAGAGTTTTTGTGCAAAAATTCTGCTAAGTTGGAGCTTTTGATCTCTTCTCATCATAATTAAGGTCAAATAAAATAATTATTCTTTCATATAGACTTAGAGTGAGATTTCCTAACTCATTTACTTGATATGAAGTTTTTGTGAAAAATTATCATTTTCAGTAGTTTCTATCTATTTCTATCTCAAATGATCATTTTCAGTTCATTGCATTCTTCTTTTAACTACTTAGAGTTCTCTTTGAAAAATTCCCCTTTTGTGTCTAATACCAGCTCCTATGGATTTCATATGGATCTAGAGTGTGATTTCCCGACTCATTTGATGGATATGAAGTTTTTGTGATAAATTATCATTTTTAGTAGCTTCTATCTATTTCTATTTCAAATGATCATTTTCAACTCATTGCATTCTTCTTTTGACCACTTGGAGCTTTCTTTGCAAAATTCCCTTTCTTTGTCTAAAACCACCTCCAACTTGCATTTTTGAATATTGCGAAAGGGTTCATCAAGGGGTTATTCAATATTGTGATGAACCATTATAATATTTCTAGAGTGGTTATTCAATTTTGTAAAATATTGTATTTCGTTTGAGCTATTTTCTAAAATTTTCATGAGAAACGATAATACCAGTTTGAGAGCAGCGGTAGTACTAGTTTTAGTAAAATTTGAGAATTTTAAGATTTGAGTCATAGATTGAGTTTGGGTGACCCGAGTCATTACTTTAAAGTTGCATGATGCATATTTTGGCTAACGTGGGTTAAGTTGTGAAGAACTTGTGGCTGAAAATAATTTCTTTGTCTTTGGATGTGCATGGATGCTTAAAGTCACCATGGTCGACGACAAGAATTAAGGCTACACTTATGGAGGAGCCGAGGCCCAAAATGATCAAGAATACCAGGTGAGATGGTAAGCTCAAGCATAGCACAATAAAAGTGGGAAATGTTGAAGGCGAGATCGAACGGCAAGTTTGCACCATATGGCTTGGTTGGTTTAAGTGAGGTATGGTCTGGTACAATTAGAGCGAGAGAGACTTATCGATACATGGCAAGCCAATGATAAACTTACACGTGAAAAGTATAATGATTGCTTGTAATGAAAGATGAAGACTCGGTTAAAAAAAAGTATTTTGGTAATTTGGCCAAAAAACCAGAATCTGCCTTAGATCAAGACCACGACGCATGAGTGGCGCTTGGAGAGCGGTTTAGATTAAGGAGAAGCTGGTTTGAACAAGATGGATCGATGTAAAGGACTTAGCAGATTTAGACTTGTGCGCTTTGAAATGCATGCATAAGTGAATATGTGTGAGTAAAACCCACATGTGGGGTTATCGGGTTTCTCCATTGTACTAAGTGAATAGTATCTATTAAGGGCTAGGTGTGGCTGAATAGCCTACCTATATAAAGAGATTGGGATAGAGACTTGTGTTATTCATTCAATCCATCTTCTTTGTGCTCTCATGTCAATGGTTAGGGTTTGAGAGTTGAGTGCATTGTGTGCTCTCTGTCCTCCAAGGTGGTGTGGTTGTAAAATTTACCTCCTTAAGTAAGAAATACATCAATCTTTGATTAGCTCCATAGATCCCTCAAGATTTGATTGATTTGCTATTGATTTGGTTGGTTTTGATCTCTTCTCTTCTCTTTTCTTGATCTTGTTGTATCAAGGATGTGTAAGAGATAGAGACAAGTTCTAGGAATCTATCTCCACCCATTTAGCCACTTTGATAGCAAGATTATCAAAAAAACTTAGTTTTGCTTAATTTGTTCTCAAAGTGTGATTTCTTGATCTAAAAGTTTTTGACGTGATTTCACTTGTGATCTTGCTTGCTGGGATATGTAAGAACATATCTAAAGCCATCTTGGCTATCATCCACCTATAAGTAAATTGTATCCACTGAATTTGGTTTTGGCTCGATTTTAGTGCATCTTTCTTTTAAACTAAAAAAGGTCTCAACTTTGGCCTTGATTTATATGATCATTTATTATAATAGATTCATAATACCATAGAGAAGATCCCTGCAAAATTTTATGTCATTTGGATCTACGGATAAAAAATTTCATTGATTTTAGTTTTTGAACTTGCTTTGAAAACACTATTCATATCCTTATTTTCCGATCAGGTCAGTTTTTACTTGGTGGTCAGACTACCCCCTATGAGAGATGTCAGACTGTCGGTGTTATAGATTTCGTTGAACTTTGATTTTTGAGTCTTTTTGATTTGTGACTTTGGAAGAAGGTGATATTCAATGTAACTTTTTAGTTATTGGAGAATACAACCTACAATATTTGGGAAAATTTTTAAGAAGTCACCATTCACCCCGCCCCTCTGCAATTCGGTCCTACAGAAAGTTATGTTCCATATTCAGCACAAACACAATTGAAAAAGGCTCCTAATTATGCCGAAATGAATACATGTTTTATTCCAGCAAATTGCATAATCACTTATTGTAACATGCAGTCACACATTGCCTCGCGTCTTATTGCTGATGCCAAGTTTATGTTCATTTCTGGAGGAACTTTTTGAACCAATAGGCGGAGTTCTTGGGGTATCTCTTCAGTCCATCCTTGTAGTCCACAAAGTTTATCCCGAATCGAACCGTGTAGCCGTTCCCCCACTCGAAGTTATCGAGCAACGACCATGCAAAGTATCCTTTCACGTTTGCTCCATCCCTGTGAAGACAAATGGAATGCACTGTTAGCTAACATCTTTATTAAGTACTTCACTGACTACTAAGTGTATGAATTAGTGCTCGGACCTTATAGCACTTAGCAAGGCCAAAAGGTGCTTGTGGTAGTATTCTATCCTTGTGTCATCCTTCGGGCTTCACGGAGTGGTAGGCTCTTGTTGTTGGCCGTCAACACCTAAAATATAGAAAAGATATATTTTTGAGTTAAGTTTCAGTCTAGTTATTTGGTATTAAGGAGATGAAAATACTTTTTTAAAAAGTGGCTAGGAGAGGAAAATACTAAGTTATACTACAGTGTTGACTTGAATGCAAAATCAGAACATGGAGAAAATAGACTAAGTTATACTACAGTATGTACTGGTTTGCACTGTTTGAGAAAATGGAGACCTTATTATTGATTGGAACTCACCATTTTCAGTGATGTAGACGGTAGGATTTCCATAGTTCTCCTTAACATAAAGCAAGAGCTCACGGAACCCTCGCGGGTAGATGTAAAGCCAAGGTGAAGCAGCCTACAAGAATGTCATTTATGTAACTGAATCATCATAAATAAAAAGTGAGGGAATAACTGGCGATTTGTTTTAAATGGAGAAGGAAGTGGGTAGGTTACCTGAGGACCTATGGGGACACCGTTTCGAACACCTAACATAATCGGACAAGGTCAGGACATATTATATGCTACAAGTACATGTACTTTCCAAACCAAATATGAAATATTGATGCCTAAACAATGTCAAGTAAATGACTCAATGTAACAAAGGCTACCGGAGTTATTTCATTTCTCTGTAGTTCATGATAGTGAACACAAGACTCATGCATACTTCAATGTGAACACTCTCCATTAATGTTAGAATGGTAAATGAAAAAAAGGGGGAAGATTCCTTGAGTTTATTGGCTCACCTGTAAGGTTCGCTCGAGAATCAGTGTTATAGCTGGTGTTAAGGCCATTTGATGGAGGAAGGTTATCAGCGTAGTTTGCAGTGTAGTAGTTGAGTCCAATGAAGTCAAATGCACCCTTGACCAACTCAGATTGTTCTTTGGTGAACTGTGGCAAGCGGTTTCCGACCAATCCTCTCATACTAAGTGGGTAGTCTCCTCTAATGAGGGGATCCATAAACCTACAAGGATATTCCAGATAAGATTTGTATTTTCTTATGGACTTTGATGATGAAATTACATGAGGCATCGAGAATTTACCATCCAAGCATGAAGTCTATGGCGCGTCTTGCTGCATCATCGTTGGATTTGGAACGAGAGAAGGGAACAAACCAGTGGGAAACTAAAGTTATTCCAATCTTTCCCTTTTGCATGGCCTGCATTTGAAATTCAATGTCATCCAAATGTGATTGCAAAACCCAAGTCATGGTCTAAATGGGATTCATTTGGCAATTAGAACATATTCTCCTCATGATCTAAATGGAATTCATTTGGCATTTGTAGTTTTTCAAAGTTGTTTTCAGACCTACTAGTCTAACCGACCGGTGGCAGTCAAGCCGGCTATCTCTGGTTGTCTAACCGTAACCAACAATGGTCAGACCCGTAGGGCAAGTTGCTTCGACTGAAAATTGGAGTTTTGGTTATTTTGGTCATGGGTCAATTTGGTTTGTCCTACATTAGTGCATATGTGTTACATGATGCATGTTTCGGCTAATATGGGTTAAGTTCTGAAGAACTTGCCCAAAAATAATTTTCTAGTCTTTAGATGTGGTCAACGGCGAAGATCAGGGCTACGCTCTTGGAGGAGCTAAGGCCTAGAACAATCAAAGATGTCAGGTGAAATGGCTGAGCACAAGCATAGCACGAGAAAGATGTGAAATATTGAAGGGAAATTCGAGTGACGGGTTATACCACGTGGCTTAGTCGGTTCAAGTGAGGCATGATCTAGTGGAACCAGAACACTTGCCAACACGTGGCAAGCCAGTGGTGCATCTACACATATCAAGTATGGTGATTGCTTGCAAGGAAATTGAAGACCGAGTCAAGAAAATGTATTTTGGTAAGTTGACCAAAATACCGATAACTACCTTAGATCAAAACCACGGCGCTTGAGCAACGTGTTTGAGAAAGTAGTTTAGGTCAAGAAAAAACCGAGAAGATCAAGTTGGATCTAAGGCTAAATACTTAGAGGATTCAAGTTTATATGCTTTGAAAAGCGTGCATAAGCGTAATGTGTGAGTAAAACCAGTGTTGTGTGGAGTGAACGGATTTCCCCCACATGTGCTAGTAGATAGTATCCATTAGGTTTAAATAAGGTTAGTTGCCTTATCCATTTAACGAGTTAGGATGAAGACTTGCTAATTAATCATCCAATCTTTGCTTATAGAAGATAAGTATTCTAGGTTAGGGTTTGAAAAGTGTGAGTGCTATGGTGCAGTCTTTTGTCCTCCCGGTAGAGCGGTTGTAAAACCTTCATCCTCAAGTAGCAATATATTAACTTTGTTTATCTCTCATGTATCTCTCGTTTCGATTGATTTGCTCTTAATCTTGTTAGTTTTGATCCCTTCTCTCCCCTTCTTGATTTTGCTGGATACCAAAGATGAGTACATAATAGAGATATCTCATGAAATCAATTCACATTCATCTAGCTATAAGATGTTTCAAGTTCTTGAAGTTGCCCATTTTTTCTTAGATTTGACCTTCTAGGGAGATTTCTTGATCCATGTGCTTTTGCTTCAAATCTATGGGAGTTCTTGCTTGTTGTGATATGTAAGAATACATTTAGAGTTATCTTGGTCATCCTCCACTCATAAGCAAGTTATATTTCTCATTTCTTCTTTTGCCTGATTTTAGTGCTTCCTTCCTTCAAATGGAAAAATACCATAACTCTGGCAAGAATTCTTTTAATCATTTATCAGAATAGGTTTATAACATTCTAGAGAAAGTGTATGCCAAAATTTAAATTATTTGGATCTATAGATCAAAAGTTACATGGATTTTTGATTTTGAAATCGTGTTGATTTTACTATTCGCCAAGCTAATTTTACCATTCAGTGGTTTGATCACATATCCCTAGAGGTCTGACCAAAAATTGCTAGAGGTCAGACCGTCAGCACAGTTAATTTTCGGAGTTTTGCCCTCTTTGGCTCGTGGCTTCGGTGTGGTTAAGTGTTTGTGATTCCGCTATATGTTGTTGATTTTTAGGGAGATATTTTGAAAGAGTCATTCACCCCTGACTTGCTATACTTGATCCTACATATACATAGCTAAGTTGGTTATGTATATATATTCAGAAGTTAGTTAAAGTAACTACTAATGTATATATGTGTCCATGACGGCCTCTGAGCCTTCTTTTTCAGGAACGCAGTTCAGAATAGCGGCAGCAAAATATAAAATAGCCAACTGCAGTTTAGCAGTTACTGTGGTTAATCTACCCACTAAGGGATACATTTACTAATTCTGTGGAACACGAGTTGGACCTAACAAAATCACTAACCAACTATAGACGGCGATCTGATATTTTTCCTGGAGTAATATAATTCCGCCGGTAAACTAATTGACTGTATTTCCCCACTGTACACTAGGACTGAACTGAAACTGAATCATAGTGATAATATTGGAGTATCGAAGTCAAATTTGCAGATCTCTAATTGATTTGTCATTCATGGATGAACTGTAGCTGCATAAAAGACTCATGAATTACCTGATATTTCTCTTTGTACAACCGTACTGTTTCTGCATGGGCGAGTAGTTGATGATGACATGCAGTGTAAGGCTCCGTCCTGAATCTCCAACACTGCATTTTCCCTGCTCCCATGGCGAACACCGACCCGGTGCATGCAAGCCAGATCCATATCCCACGGAGCAGAAGGTCCAGGGCTCATTGAACGTGATCCAGTGCTTCACTCGGTTACCAAACTCTTTGAAGCAGACTTCAGCATAGTCCTTATAGTCATTTCTGCAACAGTTACAGTTTTTTCACAGTAACTTTAGTATGTATACAAACTGCACAGATTACAGCAGGTACTATTGTGGTAGCAGTGTCAGCAAATATGACTTTGTTCTTATAAGGACTGAGCTTTAGTTATCTTATTACTGTGAAATGCAAAATGCGTAGCCGCGTAGCTTCATGCATGCAGCAAGCATATTAGACAATCCCGACTTACCTTTCATCAGTTCCCGGGAAAATGAGCAACTTTAATTGCTGCATGATATGATGTTGACAATATTTTTAATTGAAGTAGGTAGGATGGTCTTACATATTTATCGAAAAATTAGGCATGTTTAGTATAGTTTTAGTACAATTAAACTATCTTATCGTACTCAATTAGTGTTTCTTAATCTGGTTGCTTTCCATTTTAACCTATACAGGTAAGACTAGTGTACTTTCAAGCAAAAAAAAGTACTAAAAGAATATTTGCCTTACATGATATTAGGGCTAAGAAATCCTCCATATTTATCTTCCAATGCCTGAGGTGAGTCCCAGTGGAAAAGGGTCGCAAATGGTTGCACCCCTGCAAATATAGTAGATTGTAATACATCTTAAATGGATCTAATAATTGTCTTTGCACGCTAGAGCTATTGGAAAAGTCTAACTAAATACAGAAGAACAGACATGTGTACCTTTCAACAAGAGCTCATCGATCAAGTTGCTGTAATACCTGACACCTTCTCTGTTGACTCCGCCACTCAGACTTCCATCTGCCATGACAATCAGACATTAAGTTTGTGAAGGACCATGTAAAAGGGTTCTGGATTATGTTATGATGAACTATTATAATTTGGAAAGATTAGAAAACTCAAATTGCATTTTGTCGAATTTCTGAAACTGTTTGCAGGTCGCCGATCAAACCGGCTTAAGGGTGGAGGTCTGACCAGAGTTCATCACCGGTCAGACCAATGCTGGTTTCCAGCTCAAACCACTAAGGGTACGGTCAGATCGGCTAGATGTTGATGCTTGGCTAGTTTTTGTGATTTGGGGTTTTGAAGTCTCACGATGATTTTTGTGGCTTAGGTCAATGGTTTTGGGTTAATCTTTGTTTATCTCCATGAATCTCTTTTGTGTTAATTAGTTTGTTCTTGTTTTGGGTGGTTTTTTCTCTTCTCTTTTCTCTTCTTAATCTTGTTGTGTCACGAACATATAAGAGATGGAGATATCCTCTAGAAATCAATTTCTACCCATCTAGATATTTTGATAGTAAGTTCATGAAGAAACCAAATTTTACTAGATTTTGATATCACCTAGTGATTTTGTGATTTGATGGTTTTTGGCTTGATTTCTTTAGTGTTCTTGCTTGATGTGATATGCGGTAATATATAGAGTCATCTTGGTTGTCCTCTACCCACGAGCAAGTTATATTCCTATTTTCATATTTTGCTTGGTTTTGGTGCAATCGAGCTCAAATATCAAAAAGGTCTAAACTTTGATATGAATTTTTATAATTCATGGATTGAATAGGTTTCTGAGACTATAAGTAAAGTGTGTATAAAGTTTCATAGTATTTGGACTTGTTTTAGAAGTTGCACTGAAAGAGAGCCGTGTCGAGCAGTTTCTGTTCAGGAACGGTGAGACCACCAGCCACCGATCTGACCGGGGTGGCTAGTTGGCAATCAGACCACCAAGCTTTGCACTCTTCCAGTTTTTGATTCCTTGATTGAATTGATTTGGGATTTTGGCAGTGGATTCAATTCTCAATAACTCTGTAGTTATTTGATAATTTGATCAAGAATACTTAGGAGAAAAATTTTAAATAGCATTATTCACCCTCCTCTGTTGCCTATTCAATTCTACAAACATTTGATGTAATCAATAACTTGGAATTTGGAAGATATGCGAAAACTTCTACCCGAGGCAGAGAGAGAGAGAGAGAGAGAGAGAACAACTACACATATGCTAGTTGTCTGCTCGTAAGTCTTTCATTGTACCACTTCTGAAAGATATTGTCACGTACTTGGAAGAATTCTCGTCCATGAGATGGAGAACCTGTATGCATCCATTCCCATATCCTTCATGATGTTCACGTCTTCCTGCAGTTTTTGGCAACTCCCTCTGGATCAGAACTAATCTATTTTTATTTTGGTAGATTCGAATTAAAACTTAAAGAACTTGTAATAAACTGAATAACCAATATATCTAAAATCTGACAGAAATAAAGAACCTAACACAACTTGGAGTATGTATGTAATTAAAATTCTTACCATAAATCCACTAAAAAGAGTAGGACAGCAGCTACTTAAAATGTTACTCCCTCCATTCTTTTTTTGTCGTGTATGGGTCATATATGCAAGTGAAGAGGTTGTGTCTGGAACAGCCATACTAGGGAAGGAAACACTGCTTGTATGAGGTTAGAAACATTGTGGGTTAGGGGTGCAGGGGCGAAGCTCCTTGCAGTACAAACTAGTTGTCTAAGTCGAACATGTAAGTGGGTATAAATATATACCACCGACCTCTTATAAACTTAATTGTGAAAAAAATACTTCTCATATCGACAGAGCCACCGCGATTTGACTCCTAGGATATAGGTATTGCCAAATCTCGTTAACAAATCTACGTGTCACTTGTGTGGTTTTGTGCTTATTATGATTGTTCTATCGTGCAATGACTGCCACTGGTTCCAATATTTTTTACTTGACATCCTAGAATCTGTGTGATCAAACTTTATAGAGTTTGTCTGTTAATATATTTAAAACTATCAAGATTAGCCATATGATAATTGTGTAATTAGATTTGCCTTAAAAATGTTCATAATATTATAATTTTATCAGTATATCTTAATGTAAAGTTATAAAATAGTAACGAAAAAGTTGTATCTCGAAGATTGTAAAAAATTAAAAATGTCAAGTAAAAAAGAAATGAATGAGTAACTGCTACTCCCTCCGTCCACAATTGTAGGTCATTTATGATTTTTTTACGGTCTCCAATGAAAGACTTTGACTACAATTTATTATCATAATATTTTAGTAAAAATAATAAATATATATATATTATGAAATAATTTTGTAAGACAAATCCAATGGTATTATTTTTAAGTAGTCAATATATATATTTTAATATATATTAATAGTTAAAACTTAAAAAGATTAATCACATAGAACCCACAGCGATACATATTTGTGGACAGAGGAAGTACCTTGTAGAGATGGTAGGAGTCCACGGCCACATCCCCGTTGCTTCTGTCGGCGATTTTTTCTGGCAAATCAGAGATCTGTTAACAAACAAAGATGGCACCTTGCCCATTGTTTCGTCAGTCAATTTCAATTATAAACTCTTGTTTCCAAAAATCAATTATACAAGTAATTTACCCCAGGTTTGTCCATTGCACCTTTGGATTATGATGTATACACGTCAAATTAAGCTTTTGTTGGATCGTAAGGGTCTTCTCACCCCCAAAAACTAGTCAATGAGATGAGAGACTCCCTATTTTTAAATTAGATCTCTTTCCCTTCCACAACCAATATGGGACTATTCCAACAATCTCCCCCTTCACACATTGGTGTCTTTCAGCCGTTCACTGCCCTTTCACCGTACACCGACGGTCCTTCAGGGTCCCTTTCACCGTACACCGACGGTCTCTTAAGTTCACAATCCATCAGACGTTCACATCCTAGTGTTTATTGGGTCAGAGATGTTAGAACCGGGCTCTGATACCACTTGTTGGATCGTAAGGGCCTTCTCACCCCAAAAGCTAGCCAATAAGATGAGATACTTCCCCATTTTTAAACTAGACCCCTTGTCCTTCCACAACCAATGTGGGACTATTCCAACAGTTTTACATCCACATGTTTATCAATAATTTTCAACGGCTTGTTTGGTGAGCTATATGCAGATGCTTAACGAATGGACGAGATGGAATTGAGCAGATGGTTACTTCTTGACTAACCCACCACGTGAATTGGAATTGTGTTGTCTGAAAGCGTCATGCTGAAAGCGTCATGATTCGATTTCCAGGTCAAGCTAATCACTAAACCGGCATCGATTTGTTTGGACAGAACAAAATCGTCCTCACAATGATCTCCCTCACGAGTCGCCGAGATTAACTAACAATAATAGTACCATTGACGGATGGATATGATGTCGTACTTGTCAATGGAACTCATCTAAAAAGATTACAATTGAACTTCCCAATACCGACAGCAAAAATGTTCGGACTTCAGACATATGCAGACACACACCTCTTTACTATGATACTACATACGCAACTTGTTTCTTACATCTTTGGAGTGGTTGAAAACTTGGAATTTCTACCAAAGATCGGTTTTATTCTTGACTAGATACTATACAGTATACACGGTGCTTAAGCATGATTGACTTGTTTTGAGAGAGAGAGAGAGAGAGGAGGGAAGGGGAATTATGAGAGACAGATGAACCACCACCACCAACTCTTCTTTTTAAATAGTAGAGATAAGCTGCGTGTAGCATGGCAGGCAGACACAGAGATGTCAGATATACATGCCTGGGTGCTGGTGAGTGAAGGTGTCCCAGATGCTTGGTCCCCTGCCCCCCTCCATTGCACCTCCTTCGTACTGCATGTGAAGGCCCAGCCAACTCATAATAAATTTTTAGGGAACGCCCAAAGATTTGCACGCCGTTGTATTAAGAAGAAGCAAAAGCAATACAACTCATAAATCATAATTAAGATCAGACGGAAAAACACACACGTCACGATTAGAAATAGTTAATTGGCTAGTGAATGCTTGGATGAGATCATGGATTCCTAGCTATACGCCGATTTGGGAAATGTTTTGTAGCATTGTCTGTTGGCATCTACATGCCATTTTCAAAAACAGCACAATCAACTGTTTAAAAAAATTATGGGCGTACTACAGTATATAGGCGCATTATGCATATGCAAAGTTGCTTAGACAAATATTTCTGTACTTGAGACAACGAAAAAGGGCAAGTAGCAGTCGTACATGTGTGATATATCACGCAGCGTTCATTGCACAGCCACAACTACAGCAGTATCTAACCAATTGTTAGCTAGATTCTTAAGAGACTTGAGTTCCGGTGAAGTTCCGGTAGCAGTTTGATTCAATCTTTTTCTTTCTTGTACTCGCCATTAGAAGCTCGTGTGGCATGTACCGAATTGGTTAAAGCTTTGTACAGCTAGCTGATCAGAAGGCATGCAGGACACTCCAACGTACGATCTCGTACGTTGTTCTAGTACAGATTACAGAACTGGTAACAAACAGCAGTAGCCTGTGTGGCTGTGTATGAATGGAAGGGAAGTGGAAACCTCAAACCTGATAGGACGACGAGGCCGTGCCGAAGATGAAGCCCCCGGGGAAGCTTCTCCGGCCGATAGACGGCTCGCCGGCGCCGGAAGCGACGGCTAGGAGGAGGAATGGGAGGAGAAGACGACCAGTCATCACCACTACTCCAACAGCCATGGGGGTGTGTATGTGATCACAGAGAGAGCTAGTAGCTTGCTATTTGTGAATGTGTGAGACGCTCCCCTTGGGAGTTGGCAACCCATATATAGGCTCATGCATGATAGAACTGTATCATTATTTTCCTCCATTACAGGTTACAGCCAGGGAAGCTTGTGTGGAATTGCAACTGCTGACTTGCTGAGTAGTGACCAAGGATTCAAAAACCGTAAAGAAAATATCGGACCGCTCCGATACCGGTTACAGACTAGCCACCGACGGTTACCTGTTTTCATACCGGTCAAATTTCATCAAACAAAATTTAAACTCAAAAATTAAATTTGACTGGTTTTTAGCTAGTTACCGCCCGTTTGACCGGTTACCGGCCGGAATTATTGTTAATTGATTTAAATTTAAATTTTAAATTTATAACTTTTTTAGATTATATTGTTATTTTTTTACAGGCCAGATCGGTACAACCTGCCAGTTACCGCCATTTTTTTATCCTTGGTTGTGACCACCGTCATAGTGACCTCTATATCTTCACAATAGAAAACAAAAACATGAGAATTTTGCCAAAACCCACCTACAAGTAGAAGGGTTTATCAAAAACTCTCCTGCATTTCAAAGTTGGATTTTTGGCAAAAATGGAATAATGGTTTGTTGCATGCAGTCGTGCTGCTCGAGCGTGCATCTCTGTCACAGGATTGGGTAGGGTATGCATTTCATTCGTCAATTACTCTATATAGTGACACTACTACAAAACAGGCTAATACTGGATGGATAAATCACAGACGGTTCATACGGAACCGTCTGTGCTTAACTATCACAGACGGTTCATACTGCCACCCGGTGTCACAAACCGTCTGTGATATTGCGTGTATCACAAACGGTTCGGAACAGAAACCGTCTGTGATATTGTGTCTATCACAGACGGTTTGTTGTTTTTAACCGTCTGTGAAAGTCGACTATCATAGACGGTTGTTTGCAAAAACCGTCTGTAATGTAAGTTATCACAGACGGCCCGAGCCGTCTGTGATAACCACCTATTATCACTGACACATAAAAACAGACGGTTCGAAAACCGTCTGTGATGACGGTTCCGAAAACCTACCACCAATTATAGGTAGCAGTGTGAGAGAGCTATAATTGAAGCTATTACTCTCCTGCATTTCAAAGTTGAATATCGAGTAAATAATGATGAGGTTAATACATAATTATTACCCTCAATACCTATAATTGAAGCTCCAGCTGTTATGTCAATTTTTAATGCATGTGTTGCTAAGAGAAGGCAAGGATATCTTAGGCTGAAATTTGAGTTAGATCGTTACTTAGAGGATGACTATGTACCAATTACAAAGGAAAATTTTACTGTATTGGATAGGTGGAAGATTGTTGGGACACACTATCCTACTTTGAGGATGATTGCACGGGACATCTTTGCTATTCCAGTAAGTATAGTTGCTTCTGTGTCTGCTTTTAGCACGAGTGGGAGAATTCTCACCGAGCATCGCAGCCATCTCACTTCTCGGATATTGGAGGCATTAATGTGCTCACAAGATTGGCTTCGAAACAAATATAAAAGTATGTGTATAGAAGAATTCATATTCACACTTATTTTGTCAACTGTCAAGGAAAGAAAATAATGTTTACATTTTGTATCCTATAGATGATGAAAAGGATAGCCTTCTAGCTTCTGGACTTGTCTTCAAGATATACAAGAAGGGCTACAGGTGGAGTACTTCGAAAATAAATTGCAATTTCATAGGCGGGTGCAAATATGCCAGATGCATATCCCATAGAGCTGAAGGTCCAGGGCTCATTGAACCTGATCCAGTGCTTCACTCGGTCACCAAACTCTTTGAAGCGACTTCAGCATAGTCCTTAATTAAGAGTCATTTCTGCAACAGTTACAATTTTTTCATAGTAACTTTAGTATGTGGACAAACTGCACAGATATAGCAGGTACTATTGTGGTAGCAGTGTCAACACATACGACTTTGTTCTTATAAGGACTGAGCTTTAGTTAACTTATTACTGTGAAATGCAAAACGCGTAGCCGCGTAGGTAAACGCGTAGCCGCGTAGGTCCATGCATGCAGCAAGAATATTGTCTTCTCATTTTAGCTTTTAAATCAGTTTCTGCTTCTAGTTTCTCTTTTTTTTCACTATTCAGTATTTTATCTTTTTCTGATCTTTTTAGATTTTTTTAGCTTTTCTTTTTTTCCCGTATTCCTTTGCATTATCCGTGATGGGCTAACATGTTTTTTTCTATTTTACATTTTTTTTAATTTAATTATGTCAAATAAGCTAACTTAACTACAATAAAAAATAAATCAATTACAATAAAAAAAATTATAAACTAACATCAAACTGAGTGCTAACTTAGACAACCCCGACTTACCTTTCATCAGTTCCCGGGAAAATGAGCAACAGAACTCTAGAAGCTATTGACAATGGAATTGAGGGTATTTTAATTGCTGCATGATATGATGTTGACAATATTTTTAATTGAAGTAGGTAGTATGGTCCTGTCATATTTATCAAAAAAAACTAGGCAGTTTTAGTACAGTTTCAGTACAATTAAACTATCTTATCGTACTCAATTGATGTTTCTTAATCTGGTTGCTTTCCATTTTAACTTATACAGGTAAGACTGTTGACTGCTCCTCTCAGATCCATCTGCCATGACAATCAGACGTTAACGTTTGATGTGATCAATAACTTGGAATTTGGAAGATATGCGAAAACTTGTACTCGAGAAAAAAAAGGAGAGAGAACAACTATAGATAAGCTAGTTGCCTGCTCGGAAGTCGCTGATGGTGCATTGTATCACTTCTGAAAGATACGGTCACGTACTTGGAAGAATTCTCGTCCATAAGATGGAGAACCTGTATGCATCCATTCCCATATCCTTCACGATGTTTACATCTTCCTGCAGTTTTTGGCAACTCCCTCAGGATCAGAACTAATCTATTTTTATTTTGGTAGATTCGAATTAAAATTTAAAGAACTTGTATCTAACAAAAATAAAGAACCTAACGCAAATTGGAGTATGTATGTAATTAAAATTCTTGACAAAAAACCCACTAAAAAGGGCGGCACAGCAGCTACTTAAAATGCTACACCCTTCATTCTTTTTTGTTGTGTAAGGGTCATATATGCAAAGGAAGGGTTATGTCCCGAACAGCCCTACGAGGGAAGAAAACATAGCTTCTATGGGGTTACGAAATATTTGGGTCAGAGGGTGCAGGGGGGCGAAGCCTCCAGTGATACAAACTAGGTGTCTAAGTCAAATATGTAAGCGGGGTAAAAATATATACCGTCGATCTATTGTAACTCTAATCATGAAAAGAAATTTCTCATACTGATGGAGCCGTCGCGATTCGGCTTCCGGAATATAGGTATTTCCAAACATTGTTAGTAAATCTTCGCGTCTCTTGTGTACTTTTGTGCTTATTGTGATTGTTCTCTCGTACGAGGGCTGCCACCGGTTCTAATATTTTTTACTTGACGTCCTAGAATTCGTGCAGTCAAACTTTATAAAGTTTGTCCGCTAATATATTTAAAACTATCTAGATTGACTATATAATAATTGTATAGTTAGATTTGCTATTAAAAAACTTTCATAATATTATAATTTTATTAGTATATTTTTAATGTAAAGTTATAAAAAGTAGCAACAAAAGTTATATCTCGGAGACTATAAAAATTAAAAACATCATGTAAAAATAAAGGAGGAGTAATTGCTACCTTGTAAAGATGGTTGGTGTCTACGGCCACACATCCGTTGCTTCTGTCGGCGATTTTGTCTGGTAAATCAGAGATCTGTTAAGAAACAAAGATGGCACCTTGCCCATTGTTTCGTCAGTCAAATTCAATTCTAAACTCTTGTTTCAAAAAATCGATTATACAAGCAATTTACCCCAGGTTTGTCCATCGCCCCTTTAATCGATTATACACGTCGAATTAAGCTTTAGATCCACAGGTTCATCGTGAAAATTTCCAGGTATGCACTTGAGCTCCGGTGAAGTTTCGGTAGCAGTTTGACTCAATCTTTTTCGTAAGAGACTTGAGTTCCGACGATTTTGTTTTATCCTTGGTGGTGACCACCGTGCTAGTGACCTCTGCATCTTCACAGTAGGAAAAAAACATTAGAATTCTGCAAAAAAAAACATATACAAGTAGGAGGGTTTATCAAAAACTTAAATGCATCTCAAAGTTGGATTTTTGGTGAACATAAAATAATGGTTTGTTGCATGTAGTCGTGCTTCTCGTGCGTGCATCTCTGTCACAGGATTAGGTAGGGTGTGCATTTTATTGGTCAATTACTCTATACAACGATTAGAGAGCTACTCATTACATAATGGTTCTGGACTCTGTCATTGCTATCGATTGGTCCGTTTCAATTATAGCTTGCAGTTTTGGTTTTGATCCCCGCAAGATTTCATAGCCACCAACGAGATATTGCCATATACTTCTTGGCGTATATTTTTAAATTTGTGACATTGTCAGGACCAAAGATGTGACTTATGACTTTTAAACTATGACTTTTGAATTCTAGTTATTTGCGAGAGACAATATGAAAAGAGAAATAATCACATGTAATTTTGGCCGGTATAACTGAACTCGTTACAATATCTATTATAATCGATTTGTATACTTCACCTTAAAAATATATATAATTAGAAAATTAGTTACTGTAGTATAAAATAAAAAAATAAAAGCAGAAAGCCTAACCGAATCCAACCGTTGTTTATCGGTCGGTGAACAGGCACGTCAGATACGGTGGCACTGCAAGTGGCAGGGTCCATTTGCAGCACGCGCACTACGCATGTGAACGGACAACATCGAGATCATGCACCGTCTCTTGAGAATTGAGAGGCTCCGATACAACGAGCTAATTCTTCAGGCGTCGTCGGGCAGGACATCGCAAATGGAGAAATTTCTCCATGGTCTTGTGTCATCTCATCCGTGCACGTTCCTGGACGAGAACTCCTTGAACCAAAGGGAGGAATTCTTGCACGTTTGCTCCGTCTCTGCAAAATCAAATGTCATTGTCGATGAACTCCATAATTATCGATTAGTAGAACAATATTCAAGATAGACTGAGACTGATCCAGAATATAAGCATTGATCGTCAATGGTTAGTTCAATTTTGCCAGCTGTTCTACAGCGATAATTGGAATACTCGTCAATGGTATATATTTTTAAGGAGAAGTCTACGAGTTGATTGTAGTAGACATTGTATCGAGTTTAACTACAGTAACAATACCAATTGAACTCAAAGCGAGACGTGTCATCCTATGGTCTTGTGCCATCTCATCCGTGCACGTTCCTGGACGAGGAACTCCTTGAACCAAAGGGAGGAATTCTTGGGGAATCGCTTCAGCCCGTTGTTGTAGTCCACGAAATGTCTCCCGAATCGAACCGCGTCGCCGTTCATCCACTCGAAGTTGTCGAGCAGCGACCACGCGAAGTATCCTTTCACGTTTGCTCTGTCTCTGCAAAATCAAATGTCATGCATTGTGATTTTAAGTCACCACATTTACACCTTAGCATATGAACTCCTTGTAGCACTTAGCGGTTAAAGGAGGTGCTTGCGGTAGTACTCTATTCTGGTGTTGACTTCATCAACACCTAAATAGTAAATGCCATGAACAATACTTTGAGGGAGGTTTTAGCCTTCAGTCTAAAAATAATAATAGTTTTAGTTTGGTTTTGTCTATCCTTTTCGGCTGCGGTTGATGATTTTTAGTTCTAACATAAACACTTGTATGAATGAACCGAATACCAATAAGTTACTTCGAAACCAGAAACCATCCCGTTTGTTTGTTCGGGGAGAAGCCATGGGCCATAAGCTAAAAAGAAGTTTTGAGTTGACTGCAAACTTTTTTTTATTTCAACAGAAGTTGGTTGCAAACTGAGGCCATGTTATAATATGATTGTGGTCTGCACACTCACACAAATTAGAGGACTTTGATTGAAGCTTTCCATTTTCAGTGATGTAGGCAGTAGGATTGCCATAGTTCTCCTTAAAGCAGAAGCTCTGGAGGGTAGATGTAAAAATCAATATGAACACTTGGATTTTTGAAATAGCTTCTCTACTGCTTTTGCTCCTGTCTCACTTCGGAGATAAAGCAAAGGGTCATGGGCATATCACGCACCTCACTCCTCCCATTTTCACCTCATGTATGCATCTCTCCCTCACTTTTCTCACTTGCGCTCTTATTTATTTTTAGTCAAAAATCATCGGCAGCAGTCAAAAACTATTCGCCGCAGCAAATACAAATACGCTGTAAAGCCAAATGAAGCTGCCAGTATCACATTTATGGAACTGAATCAACAAAAGATCAAATATTCGCCCATAGAAACAGTTGGCTCATGTTGAGAAGCAACTGGTAAATTAATTACCTGAGGACCTATGGGAACACCATTTCGAACTCCTAATATAATCGGATGATGTCAGTATGTGTAACAGAGAAAAGATCCAAGAAGTAAGTGTATTTTTCAAACCATGTCGCAAATTGTCAAGCTAAAATAATGTTATGTAAATGACATTATGCTTGTCAGTGTCCCGATCTCAGGACTGGGGACTCGAGCAAGAAGCCATGCCACCTAAAAAGGGGAAGGCACAGAAGGTCACTGGTGAGACCACGGCTTCCTAGAAGGCCAACCCTCCGAAAGCTCATGAGGATGTGGAGTAGGAGTTAGAGAACCTTCAAAGGCAGTTGAAGGAGTCATAGGCCGAGGCTCTGCGGTTCACGACCAAGGCTCACTAAGTAGGGGAACTCTGAGCGCAGCTAGGAAGGGCACGGGCTGAGGCAAGGCCTCGACTGCTTGCAAAAGCCCGGGAATCTAAGGAGCTAAGGAATCAAGTGGAGGAAGCATATGCATTGACATGAGAGATGATACGCACTGAGGTCCCCAAGGTCGAAGCCCTTCGAGCTGAGCTGGTCGAAGTCCGCATTGGGACGAACCTGCAACCTTCGGCCAGAGTCCAAGAAGCCAACGACCCCCAAGCACAATTCGACCAAGTGCAGAGGGAAGCCCTAGCCTTGACTAGGGGCACGGGGGTGAGCCATAGACACCTAGGAGCTGGTATACCTCAGGTCAATCTGATGTAAGACATCGCACCCAACTCCACTCAGGACTTCCCTCACGCCCTTCAACCGCAAGGGGCTACCACCCCCGAGGTTGCAAGCCCTGTTGACCATTCCAACCCACTGAGCCTAGCCTTGCAAGCCACGCCATGGCCAGTGTGGTTCTGGATAACCAAGGCCATAAAGTACTCAGGGAGCTTTGACCCAGTGGAGTTCATCCGTGTGTATGAGATCGCCATAGCGGCAACAGAAGGGGACGAGGTCACTATGGCAAAGAGCTTGCCCTTGGCCCTCTCAGGGGTGGCCCAGTCCTGGTACCTCTCCCTCCAGCCGTGCTCCGTGTACTCGTTGGAGAAATTTCAAGAGAAGTTGAGCAAGCACTTCCAAGAAAGCTGAACCAAGCTGATGACGTCCTCTAACCTACACAAGCTCAAACAAATGTCAAACTAGTCCATCTGGGACTTCATGCGCCGATTCGTCTATATCCATCGCCAAGTTCAGGGCATCTCTAACACCAATGTCGTGGAGGCCACGCAGCGGGCTCTCTGTAATAAGGAGTTGGCTGATAAGCTAAACTGAAAGAAATCAAAGATGGTGGTGGAGCTACTTTCCATCATGGAAAAATAGTCCAAGTCCGAGGAGGAGCCCTCACGCACCCGCCCAACCCAAAGGCCATCGAAAGACAGCAACACCGCCACTAACCCATGTACCATGTCAAGTTCGAAGCCACTCAACCGTATTGCGGCGATCACTGCAATGATCGTCGTGATGACCGCCGAGGCTACAACCACCAGCACAAGCATGAAGCTAGTTGGCGGCATGAGGAGCAATGCCGCGACTGAGGTAACAATCTCTATTTTTGTGCCATTCATGGATGGACTTACCATGAAACCTCGGGGTACGAGATCATCACCTCTGGCTAACAACTTTGCCGACAGCAAGTTCAAGCCACCATCAAAGCACTGTAGCACAACCCACCTCCCGCGCCTGCAGCGACAGCCATGCTACCTACCCCAGCCGCTTTACTTCAGCTTGAGGATGCGGGACAAACTACTAACCCTCTGAGCCAAGTGGTGCACGCAATCACCGGTGAAAACTCATATACCTTCGCATTAAAGTGGAAACACTGGGCCTATGCCTGTCAAGTGCACCACATTGGCATCACCCCCAACTGAGCTCCTGAAATGTGTCAACACTCCCATCATGTTTGGCCCAGAAGACACGGCCGGGGTTAGCCTCCCACACCATGACACCTTGGTGATCTCTGCCTCCATCACCAGGTTAGATGTAAGGCATGAGTTTGTGGATGGGGGAAGCTCCGCAGACATCATGTTCACCCCCATCTTCGATAGGCTTGAGATCTCGTGGTCACCCCTACCAAAGCATGATGTCCCGCTGCTCGGTTTTGATGATGAACTAGTCCTAGCCCTTGGCAGGATCGAACTAATCATGGGATTCGGGGCCATGAGTGGCACCTGAAGTGAGAGCGTGGTCTTCGATGTCATTGATATTCCTTACCAATACAACATAATCCTAGGTAGGGTGGCCCTCAATTGATTCAGGGCAGTGCCTCACCATGCCTATCTCTGTGTGAAGCTTCCTGGCTCTAAAAGGGTCATCATCGTGAATGACAACCAAAACCTTTCAAGAAAGATAGATGAAGACATTCAGGTGACGATCTGATACATGCACTCCATCACCCCAGAAGCCATGGAAGTTGAGCTGGGGGCCCAAGCCCCTTCCTCCAGCAAATGGATCCCTAAGCCGATGCCTAACAGGGAGACTCGGGCCAAACCGCTCTCAGATGTTGACCCTAGCAGGACACTACTACTTAGCATAGGTCTCAAACCTGTGACGGCTAAAACCATATTGGCTACCTTGTGGGCAAACCATTTCATATTTGCCTATGGTCCCAAAGATCTCCTCGGCGTTCCATGAAACCTGAGGCTAAGCTCATCAAGCTGAGGCTCCAAAAGATGTCGGGCAGGTGCCAGACCATGGTAAGGTAGGAGGAGGAGAAACTCTAGAATACTGGCATGATCCAGGAGGTGTTGCACCCCGAGTGGCTTGTCAACCCGGTTCTCGTCAAAAAAAACCAATGAGCAGTGGCGCATATGCGTGGACTACAGCAACTTGAACCGCATATGTCTGAAGAGTGACCTCCTGCTCCACAAGATCGACTAACTGGTCGACACCACTTCAGAGTGCGAGCTCATGAGCTTCCTCGACACCTAATCTAGGTCCATTAGGTGTGGCTGGTCATGGAAGACGAGGAGAATACCAGCTTCATCACACCCTCTAGGACGTTTTGCTATATTTGGATGGCATTTGGGCTGAGGAATGCTGGTGCCAGCCTCTGTAGGCTTGTGTACAAAGCACTTGACTCCTAGATCTGCCGCAATGTGGATGCTTACGTGGATGACATCATCGTCAAGAGCATTCTTGCGCAGGCATATGCCGCTGACCTCCAAGAGACTTTCGACAACCTACACTAGACTAGCACGAAGCTCAACTTGAAGAAGTGCGTCTTCGGAGTACAAGCAGGGAAACTCCTAGGCTTCCTAGTATCGAAGCGTGGGATCAAGGTGAACCCCTCAAAGATCTAGGACATCCTCGACATGAAGCCTCCCCAAAATGTTTGTGAGGTGCAGAAGTTGGCCGGACGGCTAGCTACACTAGGGTGATTCATCTCTTGCTCGGTCTAGAGGGGGCTCCCATTTTTCAAAATCCTGCGGGGCTCGGGCACCATCGAATGGAGTGCCAAGAGTCAAGCCACCCTTGATGACATGAAGAACTATATGGTGTCCCCCCACTATTGCATAGCCCCAAACCCGGGGAGGGCCTCCTTGCTTACGTCATAGCAACTCCCATCACCGTGAGTGTTGTGCTAGTCCAAGAAGAAGAGAATAAGCTGCACCCCATATACTATGTGTCCAAAGCTCTGCAAGGGGCTGAGGTGAGATACATTGAGTTGGATAAGCTCACCTACACTGTCCTCATGGTCTCGAGGAAACTCTGACAATACTTTCTAGCACACGAGATTCGAATACCATCATCATTTCTTATTGGTGAAATGCTCCATAACGAGGAAGCATCCTAGCGAGTAGGCAAGTTGGCTACTGAGATGGCCCATTCTTAGTTACCTTTATCTCCCGCATCACAATCAAGTCCCAAGTGTTGGCGGACTTCATCGTGGAGTGGACTCCTATGGAACTACCCCTGTCCACCCCATCTTCCGACCCCCTTTGGATGATCTATGTGGATGGCTCTTGGTGCTCGAAAGGCACGGGGGTAGGAGCAGTCCTTGAATCCCTTGATGGGACACACACCTTCTACTCTGCTCACCTGTACTTTGAGGCCATGAACAACGTCGTCGAGTATAAGGCCCTGTTGCTTGGGCTGTGCAAAGCTTGGGCATAAGGGCCAAGCAACTCCTAATGAAGAGCAACTCCTAATGAAGAGCAACTCCCAACTCATCGTTTGTCACATCGACAAGAGTTACCTAGACAAGGATCCAGCTTTGGTAAAGTATCTGGATCTCATCTATGCCATGGAGAAGTACTTCGGCGGCATTACCGTTCGGAGTATCCCATACTCAAACAATCTTAAAGCAGACATCTTGACAAGAGCCGCTAGCACATTGACAGAGAGACCCACTAGTGCTTTCTACGAGGTCCTGACAAAGCCAACAGTGAAGGGGTTCCCAGAGGAGTGAGCCATCGGGGAGCAAGATTGGAGGAGGCCGATCATTGAGTACCTTGTCGACGGGGCTGAGCCTGCAAACCCCCACCGATGGGCAAAGGCTGAGGAGCTGCACAAGAGGCTTTGTCATTCGTAACAACACCTCTATAAGCGTGGTATCTGCCAGCCGTACCTCTGATGCATATCCAAGGACAAGGATGCCAATTTGCTACATGAGATATACTAGAGCTTTTTGGTTCCTATCTGCACCCTATGCCCTAGTATCGAAAGCATTTCATCAAGGGTTCTACTGGCCAATGGCCCTGTAGGATGCAGAGTCCCTTGTGCGCATCTGTGTCGCCTACCAGTGGATAGGGCGTGACACAAACTCTCCTGCGAATGACCTGTAGTCGATACCACCATCGTGGCCGCTCTCTCGATGGGGCATAGATCTAGTTGGTCTCTTCAAACCCTAGACCAGAGGGTACAAGTTCATCGTGGTGCCCATCAACTACTTCTCCAAATGGACCGAGGCTAAGCCATTGGCTAAGATAACCTCTGTGACGGTCCAAAAGTTTATGTGGAAGAACATCATGTGTCGATTTGGCGTGCCAAAGGAGGTAACTATCAATAACGGGACTCAATTCGATGTAGCCTCTTTTTGTAAGTTCTGCGTGGGTCTGGGCATCAATCTCTACTTTGCATCAGTCGCAAACCTAAAGGACAATGGCGCCGTGGAGATGGCCAATGGCATCATTCTGTCGAGACTCCACACTTGTCTCTTTGATCTTCCAGAAGATCATAGGTAGACGAACTTTCAAGTGTACTCTGATTGATGCACACTTCACTTAGTTGGGCCATAGGATTTACCCCGTTCAAACTACTATACGATGACGAGGCCATCACACCAAAGGAAGTCAAGCTTGGGTCTCTCTGGCCAAGACGACCTTGAATGATGACACCCACCAGATCTCCCTAGAGTCGACCAACGTCATCTACTAAGAAGCAACTCTTAACATCGATCGGTATTATGTGGCAATGGCCAAGACATACAACAAGGATGTCTGGCCGTGGCCTATCCAAGTCAGTGACATTGTCCTAAAGAAGAAGGTCAACCTAGACCTTGATGGTAAGCTGAGCTCCAAATTGGAAGGACCAGTATGAAGTCATCCACGCTACCCGTCTGGGGTCATTTTGGCTATGATCACTTGACAGCTCGAACTCAAGCACAATTGGAATGCAAACAACCTCTGCAAGTAGTACGTGTAAGTCGTCGGGCCTACTATGATGCCCTCTCTACCATTTTTTTGTATCAGGCCTATTATGACACCCCAGTTCTTTTAATCAAATATATTTCCACCGCATGTTGGTTGAGTGAATTTTGAAGTTGTCAAGTGGTGTGCTAAGATGAGATACTTCTTCCCCCTCAGGGTTCGAGCTTTCTTCTCTCTAGGGTCAAGCTACTTCTCCCTTTCTGGAGTCGAGTTACATCTCCTCCTCTGAGGTCAAGCTACTTCTCCCCCACCGGGATCGAGCTACTTCTCCCCCTCTAGGGTCAAGTCTTATCCCCCTTAGGGGTCGAGCTACTTCTCCCCTTGGGGTCAAGATACTTCTCCCCCTAGAGTCGAGCCTTCTCTCCCTCAGGGGTCGAGCTACTTCTCCTCCTCTAGGGTTGAGCTTGCAATGGTCGGGTCGCCTAACATTCCCCCAAGGGTCGAGCCACTCGTGAGCTTTATCACGAATAGCAAGTTTTTTTCGATGGGAGAGCGATGTTCTCACATCCCCAAGTGAAGTGCTGCTTTGTCGCAAATGCCAAATTTTTTTGATGAGAGACGACGATGTTCTCACCTCCCCAAACAAAGTGCCGCTTCATCACGAACACCAAGTTTTTTTAATGGGAGATGATGATATTCTTACCTCCCCAAGCGAAGTGCTGCTCGTAAGCCTTGTCCCGAACACCAAGTTTTTTCGATGGGAGATGGTGATGTTCTTGCCTCCCTAAGAGAAGTGCCGCTTGCGAGCTTCATCCCAAATGCTACGTTTTTTCTGATAGGAGACAATGATGTTCTTGCCTCCCAAGCAAAGTGCCACTCACGAGCTTCATCCTGAGCACCAAGTTTTTTCTTATGGGAGATGACGACATTCTCACCTCCCCAAGCAAAGTGCCTCTCTCCACCCTTGGCTATCAATACTACTTACTTGATCAGTTGTTATTTGTGAAGTATAGCTTGCAGTTTTGGACCTCCGACAAGATCTAATAACCAGCACCAAGATTATACATCCTTTACAGTTTTCATGTCTGAAGATGTTCATCTGTAGCACTGCAGGCATCCCAGAGTAGCTATACATCAATACAAAATGACTACTTGCGGTACAAACTCTATTTGCATCTAAACAAAAAGAGCAGAATCACGCATGACCTGCCACATCCCATTTGGTAATTTAAATTTTTCTAGTGGAATTTTTTCGATATCACTTATCCGGTATAACAACAGTACAAACAAAGCATGCACTGAGGAGGACGACTGATAGAATGATGAGAACGCGTAACTGAAGAAAGTACAAATTTACCTATGCATGAGCAAAAAGATCGACCAGTTCCATTCCCTCTCTACCTACCCACCATTTCGGGTAGCAGCAATATCCACACCCTAAAACAGGGGGGATGAATACAGAGCAATTTGACGAACAGAAAAAATGAGAGACGTCGCGGCAACCTCCTAGATGGCTGGCTGGCAGGACCGACGGAGGTGGGGTGGCTGGCTCTATTGGCGCCACGACACTCGGACGCGTGGCCAAATCGGTAGGGAGGGGAAGGTTTGTTGGGGGAGAGCACGGAGCCAACAGAGATGTGAGGACGATTGAGGTGAAAACGAGTCGAATACGAAAATCATGTTTTTATCATATTTGTATCGTATTTTGTAAATAAATATGAATTTAATATTTTCAAATACAAATACGAATGTAATGTTGTAATGAATACGAATTCGAATCAAATATATACTCCATTCAGTCGGATCCGGATATCTTCATCACATATATAGTATGAAGATATTAATGGTATTTTATCTCTGTACAATCACGCTTAATCATTCTAATTCTTTTATTTCATCTAAAGAAATATGAATTTACATTCAATTAAAAAAATGTGTCCATCTAATTAGTCATATTGTAATAAAACATGTATATTACTTCATCGAATACGAATAGTTCAAATAAAATAATATTTTGGATGATAAAAATCTATATTATATTCACATCTATATTTTTATACCACTTCGAATACAAATAGAAAGAAAAATATTTTAGATGAGAAAATATATACTATTTTTAATAGAATTTAAATACGACAACCAAATAATACAAATAATTCATGTCATTTCTCACCGGACGACGGCGCAACCCAACGTGAAACATGCCGTAGCGCAAGTGCACCCAACCATACCATGGGCCAGGGCTACAGACCAACCAGATCCCTCCGTCGCAAAAAGAAGCCAAGTTTGGAGCCGAACTCCATTAGAAAAATAATATGGTATTCAGAAAATGGCTTTGGACTAGCCCGTGAAAGAGTTCGAGTGTGGGCTTGTACCGAACCGGCCGGAGCCGCTTCGTTGGAAGCACAAGTTTGTTATTCGTTGCACTTCACTGCATACACAGAACGATGAGGCAGATCTTGTATGTAACATGGTTTTTTTTAAGTGCTAAGAAGCACTTAATTGCTTTTTAAGATTGGAAGTACTTAGATTTTTAGGTGTTGATCGTGATTTAACGGATCTCTTATATCTCTCTCCTTTAAAAAAATTCTAAGAAAATTTCTTTATACTTTTTTTTAAAAAATATATAAGTGCTCTGATGTAGAATATTGGATCGGACGAAAAATCTGAGCGCTACCGACCGGCGTGCACTCAGCGAGAGTGCGCGCTCTTGCACGGCGGCAGCGGAGACCCGCACAGGCACTTGTTGTTCTTGTACGCCTCCGCCTTGAACTGCCCCATCTGCCCGCCGGTGGGTATCTCCCCGCAGAGCTTGTTGTAGCTGAGGTCCAGCCTCACCACCCTCGAGTTCCGGAGCGACGCCGGCACGCGGCCGTAGATCCGGTTGCGGCTCAGGTTCAGGAACGCCAGGTTCTTGGGCATCTCCACGCCCGTCAGGTTGAACCGCAGCCTGTTCCCGGACAGGTCGATGTCCTCCACAGTCTTGCGCCGCCCGAACAGGAACGAGGGGTCGCCGGTGAGCTGGTTGTTGGCCACCCTGAAATTCATGAAGTACCTCTCGACAGCGTAGATCCAGGGGATCGTCCCTGACAGCCGGTTGTTGGACAGCGTCAGGCCCAGCGGCGACTCGGCCGTGCCGCCGCGCACCAGCCGCGGCGGGATCGGCCCGAAGAGGTCGTTGTTTGCGGCGTTGAAGTAGGTGAGGTACGGCAGGTCCTGGAGGCACCAGGGGATCCTGCCGGTGAGCTTGTTGCCGAAGAAGTTGACAGAGGAGAGGTTTGTACGGGAGAGGGACGCCGGCAGGGCGCCGGAGACCGAGGTGCGCATGATATTGAAGATGGAGAGGCGCGAGAGTTTGCCGAAGGAATCCGGGATGGGGCCGGACAGGCCGGGGATGTTGTCGATGTTGATGGTGTAGAGCTGGTCGAGCTCGCCGATGGCCGGCGGGAGCGGGGAGGTGATGTTGAGGTTCTCGAGGAAGAGCGCAACGACGCGGCGGTACTGGTTGCAGTACGCGTACGGCCACTGGCAGTGGTCGGTGCCGGGCTGCCAGGACGCGAACGCGGCCGGGTCGCCGAACTGCTCCCTGATCTTGAGCAGCGTGGGGAGGTCAGGGTCGTTCTGATCCTGAGACTGAGAGAGTGAGGTGGCGAGTTGCAAAGATAGGAGCAGGAGGGTAACGATGTGGTTGTTTGCCATTGTGATCGAATTGGCGCATTGGCGCGCACTTGATGAGAAGAACAGTGTGTGGTACAGCTATTTGTAGGAGCTGAAGTCAACTACATTGATGTGATTTCGAAGGTAACCAAAGTTTGGTCAAAGATTTCAGTGGTTTTGACGCAGCTGAAAGGAAGAGGAACATGCATGGTTTCTTGCCATGCACTTTGATATACATATATATACACACATGATTGCGCTAACGAATGAGTTAATAACCGTCTGTGAATTTTTTTTATTCCTAAATCTATTTTGGTTTGTTGGGTAATCTCAGAAAATGCTAGCCATGCCCTCTAAAATAAGCAGAAACACAACATGCATACATCTAATTCATATTTATTTCAGAAACAAGAACATTCATTTCACAAATCAATTAACTCAAATGAAATAAATTAACCATCCATGAACAAATACACACATGTACAATTAAGCGCACTTGATAAGAAGAACAGTGTGTGGTATAGCTATTTGTAGGAGCTGAAGTCAACTACATTGATGTGATTACAAAGGCAGCCAAAGTTTGGTCAAAGATTTCTGAGTGGTTTTGACGCAGCTGAAAGGAAGAGGAACATGCATGGTTTCTTGCCATGCACTTTGATATACATATATATACACACATGACTACGCTAACTAATGTATGCATGCACCGTGAGTTACTACTACAGAAAAGGTCATCACATATGGTTCAAAAACCTTACCACAGATGGCTTCGTGAGCCGTCTGAGTTTATATGTCAGTAATAACATAAGGTCATTACAGACAATTTTTGAATAGATACAAACGGTTTTTTAACCGTCTGTAAAACATACTATCATAGATGGTTATTAACTCATAACCATGTACAACCGCTTCAAACGGAGAATTACATGAAGATACTATGTCACCTTAACAGGAGGTCCTTTCTTCACCTCTATTCTCTCGACGTCATCTGATTGATTCTTACGCTTGTATAAGATTTGTTGCACACTAGACATGCATACATGTTTGTAAATTCTTTATGATAGAGGATATAGTTGTTTGGATATGTATGTATTCTTTCTACTTCCATTCATAATGAATAAAGAACTTTCTTAGTTTTATAGGTGGTTTTGGGCAACTTGTTTCCCTCTAGACGCATATCCGCTAAAAGACCGAACAGCGTCGTGAAACTCTTGTTAAACCAACTGTTACTTCCCTTCAATTTCAGCAGTTCAAGCACAACCGACAACCTCATATACTTTGACTTGCAGCACATGAACAAAGGTTTCTCCGAGTCCTTCATCAAGCCTCATAATTTAATATACTCTCTCTCATCACAATTCTCTTCTGCATCGCGAAGCATCTAATCCAGATTGTCAACAAGCAGCCTAACCGAATCAGAACCACAATCAACATCATCTAGTGACATATTGTTGACTTCATTGGTGATATCATTATTACTACTGTCCTGTGTAATCTGCTCTTCACTATGATTGGTCCAACATGCATACTTGTTTTTGAAACTCATTCGAATCAAGTGTATTTCAATCTGCATTTAGTTTTTAAATATCTTGATATTATCTCAGTCAATGTATAGACAGTACATATATTCCACTCGCTTATTCAACATATCCTCTTTGGCTGTCCTTGTAAAAGAAGACACACCATTAATGTGGGGTAAGCCCTAAACTATGCTAGATATAAATAATCTTCTAGATCTCTACATCAAGATAGATCTAAATCATCTTTAATTTTTCCTTTACCAAAAACTAGATCTACAATATAATACAATTAAAAATAAATTACTTACCATAGATAGTCAAGAACAAATAGATCTATATCACTCTTACCAAATCCACGATCTCCTTTTACCAAATGACCTCAAAGTCCTACCTCCTCAAAGCATGTAGCAGCCTGTGAGAACAGATTTGCCATCCCTCCGTCGCAAAAAGAAGCCAAGTTTGGAGCCGAACTCCATTAGAAAAAAAAAATATGGTATTCAGAAAATGGCTTTGGACTGGCCCGTGAAAGAGTTCAAGTGTGGGCTTGTACCGAACCGGCCGGAGCCGCTTCGTTGGAAGCACAAGTTTGTTATTCGTTGCACTTCACTGCATACACAGAACGATGAGGCAGATCTTGTATGTAACATGGTTTTTTTTAAGTGCTAAGAAGCACTTAATTGCTTTTTAAGATTGGAAGTACTTAGATTTTTAGGTGTTGATCTCGATTTAACATATCTCTTATATCTCTCTCCTTAAAAAAATTCTAAGAAGATTTCTTTATACTTTTTTTAAAAAATATATAAGTGCTCTGATGTAGAATATTGGATCGGACGAAAAATCTGAGCGCTACCGACCGGCGTGCACTCAGCGAGAGTGCGCGCTCTTGCACGGCGGCAGCGGAGACCCGCACAGGCACTTGTTGTTCTTGTACGCCTCCGCCTTGAACTGCCCCATCTGCCCGCCGGTGGGTATCTCCCCGCAGAGCTTGTTGTAGCTGAGGTCCAGCCTCACCACCCTCGAGTTCCGGAGCGACGCCGGCACGCGGCCGTAGATCCGGTTGCGGCTCAGGTTCAGGAACAGCAGGTACTTGGGCATCTCCACGCCCGTCAGGTTGAACCGCAGCCTGTTCCCGGACAGGTCGATGTCCTCCACAGTCTTGCGCCGCCCGAACAGGAACGAGGGGTCGCCGGTGAGCTGGTTGTTGGCCACCCTGAAATTCATGAAGTACCTCTCGACAGCGTAGATCCAGGGGATCGTCCCTGACAGCCGGTTGTTGGACAACGTCAGGCCCAGCGGCGACTCGGCCGTGCCGCCGCGCACCAGCCGCGGCGGGATCGGCCCGACGAGGTCGTTGTTTGCGGCGTCGAAGTAGGTGAGGTGCGGCAGGTCCTGGAGGGACCGGGGATCCTGCCGGTGAGCTTGTTGCCGAAGAAGCTGACGGAGGAGAGGTTTGTACGGGAGAGGGACGCCGGCAGGGCGCCGGAGACCGAGGTGCGCATGATATTGAAGATGGAGAGGTGCGAGAGTTTGCCGAAGGAATCCGGGATGGGGCCGGACAGGCCGGGGATGTTGTCGATGTTGATAGTGTGGAGCTGGTCGAGCTCGCCGATGGCCGGCGGGAGCGGGGAGGTGATGTTGAGGTTCTCGAGGAAGAGCGCAACGACGCGGCGGTACTGGTTGCAGTACGCGTACGGCCACTGGCAGTGGTCGGTGCCGGGCTGCCAGGACGCGAACGCGGCCGGGTCGCCGAACTGCTCCCTGATCTTGAGCAGCGTGGGGAGGTCAGGGTCGTTCTGATCCTGAGACTGAGAGAGTGAGGTGGCGAGTTGCAAAGATAGGAGCAGGAGGGTAACGATGTGGTTGTTTGCCATTGTGATCGATTTGGCGCAGTGGCGCGCACTTGATGAGAAGAACAGTGTGTGGTACAGCTATTTGTAGGAGCTGAAGTCAACTACATTGATGTGATTACGAAGGTAGCCAAAGTTTGGTCAAAGATTTCTGAGTGGTTTTGACGCAGCTGAAAGGAAGAGGAACATGCATGGTTTCTTGCCATGCACTTTGATATACATATATACTAGTAAGGTGCCCGTGCGTTGCAACGGAAAATCAAATAAAAGTGATGCATACTATCAAATATGCATACATAATACAAAATCTGGTAGCAACATCTATATTACCCCATTCTAAATGCATACATAATACAAAATCTGGCATTATCCTTTTAAGCCGTTGGTTCATACTTAAGGGAAAATGCAGTGCATCTAAGTATCCAACTATAACTCTTTCTGTTGTATATATTAAGTGGTCTGCAGGTTATCATTTGAATATTGTGAAATGTAAGCAAAATGTATGTTCAAACTCACTATTTTGTATAACAAAATATGATCCATGGGACCTGGACATTCAAAGTGCCTTGAGCCATCTTATACACCATTCCACGAAATTTTTGATCGGTGGCTTTGAATGCATTTATGGAACATTACTCGGAGTTTTGAATTACTCGGTGTTTCAAAAAGTAGTGCACTGTAATGTCACACCTAAAACTCTTTTAACCTAAACCCCTTTAACCCTAAAACCCGTCTCCTACACCACCCATCCCCGTGCGCTGTGTTCATTCCGCCTCCTCCTGCCTCTTCTTCCGCCTCGCCTTCGCCTCTCCATCCCTTCGCATTCGCGCCTTCCGCCTCCTCCTGCATCTTCTTACGCCGCCTCTCCATCGCCCCTCCCGTCGCCACGCGCCGCCTCTCCATCGCCCCTCTGCGCGCGCCCTCACCTCCTCCCGTCCGCCTCCCCCACCGAACTCATGCGCCTTTCTCCATCGCGACTCCCGCCGCCGCGCCTCGCCTCCTTCCCTCCTCCGCCTCGCCACCTCCGCCCCTGCGCCGCATCCTCCTCCCGCGCCGCCTCCTCCTCTACCCCGGACGCCTCCTCCCTACTCGCCCTCTCCATCGCCCCGCCGCCGCGCCTTCCGCCTCTCTCCATCGCCCCTCTCGCCGCCGCGCCGCCCTCGCCTCCTCCCGTCTGCCTCCCCAACCGAACTCGTGTGCCTTTCTCCATCGCGACTCCCGCCGTCGCGCCGCCCTCGCCTCCTCCCCTCCCTCCGTCCTCGCCACCTCCGCCCCCCCGCGCGCCGCATCATCCTCCCGGTGCCGCCTCCTCCTAGCCCACGCCGCCGCCACCTCCTCCTCTACCCCCCGGATGCCTCCTCCCCCACTCCCCCAATCCCCCGCACCGCCGCCATGGGTGGGGTGGGGGATCACCACTTGGAGGACGAAGGCGCGGCCCATGGCGGCGTCGGCGAGTCGGTCCTCCAGGTGCCGCACCTCCCCGGCGAACACCACTAACGGGAAGGTCTCGATCGTCTTGAGCACCGCTTCCAGCTCCTCCTGGCTCGGGTACTCGGGGAGTTGCGGCGCCTTCGCCGTCTTCCGGTGTCCATCGTTCACCTCCGCGCCGCCGTCGGCTTCTTATCCGCGCCACCGTCGGGAACGAAGTCTTGGCCGCGAGAGGAGGGGAGGATGCGCGGCGGAGGAGAGAGGATGGGGGTAGGAGGCGGCGGTGCGGGGACGGAGAGAGGGAGGAGGCGCCTGGGGCTGGAGGTGTGGCGGCGGTGCTTGGGAGGGAGGAGGGGAGGAGGTGGCGCCGCGGGTGGGAGGGAGGAGAGAAGCGGCGGCGCGGGGAGGGGAGGAGGCGGGGGCGCGGGGAGAGCGAGGAGGCGGCGCGGGAGGGGGGAGGAAGGGCGAAGCGAGGAGGGAGAGCGAGGCGGGGAGAGCGAGGGGAGGCGGGGGCAGCAGCAGCGGGGGGGAGGTGGAGGAGGTTGATGGCGCGGCCGCGGGAGGAGGCGAGGCGTGGGGCGGCGGGAGGAAGAGCGAGGTAGGCGTGGGCGGAGGGTGATGTTGGGATTTTAGGGTTTAATCGGATCGTGTGGTGAGAAGAGAGGAGAAAGATCGAATGGTTAAGAAGTGAGGGAGGGTGGACGTGACGGCAACCACCAACTCCTTCTTTTTAAATAGTAAAGATACACACATGGCTACGCTAACAAATGCATACGCGCACCGTGCGCTACTGCTACAGAAAATGTCATCACAGATAGTTCAAAACCTCATCACAGATGGTTTTATAAGTTAAATCGAGTTTATGTGTCAATAATAACATAAGGTTATCACAAACGGTTTTTGAACAGGCACAAACGGTTTTTGAACCATCTGTGATACATACTATCACAAACGGTTATTAATTCATATATAATCGCGTGTAATAATTAACTATCACAGACGATTTTTAATCGAAATCGTCATTCATGAGATATCACAGACGGTTTTAACTAAAAATCGTCTATGATAGTTAATTATCACAGACGATTATAAATTAATAGCCATCTGTGAAATTCTTTTTTATTCCTAAATCTATTTTGGTTTGTTGGCTAGTATCAGAAATGCTAACCATGCCCTCTGAAACAAGCAGAAATACAACATGTATACATCCAATTCACATTTATTTCAGAAATAAGAACATCTATTTTACAAATCAATTAATTCAAATGAAATAAATTAACCATCCATAAACAAATATACACATGTACAATTAAGCTCAATGTTTTCCTAATCAATCAATTCATTCTACATTGTGGAACTCTTCATCTTTGTTTATGACCTGAGACAGTAAGAAGTACGCACACTATCCTCTAAATTTTTGGAGCTCAGCTTGTTCCAATGTAATTGTAACGATGGACGCAACATGTCGATAGAAAAATCAATATCGTGCATACATATAAATTGATAAGTATGAAATAATAATTATTACAGGATTGACAAACCTAAGGATCATTGGCCTTTGTGGAACTGAGAAGTAGTTCCATGATGTGGCAAACATAGAATCCGTAGATGTTGCCCGAAGGAGGGTGGTGGCACTACAAAAATAGAATTTGTTAATTAAAGAGGTATTACTATAAAGTGTTATTTAGGATTAATGTGTACTAGCGAGTACCGAGAAATCTAAATCGTGTCGCAGGGCATTAATACCTCCCTTGGAATTTAAATGCGGTAACGCGTGCTCGACAAACAAACTACGTGATTCTAAAAAGTTAGCCTTAATCATTGCAAAGAAAGAAAAGACTACAAAAGAGAGAATTGTCATCAGCATATGACAATCATGAGACTTCATGCCAATTAACTTCAAATCTTCAATCGAAACAAGTTTCTCTATATTGGTGAAGTAACCAGACGAAACTTTCACACCATGCAAGCATTGACACAGTTCAGTTCTCTCAGCCTTGAACAAATTGTAACAAGCAGGGGAATGTATGTTCGTTTTTTATCAGTCTTTGTTGGTGCTAACTCAGATCTGATGTCCATATCAACAAAGTCAAGCCGTACATTGACACCATCCTTTGTTTTATTACGAATGTTCAGTAAAAGACTAATCAAACTGTCACATACATTCTTCTCTACATGCATAATGTCGATGCAGTGACAAACTTCTAGGTGCTCCTAATAAGATAAGTCCTAAAATATTGATATTTTCTACTAAATGTTCTTCTCATAGGTCCTCGATTTACGTCACTTTCCGAAGACAACATCTAAATATTTAACTATATCATAGAACTCTTTTCCGCGTAAATGCTTTGGAGCTAAACTGTCTTCATTCTCTCCATCAAATTGTTTCTTCATCTTGCAGTATGAGTAAACCCTCCGAAAGAATCTACGGTGATGCATGTACACAGTTTTATGTGAGTATTTTAGCCACACACTCTCGGTATCATCTAAGCAGTGAGTACAAGCTTTGACCCCTCTTATACTCTGGCCCGACAGGTTAGTAAGGGCAGAATAATTATTTATGGTGTAGAATAAAAAGGAGTGTAAAGTAAAATTCTCTCATTTATACGCATCACATACATGTACCCTTTCGGTCTACAGTATTTCTAGATATTCCACCAACTGTGCTAGGTACACATCAATATCATTCTCAGGTTGTTCCGGCCCTTAGATAAGTATTGACAGTAAAATATACTTTCGTTTCAAACACAACCAAGAAGGAAGGTTGTAGATATAGAGAGTCACGGGCCAAGTATTATGTCAGCTGCTTATATTACTAAAAAGATTCATTCCATCTAACTCAATCCAAACATTATATTCCTTGGTTCTGCACCGAAGTCTACAAACTTTCTATTGATGTTTCTCCACTGGGGGAATCAATAAGGTGTCTTAGCATCCCATCCTTCTTACGCTCCTTCGAGTGCCAATGCAGCAGTTTTGTCTCCTTTAGGTTTGCAAAAAATTGCTTCAAATGGAGAATTATAGGAAGATACCATGCCACCTTAACAGTAGGTCCTTTTTTCACCTCTATTCTCTCGACGTCATCTGATTGATTCTTACGCTTGTATCAGAATGCGTTGCACACCAGATATGCATGCAAGTTTGTAAATTCTTTACGATAGAGGATACAGTCGTTCGAACATGCATGTATTTTTTTCTACTTTTATTCCTAATGGATAAAGAACCTTTTTAGCTTTATAGGTGGTTTTGGGCAACTCGTTTCCCTTTGAATGCATGTCAGCTAAAAGACTTAACAACGTCGTGAAACTCTTGTCGGACTAACCGTTACTTGCCTTCAATTTCAATAGTTTAAGCACAGCTGACAATCTCATGTACTTTGACTTGCAACACATAAATAAAGGTTTCTCCAAGTTCTTCATCAAGCCTTAGAATTTAATATACTCTCTCTCTCTCATCATAGTTCTCTTATGCATCGCAAAGCATATGATCCAGATTGTCATCAAGCAGCTTATCCAAATCGGAACCACAATCGACATCATCCGGTGGCATATCGTTGACTTCATTGGTGATGTCATTATTGCTACCGTCTTGTGTAATCTGCTCTTCACTATAATTGGTCCAACGTGCATACCCCTTTTTAAAACCAATTCGAATCAAGTGCGCTTTAATCTGCACTTGATTTTTAAACATCTTGAGATTATCGCAGTCAATGCATGGACAGTACATATATTTCACCCCCTTATTCAACATATCCTCCTTAGCAGCTCTTGTAAAAGCAGACAAGCCATTAATGTACTCTATACTCGCACGGTTCTCTGCGTACATCCAACTTCGATCCTACGTTATGTATATAATAATTTAGTATTAAATGTTGAATTAATTAATTAATTAGAATACTATATATATATGATCTAAAGTAGCTATATATATGTAGCAAGAATAATTAATTAAATTGAATTAAGTATAAATAATCTTTTAGATATCTACATCAAGCTAGATCTAAACCATCTTCAATTCTCTCTTTACCAAAAACTAAATCTAAAATATAATGCAATTAGAAACAAATTACTTACCATAGATAGTCAAGAACAAATAGATCTATATCACTCTTACCAAATCTACGGTCTGCTTTCACCAAATGGCCTTAAAGCCCCACCTCCTCAAAGCATGCAGCAGCCTGTGAGAACAGATCTACAATTTAAGCCATATCTGTCGATAGGCCTGCGCAATTAGTAGGTGGAACTATCACAGATGATTTTTAGTACAAATCGTATATGATAATTTCATTATCATAGATGGTTTGTAATGAAAACTATATATGAAGTATTACAAACGGTTTAAATAAAAAATCGTATATAATATTTGATAATATCATAAATAATTCTTGGTAATAACCGTATGTGATACTTCATAGACAGTGCTCACCATAAACTGTATGTGATATTATGTCTTCACAAATGGCTTTTAGCGCTGGTAGAAACACAGACGGTCTCTAAACCTAAACTGTCTAGGACTGCATTTAACACTAACAGTTTTGGTCAACCGTCTGTGATGAGGCGTCTAATAAAAGCCTTTTTTGTAGAAGTGCGCATCGGAAAGTAACTAATGTTTGTGAGTGAAGTTACCATCAAATATATGTAGAACAGGAGCGGAAGCAGCCTAAGTCCCGAGCTGGACTAGCTGCTCTTGGACCGATTCCTGGGCTAACTCTATTATTTTTGTGTTTTTTTTCACAATTTGTCATGGGCTTTTGTTGCTATAGCTCAAATAGCCCGAGGCCTGGTTCCACCACTGATGTAGAGGTGCTATCTAGTTGTGTACTGACAATAACTTTACATGTGTTTGACAGTAATTTCATTTATAAGCGGTAGTAACTTTTTGCACACATTTTACACAGTCATGATTAGTGATATATATATATATATATATATATATATATATATATATATATATATATATATATATATATATATATATATAATATGGTCATATCCTTTTTGGGTTCTGATGATGTTTTTATGTACATTTTTCAAGACGACAATAGACGATAGAGACATCGATGCAGATGGCATACACGGTTTTGAACTCGAGAAGTCATTTGGAGAAATCGTCTTATTTGTTTTGACTTTTAAAGAAGGCAAAAGCTCAAAAGAAAAATGTCATACAATTATTCTCCTAGTCCCACTCATCGGTGCAGTCTTGTCTCTTTCTTAATGATAGCTTGATAGGCAGGCCATTGTAGAAACATGAATTTATATGGCCTAGACATGTTTCAGCCATCGTGCTCTAGCCAAGCAAAGCGCGACGGTTACTGGTAAGAGAAGGGATGGCAATCGAACGTGGCGGGCATGGGTAATGCTAACTCATACTTATACATGTGACCCTGATTATCTCTACGGGCCTGCCCGCGAAGAACAACGGGCAAAGAACCTCACCCATGCTATCCCCTATGGGTACCCATCGCCCACGAATAGATCTATGTGCTCGCAAATAATGCATCACATGTTTATATTCACACATCAACCATCAACTAATAAAATGCAATTCTACGCTCAACTGTCAACTAAAAGTATGGCTACTCATAAAATTAGAGGCCCACTCAATTAAAAATATATCAACTAATGAACCAAAAGAACAAAAGGAGAGGCTTACTTAATTCAAATCAACTTAAAAGCAGAGAGTTTAATGGTAGTGTTGGCTATTGGCACACTTGTCAGTGTATGTTGCAGGTAAATGGGTGAGATAGGTACGGGTGGAGCTCACATATGCTCGTGCCCATTTACATGATGAGTAGAGAGTTTTTCCTATTTTTATATTCGTGGATAAAAAAACATCTTATATCCAGCTCCATTATAACATTTATCTACGGATATACAGGTAAATGGGCACATTGCTATTCCTAGGTAAGAGCCGCTTGGGTCGGGATAGCAGTTGGCACCGGCCACGGGCCACCGGCAGAGGAGCGAGTCGAATACGAAGGCTGAGACGTGGCGCGTGGCGCGGTCGACACGCACGGCTGGTGTGGTTTGGGAAAAGGCGGGGCGGGCTGCGTGTTTGGGGGTAAGTGAGCCACTCGGCCCAGGGCCGAGAGGCGGGACCGCCTGTGAGGGCAGAAAAATGGGCTGCTTAACTGGGCAACGTGCCAACGTCTGTGGGCCGGTCCGTGGTGATGAACACGTCCGCCATCTTGCTGCGCAGCAATTACATGTAGCCTGTCGGTCGCGCCAGCACTTATCGAAGAGCTCTCGTACGTACGTCAGGTCAGCAGCCGTCCACCATTTCTCCTGTGCTGGACAACAACTTTGAACCGCTTTCCTCGGCATGAAACCTAACGGGTAATCATGGTCATTCCCCTTAGACCCCGGTTTGGAACAGCAACCTAATACACACCACATTTCAAGCAAGGGTCTTGTAACATCTTTCGAGGAACTACTTACAGCCTGTTAACTAGTCGATAGAATCACAACATAATGGCTTGTGATTTGGGATTCCACAATCCCGTCCGAAACAGCGATACTACTTTCAGGCCAGTGTTTTCAGTGATATATACTTTGGCACGACGTAGTTTCAAGACTGGCCCAGATTGTGCTTATCATTTCCATAAATAGCTTTGTAGCGATCTGGATTTGGCAATTCAGAGTTTCTATGTATTCTGAACTAGTCTATGTATTAATAGTTAGCTTACACAGTACAACAATAACGAATATTGCATCTATACAAAAGTATAAATAAAAAATATAGCGGTAAATAAGCATAAACGGGCTAGATGGCAAAAGTCTTATATCAAACCGGGGAGGCCAAATGTTTATAAAGTCTTGCAGCTGAAAAGGCACATGATCGGAAAGTTCAGGATATGCCCATAGGCAAGAACTGTTTACGTATTTAGCATTATAGTCACATTTTTTTTCAATTTTAGGTCCTAAACATTTGTTTTTATTAAAAAAAAATAGCCCCCTTCCCTAGCTCAGAAGGCATGACAGGTGGTAGGTGTTACCTACCGTGTCAGGGTAGCTCGGCAGGAGGCCACCCGCGCGGTAGGCACACAGCGGATCGGCAGGCGACGGGCTTCTCAGGTGACACGTGTGGACTCGCGTGGGCAACGCAGGGGCGGGGGCTGATTCCTCACGGGAGCAGCGCGTGCAAGGGAATCACGTTAATGACATGACATGATGTGGTGACGCAATGCAATATTAGATTCTCATTTTATTCGCGCGTTAATTGCACTGTCTTCTCGCATGCACGTATAAAATGTGAACCGCAGTCACATTGCTACCGAGCGAGAGCGTAGCAAGGGAGGGGAAGCAAAGAAAAGAGAGATTTTCAACTGAGCGAGAGCACAGGGAGGGAGCATAGCTGTGATTGCCATCTTTCGCAGTTGCAAGCATTGTGGAGTGGGTGAATACCTTCGGACAAATGTATACTCCATTCGCATACGAGCAATGTGCTTAATATATCGTTAGCGTTTTATTAGCGTAGATATGTTTAGTTGACGGATGTGTTTCTCTAAATAGCAATATTTATTTATTGTAAATAGCTGTAGAAATACAGGTCAGAAAAGTGCAAGAACACCCTAGCTGTAGTGGAGCGTGAGAGGGATACCGTAGTCACCAAACTCGAGCAAACTGCAGTAGAAGCAGCGGTCCACGCTCTAGCACTCACTAAAACCCCCATCATCCCCACAACCCTGCTCTGACTCAGCCACTCACTGAAGGACTACACCAGAGGAGCACCACGCGTAAGAGCATGTGGCACCCTAGCCCATCAATCATCGTCAACATTGGAGAAACCAGCTGAGGCCGCAGTTGCTCTCGCTCTAGCTCAGTCAGCTACAGTTGCTCTTGCTCTCACCGCAGCCTCATGGAGTAGTCTAACCTATGAATTAGGTCAACGCGTAGTGCTTGCTAGGAGTAGGTTTTTGTTTGCAAGCATCCCCATGTACTAAACAACAAACGTGTAATGTGTAACATATTATATTTACATGACTGAGCACGACCTAAGTGTCATATGCAACTTGACTAAAAAAATTATAAATGTTATGTAGCCATCTTAGGTTTTTTGTTTATTTTTTGTTTGCTTGATGCGAGTAGGTTTATTTTTTGTTTTTCTTATTCACGTGGATTTTGGAATCCTTTTTTGACATATTAGCGAGTGGGCAACACCTATCAGTTTTTCTACGAATTTGATAACACGTACCAGTTTTTCATAGCCAGCAGATAGCACACATCAACTTCCCCAGTGATTGCTGACACTACTAGCTTTCTGCGGCGAGTAGACAGCACACACCAGTTTTTCTAATGATTTGACAGCATGTACCAGCTTTCCACAGCGAGCGGATAGCACACACCAGCTTTCTCATTGATTTGACAACACATATAAGCTTTTTGCAGCTTATGGATAGCACGCACTAGCTTTTCCAGTAATTTAACAACACGTATCAGTTTTTTCGCAGCGAGTGGAACAATGATCAAAACACCTACATATCATAGAACAAAACAATCAATCCGAGCACAAATGACATAAACTTGACTCTTCATTAGTTAACCATATGCATATATCTAAGCCGTGACTAACCCTTGCATGGGCACCCTATGACTAACACTTGCACAGCAACCACCATGACTAACACCACCAAAACCACAAAAAAATAAGCTCAACTCAACTTAGCTACACCTCACAGGGCCAATATGAATGCGGCTTGCAAGCCGGTCGATACCCAGCACAGCCGACCAAACTCCACTGGTCAGACCATCGCCCCATACTAGTTTGGACACACCCTCCCAACTGTCAAACCGCCTACCCAAACCGGTCTGATCAGAGACTCCAAAAGCGCACAGGTGAAAAATTCAAATTCACAAAAACCAAACTCAATTGACAAAAGCAAAACACAAGCAATGTCAAATACTCATCACTCTCATCATGTGACAACCACATGGTCTTACATGTTTTATTCCTACAAATCGCATAATTGCTTATTGTAACACACAGTCACACACTGCCTCATGTCTTGTTGCTAGTACCAAGTTTATGTTCATTTCTGGAGGAACTTTTTAACCAGTGGGCAAAGTTCTTGGGATATCTCTTCAGTCCATCGTCTTAGTCCACAAAGTTTATCCCAAATCGCACAGTGTATCCACTCGCCCACTCAAAGTTATCGAGCAACGACCATGCAAAGTATCCTTTTCACGTTTGCTCCACCCCTTTGAAGACAAATGGAATGCACTGTCAGCTAACATCTTTATTAAGTACTTCACTGACAACTGAGTTTATGGATTAGTGCTCAGACGTTATAGCACTTAGTAGGCCCAGAAGGTGCTTGTGGTAGTATTCTATCCTGGTGTCATCCTTCAGGGCTTCCTGCAGTGGTAGGCTCTTGTTGTTGGCTTCGTCAATGCCTAAAATACAAAAAAGATATATTTTTCAGTTAAGTTTCAGTCTAGTTCTTTGGTATTAAGGAGATGAAAAATTGTTATAGGGGTGGCCTCCACCTAAACCCAGCTAGCCTGTTAGGAGGTTGTAAACCCAAGATTGATATGTACAATAACATAGTTGCCCTCGGAGGGATACTCGGTGTAATCGGTGTAAGGGTGCGATTGTAAAGTTCCTTATGAGGACACATATATATGTATCGTGCCAGCCCTTGGGAAAGACCCAAGAGGACATTGCTCACCTAACTCTCCACTACCACACACTTCTCTCTCTGTTTGGTCTGTAGCCACAACAGTTGGCGCTGTCCGTGGGGAGGACAGGAGCAAGCCTCAAGATCTCAAGAATGGCACCGAAGAAAGCTTCATCATCGGCGGCGAAGAAGAAGAAGGGGGTCGTGGCGAGGCCCCGCGTCAACACCAGGGCTTCGGCATCGGCGGTCGGAGTCGAAAACGACAATGCTCACCGTGCGACGATCGACCCCGCCACTGCTAATGCGACCATCGACCCCGCCACTACTGATGCGATGATCGACCCCGCCACTGCCGATGCGACCATCGACCCCACCCTGCGCGTCACGCCCACCCAGCCGTTGGTGCGACAGTTAACCCCGACGGTACCGGCCGGGTGCTAGGGAGCGGTAGTGTCGGCGCCCGCCAAGGCGCGACCACCGTCCCTACACCTGGTGCGGGAGCGCCAAGCGGCCCCACCGGTGACACGGGCCCCGCAGTCGACGCCGGAGTCCACTGTGTGGACGGGATGAGCAACCCAAGGACATAAGCGGTGGTTGCGGCTACCCCGGCCGTGCGACCGGATGCGCCTATTGCCTCATCTACGCCCGCAGTGGAGAACGCCCTGCTGGCAGCCCTCGGCACGCTCTAGCAGGAGTTAGCGGATCTCTGGGGGGCCGTGCGGAGAATACAAGAGGCTCGGAATCAGCAGACCCTGCCGGTGGTCGCACTAGAGCCCACGTCCGAGCGCGCGGATAGCCGGGACGCCCCCACATCCAATCGCGCTTCGCTATGACGCGTGGACCCGGAGTCCCCGCTATCGGCAGGCCTGCAGCAGGCGGCATGGCCGGAGGATTTTAAATTCCCCAGCTCCATCACGTCGTACAAGGGTGACACGAACCCTCGGAAGTTCGTGCGCGTGTACAAGACTGCCATCGAGGCGGCAGGCGGAGACGACACCACCAAGGCGAAGGGGCTCCCGCTCGCGTTGCAGGGAGTGGCGCTCTCTTGGTTCTTCACCATCGAGCCGAGCTCCATCTACGCATGGGAGCAGGTTCGCGACCGCCTCTACAACAACTTCCAGGGAAACTATGTCGAGCGTGTCGACGCGGATCAGCTCTTCATAATCAAGCAAAAACCATCGGAAAGGCTCCGTGAGTACTTCAAATGCTTCGCGAAGGTCCGCTGCCAGGTCAAATATGTCAACGAGACAACAATTATCAACGCAGCGGTACAGGGTCTTCGCTCGGGGCCGTTGGCCGAGTACAACGCGTGGAAGCCAATCAAGACAGTGGTGAAGCTCTTCGATAAGATGGAAGAGTACGCCCGAGCGGAAGAAGACGCGAGGCGGCGCCAGGAAAACGAGGTCGACGCCAACCCAGCGGAAGGTGTCGCGAAGAGCGCCGACCCATTGAAAGCAAATTCCTCGCGGAGCAAGCGTAGGCAAGAGCCGTTGAAGGACGCCTCCCAGCACAAGGACACGCCGGTCGACAAGCCTCAGCGCGGCCGTCAGACGTCCCGGCGAGCCCGCTACGTTTTCAACATCGAGGGCGGCTCGGAAGACAACGCCCCCGTCGACCGCGGGGCCAGGGCTCGACGGGGTCGGGGCGAGGCCGGGGCCGCGAGGGTTGGGCCCGCGCAGAGTACGGCGATCAACACCGCCCACAGTGGTGCGAGGTGCACGGCCAAGGTAATCATGACACCCGCTCCTGCACCACCATCGCGGCACTTCGACAAAGCATCGCCAGAGACAGGGATCTCGAGGCGCGCCCACCCGCCGTGGCACATGTCCAGCAGCCACTGGACGGCCCCCTACGGATTCGGGACTAGGAGCTGCAGACTGAGGAGGGCCTCCGGCGGATGCAAGCGTAGGTGCAGCAGCCCCAGAGAGCCCCCTACGGATCCACACCCTTGAGGGCGCTCAGCGTCGGGTCATAAACGTAATCTCCAGAGGCTCCTCCCTGGAGTTCGCTTCGGAGCGACAGCGCAAGGCCTACGTGCGGAGGCTACACCACGTGGTGGCATCCCCGGCACATGCACCAACGGATTGGGCGCAATATGCGATCACCTGGTCATCAAGGTCGCGATTGCCGGGTGCGACGTCCGACGTGTCTTGGTCGATGGAGGAAGTTCCACGAACGTTTTGTTCGCAGCGGCCTTTGACCAAATGGCGATCCCTCGAAGCCGCCTGGGCCCCTCAAAAATTCCGCTGCAAGGCTTCGGAGGTCAGCCGTTGCTGGCGCTGGGCCAAATATGTCTGCAGGTCTCCTTCGGCCAGGGCGACAACGTGGCGAGCGGGGACGCCACTTTCGATGTTGTGGATATCCAGTACCCCTACAACGCCATATTGGGGAGACCGACCCTCAATTCCTTTGGGCAGTCCCACACCATGACTTCCTATGCGTGAAGCTTCCGGGCCCATAGGGTGTCATCACCGTCCTCGGCGACTAGCACATGACCCGGCACATAGAGCACGGCACCCGAAGCCTGTACCCGGGAGTCCAGGGAGGCTCCTAGGTCAGGCGCGCCCGTACGCGCGCTATAGCAACCTAAACACCAGAGACTCCCTACCTCACCGTCACGACACTGAGTCCAATGGTTAGTCCCCGACCCTTTGTACTCGCTCACCCGCGCAAACGGAAATTTAATAAAGTTCGCCGTTTGCGAAGCTATTTGTTTTCCCCACAAAGACGTGCGGAGGTTTGCCCCCGCACGCACTCCCCGGAGGTTCTCCCTGCGCACTCTACTGAGTATAAACAAGACGCGGAGTTCCACCACGCCTGTAGTGTTGTATTTTTAAAAAAGTGGCTAGGAGATGAAAATACTAAGTTATTCTACAGTGTTGACTTGATTGCAAAATCAGAACATGGTATAGTATGCATTGGATTGCACTCTTGCTGAGAAAATAGAGAACTTATTATTGATTGGAACTCACCATTTTCAGTGATGCAGACGGTAGGATTTCCATAGTTCTCCTTAACATAAAGCAGGAGCTCATGGAACACTCAAGGGTAGATGTAGAGCTAAGGTGAAGCAGCCTACAAGAATGTCATTTATGGAACTCAATCATCATAAATAAAAAGTGAGGAAATAGCTGGCGATTTGTTTTAAGTGGAGAAGGAAGTGGGTAGGTTACCTGAGGACCTATGGGGACACTGTTTCGAACACCTAACATAATCAGACAAGGTCAGGACATATTATATGCTACAAGTACATGTACTTTCCAAACCAAATATGAAATATTGATGCCTAAACAACGTCAAGTAAATGACTCAATGTAACAGAGGCTACCGGAGTTATGCCATTTCTCTGTAGTTCATGATTGTAAACACAGTACTCATGCATGCTTCAATGTGAACACTCTCCATTAATGTTAGAATGGTAAATGAAAAATAGGGACAGATTACTTGAGTTTGTTGGCTCACCTATAAGGTTCGCTCGAGAATCAGTGTTATAGCTGGTGTTAAGGCCATTTGATAGAGGAAAGTATTAGCGTAGTTTGCAGTGTAGTAGTTGAGTCCAATGAAGTCAAATTCACCTTTGACCAACTCAGATTGTTCTTCGGTGAACTGTGGCAAGCGGTTTCCAATCTATCCTCTCATACTAAGTGGGTAGTCTCCTCTAACGAGGGGATCCATGAACCTACAAGGATATTCCCGATAAGATTTGTATTTTTTTGTGGACTTTGATGATGAAATTACGTGAGGTATCCAGATTTTACCATTCAAGCATGAAGTCTATGGCACGTCTTGCATGAAACCATGATCAAAGCACAAGCAAGGTTGCAGTGCGCCAACCTCAACAAGGTATGCTCCAAGGACAACTACCTATTGCCACGCATTGATCAGTTCGTCGATGCGAAATGATGAGCTTTCTCAACATGTACTCCGGGTACCATCAGGTATAGATGCAAGAGGTCGACGACAAGAAAACAAGCTTCATAGTTCCTAGCAGCATGTACTGTTTCATTCGTATGCCCTTTGGGCTCAAAAATGCTGGGGCCACGTTCACCAGACGCGTCAGATACAGTGGCACTGCAAGTGGCATAGTCCATTTGCAGCACGCGCACTACACGTGTGAACGGACAGCATCGAGATCATGCACCGTCTCTTGAGAATTGAGAGGCTCCAAAACAACGAGCTAATTCTTCAGGCGCCGTCGGGCAGGACATCGCAAATGGAGGAATTCTCAGCCCGTCGTTGTAGTCCACGAAATGTCTCCCGAATCGAACCGCGTCGCCGTACATCAACTCGAAGTTGTCGAGCAGCGACCACGCGAAGTATCCTTCACGTTTGCTCCGTCTCTCATTGTCGATGAACTCCATAATTGTCGATTAGTAGAACAATATTCAAGATAGACAGAGACTGATCCAGAATATAAGCATTGATCGTCAATAACATTTAATTTTGCCAGCTGCTCTACAGCGACAATTGGAATACTTGTCAATGGTATATATTTTTAAAATGAAGTCTACAAGTCGATTGTAATAGACATTGTAACGAATTCAACTACAGTAACAATACTATATTGAACTCAAAACGAGATGTGTCATCCTATGATTGCTCGATCTTGTAGTGAATTACTCAATTGTAGTTGACTCTTCTACCACATTCGGTATGGTTATATACTTCCCTAATTCAATCACATCGAGAAATCTAGAGATATCTCTTCCGTTATATAGAAAGGTCAAATTCCATCTTATCACTTACATTCTTCAGCATGTTTTATGGTAAACCGAAAGGCACCTTAGTCACATAGTTGTTAATCAATATAAATGATATTTATTTAAGAAACAAAATAACATATTATTTAATAGTTCATGAACATAGAAGCAATGCAATCATCTGCCTCTAGGGCATGTCACCAACACTTTCACTTTCACTCTCGTGTTGGCATGTTATCAAATATCAAACAAGCCCTTCACCGAACTATTAAAGCCGTTCCATGGAAAAGTCTTAGTCCCAGTATGTAACAATTTGAAAAAGCCCTTCACCCAACTATTAAAGTCGTCCCATGGAAAAGTCTTAGTCTCAGTATGGAACAATTTATCATGTGATATGAAAATTCTACATTCCACTGTGCATAAAACTGCCATTAGAAGGAACAGGCAGCCAAGAACAATGGCACATCTATTCCTTTCCTTCCTCCTATTGTTCCTACTGCTCCATTCATGTACTATAGCTCAGCAGAATATCAGCTTGGGATCCACTCTGAATCCAGAGGGCCCAAACAAATCATGGCTCTCACCCTCTGGTGACTTTGCCTTCGGTTTCCGCCCACTGGAGACCAACCTTTCCCTCTATCTACTTGCCATCTGGTTTGATCAGATTGATCAGAAGACTGTTGTTTGGTACGTCAATGGTACCACGGCAGCTGCAGTACCATCTGGTTCAAGCCTGCAGCTTACCCCTGATGGTATGCTAACCCTCCGTGATCCCAATGGAACTGAGGTGTGGACCTCCCATAATGCTGGTGGTGCTTATGCTTCTATGAACAACAATGGCAATTTTGCAATTTTTGGAGCAGATGGCTCTCCCAAGTGGCAGAGTTTCACTGTACCAGCGGACACCATCCTGCCCTCCCAAGAGCTGCCAAGTGGAACTATCCTCCAGGCCAGGCTTATGGACACCGACTACTCTAATGGTCGGTTTATCCTCAGTCACGAAACAAATGGCAATCTGACTTTCTATCCAGTGGCTGTGCCCTCCGGATTCAAGTACGAATCCGATGCTTATTGGTCCACTAACACAAGCGGGATCGGCTGGAAGCTGGTTTATGATGTGGATGGCGCGATCAACTATACCTTGGAGAACAGCATGCAACCCACTGTTATCAGCATCATGTCAGCAGAGATGGACTCAACAGAAGATTTTACCACCGGGCAACACTCGACCCAGATGGTGTTCTTCGACAATACAAGTATCCAAAACAGGAAGCAGTAAGCAGAGGGCTGCATGCAGGATGGACAGTAGTGCAATCTGTGCCAACAAATATCTGCAGCGTAATCTATTCAGACTTTGGCAGTGGTGTGTGTGGGTACAACAGCTATTGCACGTTCAACTGGACACAGACAGAGTGCGTCTGTCCACCGCAGTACTCGTTCTTCGATCCGGAAAGGAAGTACAGAGGGTGCAAGCCAGATTTTGCATTGCAAAGCTGCGACTTGAATGAGACACAGGTCCTAGAGCAGTTCCAAATGATGCCAATGATTAACATTGACTGGCCTCATCGTGCCTATGAGCAGTATTACCCCATTAATGAGAGTACTTGCCAAGAGTTGTGCTTGACTGATTGCTTCTGTGCTGCCGCAGTGTTTCATATGGATGGGCGTTGCTGGAAGAAAAGGCTACCTTTGTCCAATGGGAGAGAAGGGAGTGATGTTCAGAGGACGGTTTTCCTCAAGGTGTCAAAGAATAATGACTCCCAGCCTCAACTATATATTGAATCCAGTAGTAAGTGGGTAACCAATAGGAAGGATTGGATTCTTGGAGGATCGATCCTTCTTGGTAGCTCTGTCTTTCTAAACCTTCTCTTCATTTCAGCCCAGTTTCTCAAAACGCACCGTAGGGTTTCCAGGAAAAGAAGATTATATCACAACCATGGTACAAGGTGATCACAAGAGCTTTCTCTTACAAAGAGCTTGAGGAAGCAACCAATGGGTTTAGCGAGGAGGTCGGCAGGGGGGCTTCTGGTGTTGTTTACAAGGGGCACCTGCATGCTGAGTTTGGGACCAGCATTGCAGTCAAGAAGATTGATAGAATCCCACGAGAGACAGAAAAGGAGTTCACCATGGAAGTTGAAACAATTGGGCATACACTACACAAGAACTTAGTCCAATTGCTGGGATTCTGCTACGAAGGAACTGAAAGGCTTCTGGTATATCCATTCATGGCCAATGGTTCTCTTACTAAGTTCCTCTTCAGCGGCATGAGGCCATCATGGGACCTCCGAGTTGATATTGCCCATGGTGTGGCAAGAGGACTGCTGTACTTGCATGAGGAGTGTGGCAAGCATATCATACACTGTGACATAAAGCCCGAGAACATCCTTCTCGATGACAACTTTGTAGCAAAACTATCAGACTTTGGCCTCGCAAAGCTGCTAAAAGCTGAGCAGACACAAACCAGCACTGGCATCAGGGGTACCCGAGGATACTTTGCTCCTGAGTGGTTCAAGAACGTGGGTATATCTAGTAAAGTAGACGTCTACAGCTTTGGGGTAGTCCTACTGGAGATTGTATGCTGCAGGCGGAACGTGGACCTTAAGGCTGCCAACGAGGATAAAGTAATATTGACATATTGGGCATATGACTGCTACCGCTGCGGCCAGCTTGGCTTGTTGGTTGAAGGTGATGAGGAGGCCATGATTAATATGAAGATGGTGGAAAGATTCATGACAGTAGCACTCTGGTGCATCCAGGATGAACCAGCGATGCGTCCAACTATGCTTAAGGTGAACAAGATGCTCGATGGAGCAATAGATGCTCCCAGCCTCCTCTTGGCACCCCAACCTTCATAAGTTCACTTCTGTAAGATGCTGCCTCCTGATAAGTAGCTTGTACCAAGAATAAATAATTGATAATTCAGTATGCACTCATGGGCTATCATGGTCCATTGATATGTATTAGTTCATTAGATAAAAGTAGGCTTGCAGTGTCTTATAAGACAGTTGCATGTCCATGTACGGACAGGTCTTTGCATTGTCAATTAGATTCTACAGTCAGAATAATAACTCCTACTTAATTCAAGGTACGTACAGTCAAAAGCATAGAATTAACATATAGTTGGTGTTAAGTGTAATTACAGAGTTGAAACAATACTGTCACGGTGCCAATATAGGCAAAAGTACTGAAACGATCCAAACTAGTTACTTCTCCGGACAATGAAAATGTTTGCAAAATAATCAAATAAAAGCACAAAGTGGACGATGGAAATAAAAAACCAGCTGAGATGACAAGGTTCCCTAAAACGTTTGTGCAGGTTTGTTTGTCAATCGACAGATTGCAGAGTTAAAATGCTTCAAGGCTAGCCTCCCGATTGATCCCGATTGAACTGAAGTGACCTGTTACTCCCGGCCAATTGTATCCTAAGAGGCCATTCGGTTATGTTGAAATTTAGTAAGTTATAGTTGAAATTACATTGTAACTGATCGAAATTATACTGTAACTGATGATAACTTATTTAATGTAATTAATTTTAAAAAATCTAAAAATAAAAAATATAAGTCCATCATATATATAATATAAATAAATACGGTAAAAAAACCAATAAAAAAATTTAAAATACTAAAAGTTAGATAAAGACAAAAATAATAAAAAATAAACCAAAAATTTAAGTCCAAATAAGCGGGACTAAATCCTACCCTCCATCATCATCATCATCATATATGGCACAATACAGCTAAAATCGGCGCATTCTCCTTGGTTGGTTTCACAAGATTATAACACTTTTTTTGGGGAGATACAATATTAATATACTGAACCACAATCCTATATGAACAATGCAATAGCACTTGTGCACAGCACACTGCTGTTAGAATTAGAACCAGGAACATGAGTCTCAGCAGGCTCACCATCAATCCATTCGAGATGCAGGTGCCACCAGTCCAGCAGTAAGCAGCAGACACCCCCAGCCGACGCTCCCGCGTCACCCTCGGCACCAACCCCCGCGCCGCCCCGCCCCGCCCCAGCCCTAGGGTCCCGGTCGGCCAGCGCCGGCACCGCGGCCTCCCGCACCAGCACGGCACGCCCATGCCGAGTCGCTCGGCAGATTCACCTCCCGCATCCGCCAATTTGCCACCGGAAGAGCAGCGGAGACCGCTTCCGTCACGGATATGGACGGATTAGGCGACGCTGTCGCCGGCGACCGGCCGGAGGCGGCTTGGAGGGATGCGACACGGAGGCGCGAAGCCGTCAGATCGAGTATCAACAATCGGAATGGATAGGATCTACCTATCGGGTTGGGACTTGGGAGGAGGAGGTGGGACGCGGCAACTGACAGGTGGGTCTGTGCCGTGTGCCGCCGAGTTCCGAGCGCGTGCTCGCGGTGTTCCCTTCTGGAGCTGGGCCGTCCAATCTGGATCGCGAATTTGATGTGCGATCAAGTCTGGCCCATACACATGCTTGGTTCCCGTGTTATGTATATATTGCACTAAAGCCCAATAGGATTGTGAGAACCGAGAAGTGAGAGAACCCTTGGGCCTTGGTACGTGCGGGTGTGTTACAATATGTCAGTACAATCTTGGCTTTTACTCATTAATTACAACTGATTAATTTGTGGTGTTATGCAGTGGTGCGGTACCATAAAGATGAACTACTTTAGAATGTATAAAGTATGAGGAATTCTATTGTCTATGGGGATAAATTATCGTGATCATAATGAACTAAACAGTGAACAATTTGTGGTATAAATGCGGTATATTATTAAGATAATATAAACATATTCCATTAAATTATGACTAATAATTATACTGCTTGTTTATTTCTCGCATTCACGTAGAAGTTATACTGCTTGTTGCAATTTATGTTCAAAGGGGCCTCAGGATACCAACAGCAGAGCAACATCCATGGTGGGAAACATGCTCGGGTTTTCTCTCTCTCTCTCTTTCTTCTTCTTTTGCTATTTGACAATGCGCGATGCCCCAGACGCACGCGCGCTCTACGCTCTAGTACTCTTGTCAGGCCCGTCGAGCTGGTGCAATTTCGTGTCTGGCTGGCGCATCCGGCCCGCCCGTATCCCTGACTTCTGGCGCTTCTAGATATCTGTTCCTGCGGCAACGTAACGTTACGCTTATTAAATCGAACGGACGAATCTGGGGTGGGAGGAGGAGAAGAAATTCGAAATCCACCGTACGTACGTAGCGTTGTCGCCTGTGGCCTTGTGCCCGGGCATGCAGCGCATGAACTGGTACGGATGCGAAATCCTAAATGTCAGCCATAAATATCGCAATCCGAATTAAGTGCGTGCCTCTGCCGGCCCCTAGGATGGACACGTCCGTTAAATCCCGTGCTTCCCTGCACCTGCTCTGCGCACGCGCATTTCAAAACCACCATCTCCTTCGGTTCTTCCACGGGATCGAGCTCGAGAGCGGAGGGGCGGAGGCAGAGCAGCTGTAGCAGAGGGCCAGAGATCGAGACACTTCCCTCGTCGAAGGGGAGGGAGCGCGGTTGAGGGGGGAGGGGGGTCCTGGTCGTGGTCGTCGGATCGATCGTGATGCACTCGTGCTTCCATGGCGGCGGCGGCGGCAGGATCAAATCCATCGGCATAATCAGGGACCTGGCCAAGAACGTACGTCCATTTCCATCCTTCTATCTGCGGTTCTACGCGCATGCATATATATACACGCATCAGCGGGTGTGTGTCGTGTGTGCAGATGAAGGCCATGTCCCTCAAGGTGAAGGCGGGTGGTGGGAGCTACGCGCGGCGGCGGCGGGGGAGGCCGACGGAGGCAGAGGAGGTGCAGTTGCAGGACAAGGACATTGCTGCGGCGTCCGCGTCCGCCAAGATCGCGCCAGCGCAGCCTCAGGAGGCCGACGGCGATCACGACCCGCCACCGGCTAGCAGCAGCGGTCATCATCCGCACAAGGAGGAGCAAGGAGGGAAGAGGCAGGTGCACTGTGACAAGTGCTGCTCTCCTTTGGATGACGGCGCCGAGGAGGAGGCGGCGGACTTGCCGGCAGATCATACAACGGCAGAGGAAAGGGACCGGGAGTGGGTGGCGGAGCCGGAACCCGGGGTGCTGATGACGCTGGTGTCTCGCCCCGACGGCACCAACGCCCTCCGCAGGATTCTGTTCAGGGAGGAGCTGTTCGACGGCCCCCGGGCGGCTCAGCGCTGGTGGGCGGACAACTACGACAGCATCGTCGAGCTCTACAGCGTCGTACAATCCGAGCGCTCATCCGAGGACGAGGAGGAGGAGGAGGATTCGGCGCCCGTAACCCCATGCCAATCTGAGGACGACGACCACCGGCGGCAGCACGGATGCGATTCGGGATCCACCTTCTCCGGGCCGTCCAGCGGCAGCGGCGGTGGGTCGACCAGCACGCTGGGCTCCCAATACTGGGCCTCGTCGTCACGACGCCCAACAGCAGCACAGTACAAAGGAAAAAGAACTCGTGTTCATCAATCTACAAAAGTACTAACAAAGGCACAAAGCCGTGGTTTTTTGCTGGCGAAGGTAACAAAGCAGAAGTGATTACGACCTTTTATATTGTTCTACTGTTTTTTATACTAATCATTTTCTCTATACTGTCTTTTATATATGGGTCTATTCAAAAGTGCTATGATTTTTGGCTGAATAGCACTATAGTCATTATTAATTTTTTCTAAAGTATTTAATTAAACAAAAATGAATAAAAATAAAAATATCATTATATTTTTATGGATAATACAAAGAAAAAGAGGGAAAAAGAATAAAAATATAGGGAAAAAGAAAAAAACTATGTTAAGAAATCAACGTGTTCAAGACGGTTTTTAGCTTCTGAAACCATAAACTGTTTAGAACGGGTCTAGTCATTCTTTAGACCAAAGGCCTCGCCCAACTAAAGCTAAAATATGATATATTTTTGAGGTGTCTAGGCAAAACTTGAATGTTTTTTTAAGAGTACTGAGATTTTAAGCTTTTTAGATTCAGATTCAATGAAACTCATTTTCTTCCTCAATTATATAGATTATCTCACCTCATTTCACCCCAAAACTCTACCCCACTGCCACCTGACTCACCACCTCCCCCATCGCCTCACCAACGTCATCTCCGACATCGATGAGACTGAATGGCATCCATCTCCTCCGTCCTTCCCTCCCCAACCATTTGCATCCCCTCCCCAACCCGCCCCACCCTTTGCCGCACGCCACCCTCCCTCTCGCCACACCGCCACCATCCCCAGCGCCACCATGTCTCGCACGGCAAGCCCTACCTGCCACCACTTCCACCTCTCGACACGGCTATCAACACCGAGGGTGCCGTTGATGTCACCTCTTTTTGCTACTACACATCCCCACCCAACCTAACTCGACTCTATGTCCGAGCATCGTTCCACCCACCGCCCATCGCCCTCCTACGGCGGCACCGACAGTCCACCGCAGCCTTGCCGCCCCACCACCGGTCTGACACCACCCCAACCAACTCCTATATCCAAAGGGCTTCGATGAATCCAACCCTAATTCTAACTCTAACTCGCTGGAGCCACCGCTAGAGCTCTCGCTAGAGCTGGAGAAGGTGATAGAGCACGAATCTCGAGGTAAAATTATATGATGAGAAATTCGAATGCTCAGTCTTAAAAAAAAATTTCTCGAGTACTGGTTAGCAAGTCTCCCTTTTTTTATGGGGAGACCAGCATACAATAGAGCTTTGCGTAAAATACAAACTTTGAAAGCAAAACAAACTTGTTTGCTAAACCGCAGGACAACTCACACAGCTGCACGACATTGGACAGGTGGACAAGATAGGAAGCAGTGTTTTCCAATGACCCACACAGCTTACACGACTCTTCTCCAAGCAACTTCATCCGAGCAAGCAGAGCAAGCACTGCCCGCTCGGCCGCTCGTTCGGGCTTTATTTGTGACCATGCCAGGTCTTCCCCGCGTCAATTCCATTGTGATCGCATCGCGCCCGACCAATGAGTACTTCCCATGAAACATTACAGCAACGGCAAGGCATTCAACTTGCATAGTAGCAGATTTTTTTTAAAAAAAATTATTTAAAAATTATTTATTTTTATTAATATTATATCAATATATTATCATCTAAAAAATTACAGAAGTAATCTTCTATCTATTGCTATTTTAATTGGCGATTGTCCTAGTCCTATGTGAAATTCTACGTAGGAGCGTGCAGGTCTCTATCACCAATTCGACTGACGATTGAGACGCCGTCGCCAACTCAACTAGCGATAGTCCTATAGTAGTGTTGTCAATTCACCGAGAAAGGAGATGGCATAATGCTATATTTCTAACTAACAAAACTATAGACTCACTTGTAGAGATGGCAACGGTAGATACCGCTGGTATAACCTACTCATACCATACCCGATACCGCACCGCACACCGCTACAATACCGTACCACACATAGGTATGAAACTTACCCATACCCACACCCGCACGGGTATTTGTACCCGACGGGTAACCCATACCCGAATTGATAAAGGTATATACAGGGCACAGGTATATACGGGCGCGGATATTTCCATCGGCTTCGTTTCGAATATATATATACGGGCCACAGGTATATGTACCCGTTGTTATCTCTAGTGTATTATGTATATGAGCCGCTGGGTATATTTTACCCGTGGGTATGCAGGTACAGGTAGTATACACCCGCACCCGCTCTACCTGATGGGTAGAGGTTTTTGTCCATAGTCTACCCGCGGATGAAGATATCTTTCCATACCCGCTTCTTTATCAGGTAAAACACATCAGATACTCAGATTTCAGATACCCGTTACCATCTTCTACTCACTTGTCGTGATGTGTATTATTACCGTTCCCCTTTCATCGCCCTCTTAAGAAAGGGGCTATCTCGTACTCATTCATGGACCCGGAGCGGAAGTACAAAGGGTGTCAGGCAGATTTCCAACCACAGAGCCGTGACTTGGACGAGACAGCAGCATCTGACCAGTTCGATCTATTTTCAATGATCGATGTGGATTGGCCTCTTACTGATTGTGAGCACTACTACACTGTTGACGAGGATTATTGCAAGAAGCTGTGAACGGTGGATCGCTTCTGCGCTGTCGCAGTGTTTCACCAAGGTCATTGCTTGAAGAAGCTCCCATTGTCCAATGGAAAGGCAAACAGCACCGTGCAGAGAACAATAGCTCCCAATCTCAGCTTAACAATGACACCAACAAGTGAAAGAAAGACAAGAAATATTGGGTCCTTGATAGGGATAACAGATCGAATACAAATTGATAGCCTCAAATACGAATACAAATCCTTATTTATAAGATAAATGCGAATATAAATTCATATTTTTAAAGTGAATATAAATTCGAACATTCTCAAATATGAATTAAATATGAACTCAATTCGGTCGAACGCGAATATCCTAAAACTTTTATAACAAATCTCGGTAGAACAAATTTATGTAATTTAGAAATTATGCAAAGTAATTTTCATTTCTTGTTTGTAAACTTTGGTTCATCAAAAAATTACTTCCGGCGACGTCATGGACGCTGTGGACGTCGTCTCTGCGAGCCCGGACGCGCTCCCCTCCCAGCGCCGCCACACGATCCATGAGGTTCCACCTTTCAGAAACTAATTTTCTTCAGAAATGGCAGATGTTGCCTTCAGTTGCACGGGAACTTATGGGGCATTTCTGCAGCCAAAGGCCAGGCAATGCAGCTTTGCATCACCGCATGCACACACTGAAGGGTAACGCTCAAATTTCACCGAACAACCGAATGGGAAGAGGCATGGAGCCACGGTGAATTCCCTTCTCTCGGTGTCGGTTACCTATCGACGATCATCGTCTCGAACTCGAAGCACGACGCATAAACTTCTGGATGAAACAGTGCCACAGTGGTTCTAAATGGTTGGTTATAAGAGTTAGATGACATGTTTTAACCGTGGTCACCGGAGTATGTTTGGGGCGACAATTGGTACGGAACCACGTTTGTTTGTTCAGTACGTATACCATTTTGATTTGTTTGCCCTTCTATGAATGTAATTGAACTGACAGACTAGGAACTGAACGAACCTTCGAGGGGCTCTTGTAAATGTTACCACTGGAATGTAGGTAAGCATTGCAACGGTTGCTTTCAGGGTTGTAGGAGTTTTTTTTTTTGCGGCAGTATGGTGTGTCATTAGCAGTCTTAAAGCCGGTTGATCCTGTCCGAGAGGTCCAAATTTGTTAGTCATTGCACTCTAGAGATTAGCCATGTCAGTCAGGTCTTGTAGCAATTGCATTTGCGCAGGCAGTAGTTTCCAATCACAGCAAATACATCCACAACTGTCTTCACATCTGAATAATTGAAAGCTAAGACATGCCTTCCTTGAAGACTCCTTACGATGATATGGCATGAACGGTTACGCTTTCCAGACAACTTGCTGAATATATAAGCACCATATTGTAAGCTGTAATATTACTGTAGGTGTGATTTACCTTTCTGACAGAATTTTAATGATTTAGTCTACACTCGGCATCTTATCTTTTGAGAGGAGATGTTATCTACATTTTGTAAGCATATAACCAGTCACACAGAAATGTAATCATGCAAAGAGCAGTAATTGATTCTACACACAGTAAGTTTGACTGTTAAGTTAGGAAACAACAATATGATTATACGCAGAGAACTTTTCAAAGGGAAAACTAAATAAGTTACAGAAGAAAACATGAACTGACAAAGCTGCATGTAGCCCTTTTTCAACATCTATGAATTGTCAGGTAGATATTAGTAGTCACTACTTGCCACCACAGCAAAAGTTCTGTTGGGTCCAAGAGTATGCCATTCCATCCATCTGTTCTAACAGACTAACACTGCACACTATTTTGAAATGATTTCCTTGCCAAATTGCCATATAATAGAACCATTCTAACCTTTGCAAATATAAACACTTCCATTGACCCATCCTGTTAAGAACTACTTGTTCAAGTCTCAACCATATCCTCTTCATCGAGGAAGTCCAAGTGAACACCATAATCATTTTCTGCTTCCAACCTTATCTCAGAAGATAGATCCATCTCTCCTAGGGATTCAAGACCTTTGATCAATGTTCTGTATGTTATCCTGTCAGGTTCACTGTCCCATAGCTTCATTAGACGGAAGCAGTCCATTGTTAATTGCGTGAACTCAGCATATAGGAGTGCCTTCAGAAGCAGATTGAAACCATCAGTGTCAGGTTCCAATTGTTCCCTCTTCAAATATGAACAGGCTTTGCTAACCTCGGACCGCAAACCTTTGCTGGCAAGCACTGTAACAAGATCAACATACCACAACAGCCTAGGCTTGTACCAGTGCTCCTTCCGAATCTCCTCAAAGACCTATTAGAAACAACAACATCAAGAGGCATCTCAGTGTGAATTTCTCAGTTCTGGACAAGAAGTTTGTGCTTGCCAGCACCATCTAGTAATCCTAAATGCAGATAATAATACAGTAAAAACTAAAACAATAGCGAGCAAATTGCCATTAAAATCCCAACAAAGCCATTTACACAACATAGTGGTTAAAGAGAAACAACAATGAACTAGATCTTGGCAACCCTGTGTACTGCCAATAGATTATATTTATTCATGCAAATTATACACATACATCATTCTTAATTTAGATATGTTAGAATAAACTTGCTATTTAAGATTCTTCTTGAAGAATGTCACAAGGAACCATATCCACATTCAACAGTTCACGCATTCATATCTCCTGCTACGCTTAAGAAATGGATCCATGGCACATCCGCTGCATCCGTCAAATGAAAAATTATTGGCTTGGATCAATGTGGGCAAGAATTTAGACAACTGTGACTCACAAAGGGACCTGAGTAGCACACCATACTATTTCCGAAGGATGGCAGGGGATCTAAACCCAGAGTTCATTAATACCGTAGGTTTTCTCTAGTGATATGTTAGAGAGGAAAGCATAGAAGCACTACTCAGTGATAAATTGGTAGATCAGACTAGAAATACAACATATCCACCCTTATGCCCTGGAAAGTTCATAAACAGAAATAGTGAGTGCGCATGAGGGATAGTGCAAAAATGTGTAAATATTTTAGTTGAATTATTGTTATTCTCAAAATCGGTTATCTCCTTGAAGTTTCTCACTTTCTCACATAAAGATATGCTTAACTTTTAGTCTTTTACTAATTGGGGCACAACATAAGCTCATGAAAGAGTTAGGCATGGTTCAACGCCGTGATCGAAATTCGCAACTTTGGACAATTGATACCATTATGTGCCATTCGTCGGCAATTGATTCACACAATTATACATGAAATTTGCCTAGCCAACGCCCAAACCCACTAGCAATAGCAACCCAATCCACTTTGCTCTCGGTAATGCACACATAAAAAAAGTATGTACCTGGAGTGCCAGGAGGGCCTCGCCCTGCGCCGCGAGCTCGCGGAAGACGGCGACCATGTCGGCCTTCAGGAGCCGCCGCAGCTTGGGCTCCACGGCGACGGCGCCGGCGGCGGGGGCGCCCCGTAGGGTGGCGCGCTTGAGGGACTGGACGACCTGGATGGCCTCGGTGCTGAGGTAGCGCCCGCGCTGCGTCGGCTTCCGGTTCTTGCTCCGGTCCCGCATCGTGATGGCGGCGGCGGCGGTAGGGGTTAGGCGGAGTGGTGAGAAGGCCACCGATGAGGAGAGCATCGCTAGTTGCGGCGTAGCCAGAAATTTGGGAGACCCGGGGCAGGCACGACTCAATTCGACGTTAAAACGTCGTAGAGACTGGGACATTGAGATTTGAGGCTTCAGAGTTGAGATTGAGAGGCAAGCCTGGCCGCGTTCCGCACGAAGTCACCGCGCCCGGACGCACGGAGTCGCCGCTCGCTGCGCCCACGCGCCGCGCGTCCTTGGCTGCACACCCGCGCCGCGCGTGGCGCTCCTCCTGGCCGTGTCTTCGTCGCCGCGCCGCCGCACGAAGTCGCCGATCTTCTCTCGCTCGGTTGCTCAGCTCGTGTGTGGTGTGGGCACTGGGCAGTGTGGCAGCGCCGGCTCGTCCGCTCGTGTGCGACACCTCCACAGATTATCAGGAAACATGGGCCGTTCTGGGCCCTTGCCACTTCAGTTTGCAGCCCATGCCGCCACAGCCCCAGTCCATCGTCTTCCTCCCATCCCCATTCCTCCGAGCTCGGAGCTCCTGACCTCCCATGGCGGCCGGCCGGGGCAAGCGAGGAGGTACTTCCGGCGGCCCGAGGAAGCTTCCCCGGCATGCCCCCTGCTGCCTCCGCCAACTTCTGCAGGTCTGCTTCTGCGACGGCGTTGGGGTCGCGGTAGTTTTGGATGGGTCCCCGTTCCGTTCAGTAGTCTTACGGCCAAGGGAAAACGACATTTCTATGATAAACTGACGATGTTCACAGGCTGACTGAAACATATACTTATGAGTTTGCATAATTTCATTTTTTTTCCAATTTAAAATGCTATTGTATAATTGCATAATTTCATTTTTCCCCTAATTAAAATGCTATTGTATAACCTACATTTCTTAGAAAATAGTGTGTATGGACTAGTATAATTAACCGTGTAAACTCTAAGCAATGTGCTTAATTGCAAGTTTACAACCTGCGTCATACTTACATTGTCTTGCGTTCTCGAGACAGAGAAAAGGTTCCATTTCCTTGTATAGACCCTCAAGATCAGGGTTTGCAGTCTGCATGTTTTGCAAGTCGTACAAGATTTTATTGATCGAAATCGATAACAATTCACCTCACATCCACAGGGCTCAACAGTCAAAACATTCTTGTTTATCGAAGCTAACTGAACGGCTCAACAATACTCGTCCCAATTCCCAGCCCCACCCCACCATGTGGCCACGTCACGCCGCCATCCGCGCGAGCGCCTCGCCGGTGGACAGCCGGAGCCTCCGTTAGTCGTCGTAGTTGAACGCCTTGAACCGGCGCGGGTGCTCCGCGTCCACGAACGTCTCCGGCGCGCACACCCGGTCGTCCTTGGGCGCGAGCAGGAACATGGCGATCGAGATGCGCGGCAGTACGCACTGCACCCGGTGCTTCACGTTGTGCAGCCTCCCGTTGCTCCACGCCTGATACGGGATCGATGAGAGCACTGGACCAGTGGACTGAACGAATTTGCCAAGAATTCCTCAGAAATGAATGATGATACCGTGCCGACGTCGCCGATGTTGACGAGGAACGAACCGGGGAGGGGGTCCACGGGGACGAACTCACCGGGGGCGGGGTCCAGCACCTCAAGGCCGCCGACGCACTCGTCCTCCTGGAGCACGGTTAGGAAACCGGAGTCGGTGTGGATCTGCACGCCAGGGGGGACTTTAATATGTCTCCGTCGCTTATCCTCGATTGTGATGACGAGTATTGCACGCAAAGGCTTACGGGAGTCACTCTTCCATTCAACATACCATATTTGGTTATGGTGGAGGAGTTTCTTATATTCAGGATGTCTCCGCTAATGTGTAAGTGGCATTGTCAATTAGGACCTACTCAGGACGACGACGTCCAATCCACCGTTGCCTCGTTACCGAGGCCCACGTACTCCACACACTTACGTATGTTGTGTGCTGACTAGCTGTTGAGTCTATTTTTTATTCGTGCAGAACTCACCCTCAAGGACGCGGAGCATGCCGCGGTTGTTTTCCTAGGGCCATATATAGCGAAGGAGTACAGCCTTCAAGAGTTGGTGACGGCAAACCTTAGCCGAGTTAACCGGGTGTGCGAAGTCCATGGCATCCCCGTGCCAGAGTGTGCTGCGCCGAGTGTTGTTCGGCCACGCGGTCGCGAAGGCGACCCAGCGGAGGCCTCCCCCTCGCGCCGAAGGACTTAGTCTCCTCTCGCAGCGTAGCCACTACGGTCGGTGCCTCCTCCCCCGGACAAATCAGGTGATGTTGAGGTAACCACCGAGGAGACTACTACGGCCACCGAGTCGGATTCCACGAACTATGCGAACTCCGACCTTGAGGCCGAGCCAGAGCATCACAGTAGTGGTAGCTACGGTGTCGATATCCTTATCCCCACAGAGGGCGCGGGTGGTGCGGCCATCGAGATGGGTGGTCTTGCGGTTGATGCGGGACGTGAGGTCCTAGACGCCCCCAAGGACGTCACTCCATCATCGCTGTCGCGGCGCGTCTCGGATATTTTTGCAAGAAGTGGTAGAGAGGATGTAGTGCCGTCATCGACCCTTCCTGATGCATCTCCCGAGACCGAGCGACAAAGCATGGTAGGCATCTTCTCCTATAGCCGTGGCGAGGCTCAGCATGCGAGGCCTCTCCAAATACTCGGGTAGCGAAGTATGCTCGAGTGTCTTCTCCGCCATGGCCATAAGCACGAGCTTCCGCATAGCGTTAGCGGCACTTATGGAGGAGTCGGACTCGATGTGGATCTTGCCACTCCGAAGTGGGCTCTAGAGCTGGTACTGTCAATGGTGCGTCAACAAGCCCAAATATGGAATCTACAAGCGCTACGAGGTCCCGATCGGTGTCACCGAGATGAGGTATATGTACAACAACTCCTTCTCCTGCGACTTCGCGAGGCTTTCACCGATATGTTCCCTGACACCATCCTCAGCGTCAGCGGGTCCCCGATTTTTGGGGCGTGCACAAGGCTCTAGCGATGGAGCTGGTCGTGGCCCACCTAGCACTACCGCTACGAACATGTCCTCAGGTCCCACCATCCCTGAGGCCACCAGCACGGAGTCTCGGTGACTTGTTGTGGTGAACTTCGTGCCTCGTCCGAAGGAGCTAAGGGTTTTTCAAGGGGACGCGGATTGCGCAGATATGGTGTTGGACCATTGCGCCCTTTCTTCGTGCAGCTCAGAGTTGTTGGAGAGTGCCCTCAAGGCTATCGAGATGAAGGTACGTGTCTCTTAGTACGCAAAGAATTTTCCTAAACCTGTTACCCACATGGAGGTGTCGTACAGGCCCTCACCCTTGCTCGTGCCAGCTAGGCGGCGAGGTACCGGGAGCGGAACGGTTTGCATGAGCAGGTGCCCCGCCGTGAAGCGGAAGCCGTGTTCGCCTGCCGCTCTGCCGATGAAGCAATTGGTGCTGCTGCTGCCAAGGACGAGCGCACCCTCTTCCTGGAAGCCACCGAGGAGCGCAAGGCGCTGCTACAGCAAATCTCCAGATTGGAAGTGGAGAAGAGCCACCTGACATTGGAAGTGGCGGCCAGGGACCGCATATTGGGTGACACCTGCTTGTCTTCATGGAGGTCGCTAGAGTCGCCTGCTAATGAAAACCTAAATGCAAGATTGTGCCGACTGGCCCTGGACGGTCTAGGACCTCTGTGAGCATTATTGCTTTGGCAATTGTTTCGGCAATTTTAGAGCCGAAGGGTCCAATTTATTTCATACTCTTTTATTCTCCCTTAGATTGTTTTCATTCCCCGCTTTTCATCTCTTTGCATTTTATTGTAATCTTACTGGTATTACATACTTGCTACGCAAGCATACATTGTATCTAGACAATGTATGGTGGCGGCGGTGTAATGTAGCTTCAGCTCACCGTAGCAATAATGTACTATATTATGCACTGTAGTAACCGACTTGAATGCTATGTCTACAAGGGTAACCCCTCCATGTATTTAAATTTGAAAATTTTCAGAATTATACTTCTTTGTTCTAGGGGTTGTGTGAAACAAATTCAACCCCTCATAGAATTATAAATTATCTGAGAGTTCTTGTCTCTATCATTCTTGTGATTGCCTCGGTGATTGCAAGAATATGTTTACTCCACATAAGTGAGTAAACAAAAAGGATCGAAGCATATGGTTGGATAAATTGAGTGTTGTAGGTTACCATAATTGAGACAGTGGTCGGTGGTGTCATTCATTAAATTGTATGGGTTCAATTATCTCCAATCCAATGCATGAACGCTATGAAGATCGAGAAACCCTAGCATCATCCTCGAAGCAAACGGCAATGGGAGCCAATCCAAGCTTCGTCGGTGGTAACTGCTAAAGGGAGACACAAATGTGCATGTGTCCTTTGCTCAGCCATGTGTTAGGAATAGGATTGTAAATGAGTCGAGCTCGCTGACCTCTTAAGCTCGAGCGAACCAGAGTTAGGGTTTGAGTTTGGATCTGGGCTCAAACTTGGTTCGGTCTAAACTCGAGTAGGCTCGAGTAAGCTCGATAACAGTAAATAATTCAACATACATTAATTTTTAATAATAAGAAAAGCTCAAACTCAAGTAAACTTAGTAAGAGTTAACATGTATCAATATTTAATATGTTAGAATAGAAAAATTATCATAACTTATAACATAATAGCATTATGTCTTAATAGAAACAAATATAAAAAGAAAAGACTTAGTGGTGCAGGCAGGCTGGAAAATTTACTGGCCCTGACGAGCTATTTGAACTTGGCTCGTTGAAGTTTATGAGCTATAGATAGATTAGGTTGAGCTCAAATCGAGTTAGAGCAAACCAAGCACAAGCAGTTTACGAGTCTTAAGTTTTTTTTACAACTTAACATAGATATTCTTGCGTTCATAGATATTACACTTAACATCGATGCTTTCGTAAATCTTTGATTTTGTACCTATATTACCTATGTGCATTCAACTCGTCGGTTGTCTTTTGAACCTTGCCGTCGAGGCTGTTGACTCCATTAGGCCTTTGAAGTCCCAACAACAAAAAAATTTGCAGTAGACAAGTAAATCTATAGTTTCTCTACGATTGGAGAGTATGCCAGATAAGCTAACAAAATAAACGATCGATGCTCTTACCAAGAGAAATTACTACTAGTAGTAGTAGTAGTACATGATCACGACAATGTTTATGTAACACGCTTTTTATTTATACAGGCGTTATGCCAGTTCAGACTTTATTAGAACACCATTCACCAATCAAACGGTGCAGCACACGAAGATATTACAGAACACCAAACAAACCACAAAACCAAGACCGGTTTTGTTTTTATTGCAGCAAATATAGTACGATAATAGACCTAGCAGCCGCATGCCAGCTGTTCCTTCGAGGAGCTGCGAAGCTCAGAGCTTGGAAATAAGGGCATTCTGGATGGCTTTAGGCGACTCAGCTTCCTTGACATCGGCATCGGAAGAGCCGGGAGGCACATCAACCGCAGGCGAGCGGTTGAAGAATCCATGTGGCTGAAAAAAAAAAGAGAGCATACGTTGAGCGGAAAGCCTGAGACTGTAAAACCAGAACGCTTTAACCTAGCGATGTCCTCTCTGGAATGGAAGCTACGGCAATCCCTACAACGAGAAGATTGAGAGTCGAGAGAGTGATACCATGAGCATGAAACCGATGCGTTCCACTGGCATGACGGGCCAGTCTTCCAGCCTTGGGATGTGGGTGAGTCCAAATACATACCTGTGGATGCAGAACACAGTTGTAAAATGTAATGTGAATCGCGAATTGTAAACTGGAAGAACAATGCCAGTATTCAGTATACAGCGGCGCAAGTACCAGAGAACAATGTCAGTTTCCTCCAGGGGTCTATCCTTCTTGACCCAAGTAGGTAGACCCTCGTGAATACGTGGATTCTGATTGGGAAACTCCCCTCCGGGGAACATCTCATCGCTCTTGTATGGCGTGACCCAAAGATTGTGCTTTAAGAACCCGGCTCTTCTCAGAAATTTCGCCTCGGGTAGAGCCAATGGCAAACAGTTTGAACCAGGCACGAGCTTGTAACCGGTTGGTTGCCCAGTACGATTCACAGTCCTGGTGTTCCGTACCTGATCAGCATGCGAACAAGGAATGAAGATAGAAAGATCAGTATGTTTGATCAGCTGGGCTAACACAAATAATGATCTTTACTGCGAACCAGTTGGTCATATTTGACATGTTTTCTAGTGGAACTATTAACTGCAAGACAAAACTAGTATGCATTGCCACAAGGAGCAGTCAATGTGCTGTTTGAGGAAAGAAAATAGTGACCAAGTAGTGTGTGTGTGTGTGCAGTTATGCACAATCTGTTAAACAGACACGTGTTACCAATGGATGATAAACAACAGCACAACATAAAGCTGTTCAGGAAAAGGCGAGGCAAACAACTAAGCGTGAGCTCTTACGATCCAATGTCGTGCAGATGAAGGGTCACAGTCTCGCATTGCTTGCAACTCGGATTTCAATAGTTTTTCTTCAGCATAGAAAGCATTGTTGTGCACATTATGTGTGCCTGCACTTTCGACTTTGACATTTACTTCAACCACCTGCGATAGAAAGGAACGTGTCAAACTATCAATCCTCATGCCAATTTATAAGTACACAGCCGTAATACAAGGTTCTGTTGCAGGGTAGAGACTTCAAGTAAGATTTAAGAAGCCGTACTAGAATATGCCTTACTGTGAAACTAGGATAAAGCAACCTTCATTTAGTTGATGCAGTAAAACATTGATGGCAATAACTTCTAATGAGCATTTTGATAATAAGAACTAAATGAAAATGCATAACAAGCAGTCACCTGATTATGAGTCTCATTAGGTTTGCAATCAACTGCCATGTCCATGCGGGCGACAAAGAAATGCTGGTGAACAGGTGCATACAGACCAGGGGCAATAGTTGTACCATATTTCCTTGATTCCCCAGGCATCAGAGCTCCCAGACTAAGAATTCCAGTAAGTTTTACTTCGGCTTCTATCTTACCATCCTATAGACAAGAAAATGAACAAATAATTATATTTGGAAAAATAAAGTGTGAAAGCAGAACATTATATGATCATAAGATTCAATAAAGGAACCAGATTCCAAGCTGATTTCATTAACCTTTGCATTAGCCAATTTGTTCACACATAACTTGATTTCCAAAATATGCAGAACGAATACAGCCCTTGTAGGTTAAATGCTAATTGCTCCAGACATTATGAGACATTCAATTCTAATAGTTACCTGATAAAAGTGCCAGTAAAAACCATATTCATAGTTGGCAACCGTGCAGATAAATGACACAGTGAGTCTCCTTGACCGCCTAACCTCTGCTAAACCAGTTCTCCAATCTTGGTGTTTCCAAAGGATTCCGTGGTCCTCCTCGTGCAAACAAACACAATTCTCAATTGTTTCCACACCACCCGTAAAATTTGTAAAGTGTGCATCAAAATACTTTATGTAACCCAAGCAGTCACATCCCTACAAAAGGGTAAAGAATATAGTCAGATCAAAGTTAAATCTCTGAAGAGAAAATGAGCAAGAACTCGGTAAATGACCTTCTTAAGAGAATGAGCATTTTCCCAAGTCCATCTTCTCCCGCATCAAATGCATTCTTGCGATAATGTGGTTCATTTGGATCTCCATAAGGAACAACCATCTCAACAAAACTCAGCCTATGAGCTATAGGGCGACGTCCACGGCTACCATCAACATATGCAACAGAATAGATAACCAAACCCTCCTTAGGGGTGAAGCCAATTCGGAAGTTCCACTGCTCAACATCATTAAGAGTGTTATTAATTCCAAGGGCAAGTTTTTTTTTGTTAATCCTACATAATAGGTAAAACATTACACAAACCATGTACCTTCTGCCATTCCACAAAATAGCCATTAATACGGAAGCTTGGGCCCTCAGGTTGATTGATAATAAGAGGTTTCACATCACTTCGATCAACACCGCCTCTCGTTTCTCCAGGAGTGTAGTTTCTCAAATGATCTGGTGGGGGCAGAGGAACCAACTTCCTATCTTCACACTCTATGACAACATTATTCTGCATATCAACAACAACATGGATCCCTTCCACAGGACGTGCATAACCATTCTCCATGGGACTATCACTCTCAGTTCTGCAAAAGATTAAAGGCTTGGCAAGTCTGCGACTGGGAGCATCAGCATCACCATAGTAGCCAGCACACCTGATGATTTATGAGCAAAGTTCACATTCCAATTTTCAATATGATGTTTTAAGCTAAAAGATAACCCACTATAAAAAATGCAACAAAAGAAGTTTTCTGCAGCTAGCTTACCAGGCATCTACCATGACGAGCTCCATGTCATCCACACCTCTTCTCTTCATAGCTTCAATAAATGGAGGATAACTTTTCACAGTAGCTTCACATTCAGCATACTCCATAGCATCCTGTGAAATAGAAATATTCAAACTAAACGTTGCATAAGGTTGAAAAATTCAAAAGAACCGACAGTTCTGACAGCTGCGTAAACATAAATATTGGAAAACTAAGAAACTGCGATCTGACAGCCATAATTGCACGGTATAATAACCACATGGTCATTACATACTATTACATGGAAAAATTATTGGCAGGTTGGGACAAAATACTCAAAAGGAAGGCAAGATACTAAACAATTTAAGTAGGCATACCATTGCAGGCTGAACATCTGGAACAACTTCAGATGATATCACCTTCCCTCTGTGATGTCCACCCCTAGTAGCTGCATGCACTTCAGATAGTTCTACTATCCAAACGCTGGTCTCATTTGACTGTCTGTTGTAGACAACAAGCTTGGCCCTCCTAGGAGGCAACCTGCTTGGAATGACAGCAGAGCCTTTGGTTCTACGGAGTAGTGATGGTTGGAAAGGTGGGAAAAAGTAGGCATCAGCTAATGCTACAACATTCTTTTCTGGCTCCAATAGCACAACTTCGACAAAACGCATGCTGTCTCGTTCCTACAATTTTAGAATCTTGCTTGTCAACTCATTTTTCAAGGTTGTATGGAAAAGTATCTGAAATTTTTTTGTCGACAAACCTCAGGAGATTTTCCAGCAGCTCTTACAGTTGCAATAGCCACTGCAATTTCAGCAGCAGATAATGGGTCTAAAGGGTGGCTTCTCTGGGCTCTTGTCATTATAGGTATCCCTGCATTTTTTTCACCCAGCAGAACAATTAGGAATGGATAGTAATTAAGATAGTTCAGTTAAAACACGGTATACATTTCAAATAATTAAAATAGGGCAAACTGATGCCTATTGAACAGGTCACTCAAACAACTACCAACAAGTTTCTAAAATATGGATGTATACACCAATCACCAAGCACAAAACACCAATGTACAAACCGCTTCAATAACATAGGTCAAGCATTGAGAAATGAAATAGATAATTTGGCAGGTCAAGAGCACCATGCTCCGTGTGCTTATCGGGAGAGCAAAAGAGGCAACACATGATAGAAAAATGGTCGTTGACCTGTCTCTGAAGCAACATATAAACAAAACTGTACTGACAAGGACCTTACAATATAAACACAGGTCTTAAAATATTGTTCTATCCACTAATGTTCTCCATCTTCAATCTAGCTGTTGGTTAGAACAATTTATAAAATAGAAACAAGAAAACTTGGCATTTTTTAGCAACACAGACTTATGTCCCTCATTTATCATTACAAAAACTAAATTAGAAAATGGTATGATCTGATTAGACAAAACATATAGGATTATGATCTATGTATTGTTAATCATCTATCTACATAATACAAAAGTTAATGATTGACAGGTGTGATCTAATTTGAAGCAGTATCTATCTATCTGACGAGTTAGATACCAAACAAGTCTTCTCAGGAAACCCTGCCAATATCATCAGGTAACGTACTATACAGTGTTTCACTGTTCCTTAAAAAAAGCTACATGTTCAGCCAAACTGAAACTGGGTGCTTGTCCATTTTTCAAACGCAAGAAACTGAAACTGAAGAAGGATCTGTCTAATCTTTATTGATAATTTTCGTTGACATGAAAGTTCAAGGCGATGTAACGTCCTTTCCCAATTCCAGTTAGACACCACAAACATTCCACTTGGAGCATCCAATGAACTTTAAAGGCATGGGCCTCACTACACAACGATCAAGCGTTAAACTTGCGTATACTGCACCACTCCAGCATCCCACAAACACTACTACTATAAGATATATGTTTATTGCCCACCGTGCGGGTCGGGTGGACCAGCCTGCATGATCAGCTTATGCCTAGTGGCGCATCCACGGAAGCATGAACGGCGAAAACTCGGCTGACACCCTGACTCAAATAATCGAGAAGCTTATTGGTCCGTTGCTAAACTGGCATTATTATCCAAATCCGGACATTTTCCTCGCCTTCCTATATCAAACCTCACCATCAACCAAAAAGTAAAGGAAGAAAAAAAGGAAAGTGATCAAAGAAAAGGTTCGAGTACTCAACTACTAGCAAGCACAAAAGCCAGAACAGTAATTAACAAAAACGGACTATTGCAAGATTTGTGACAGCAAGTCCCACAAGTAGGCCCCGAGCCATCACGTCATGCCTCCATGATCCAATCATCAATTAGCTAGATGAGGTTGTGCAAACCACAGATTTATGTTGTTATGGTGGATTAATACCGCTATAAGATCTAAGCAAATACTTATGAACAGTGCCCCCTGATGCAAGACCTACTCGCCGATCTGCGTACCTGCTTGCATGCATACGAGAACTATGTGATGTGTGCAAACATCACGATTTGATTACGTTTTCCAGATCCCTATCTGATCCGACGAGAGAACTGTTGAAAACTATGCGCGAATCTACATCCTCTGCTTGCATGCACACGAGAAGTCGAGAACTATAAACTTTGTAGAAACACCAACACTTGATTACATTTCCCGCACACGTATCTACGATCACGAGGAATCGTTATCAATCGTGACACCACCATCACATGCCTTACCCTGCTTTAGTATCCACGCACGGCACGGCACTCATTTCCACGACCCAATCAACCACGCCAGCTCACACAAATCCACCATCCATAAACCATCGCAAAAAACCATATCACCCATGATCCAACTGGATCGAGAGAGAGAGAGAGAGAGGGTGGCGATCCCGTATACCTTTGGAGGAGGCCTTCGCGGTGGTGGGCTGGACCTCGGGGGCGATCTCCTCCATCACGGCGCCGCCTCCGGCCGCCGCAACGACGCGCTCATCGCTCGCGGCCATGGAGACCTTCCCTGCCGCAGGGGCCGCGGCAATCGCCCGGCCGGCCCCGGGGGCGCCGCGCGCAGCACCGCAGCAGGCCGTCGCCTTTTCCTGAGCTGCGGCCATTGGAGCGGGTTAGCGAGCTGACCGTGTCCGTAGTCTCCGCCTCCGCCTCCGCCTCGCCTGCTCCCACGATCTGACATACAGCACAGGCCTCCGCCTCTCGCGCGTTCTTCCTCCCCTCTCCGGCCACTCCTCCTCCTCGTCGGGACCTCCGCGTCTAGCGGGTTCGGGCTAGGGTTTCGGGAACCCTAGGGTAGGAAGCGCGTTCTCTCCGCGAGAAATCCGAGGAGGCGGGTGGAGTCTGGACTCTGGCGCAGTGGTGGTGGCGGTGGAGAGGCGAGAAGTTTGGGTGTCGGGCGTTTTGGAGAACGAGGCGACGGGGCTCACGTGGGTTTATAAAAGGTGAGGAGAAAGGTGACTAGGACTAGGAGTGCGAGCGATGTGGGCCCGTGGGGTGGCCTGGATTCTTCCGGCTCCTTTTCGAAATGCTAGGCGTACCCCGTCGATCGCTTTTGGATAAGGGAGGTTAAGAAGGTGTTGGAATGTTTAATCGCTCTCTTTACCTATAATATAAAGAGATTTGCTAGTATCCGGACGTCTGATTTGAGCACTAACGTCATACGCCCGGTCGTAACACTTCTTATCTATATATGTAATTTTTTTTGACTATGTATGCAATAAAATATTTTGATAAAAATCTTGAAGTTGCATGGTTATTACTAATTATTACATACAAGAAATCAAAATATTACAGCAAAAAATACAACACCGAGAAATAGATTATGCAATAAAATGTATGTAATCGATTCTCTTCAAACCAAAGCAAGAGGGTCAAGCAGCAAGGATGGCGAACCTGGTTAAGGATTAAGCTTTTTCCCTGACGCGCGCGACCGCAGACGGAGACGACCCCGATGGGGCCCTTAACGAGCTACAGCACCGCCAACGCCTCCGATTCCATCCGGTGCGGATCTGGCACGGCGAGGAGCTGAGCTTGGGGGAGGAGGACACAGGCCGCCTACGGAGCTCGAAACCGACACTCCTCGCGCTGGATTCAGGGCCGGTGGCGATGATGTGACCATGCCACATACTCATACAACCAAAGCTCCCAAGAATAAACAAATGGTGAATTCGTTTCTTCGGTTTCAATTTATTTTAATTGAGAATATGATGCTATCTAAAAATGAAAATGTATTTTTGTCTAGCTGTATAAGGAGGATTGCATCAACGCTATGCGCCGTGGTTGGGGTCCACCAAAGGGAAGCCACCAATATATCAAGACCAAGTCAACACCTTCCCAACTCTTGCTCAAGGTCACCACGTTATTTTTGGATCAATTTAAGTAAGAGTTCAAGTGGGACACATTTTAGAATTCAATTCGGTCTCCGGATCAATTCAGAGTCAGCCTAATAGGTCGGACTTCAAATGTGTATAACTTTTGCATAAAAACTCCGTTTGAGATGTGCAAGTACAGCAAAGAAAGAAGAGCACGTCCACTTTCTAATGGATTTGGTCCCACCTCCAAATTCATTCTGTGCGCATTGGAATCACCAAAACAAGGCACGACTAACTGACAGTCCCACTTTAAATGCTCATAGATTTCGCATCAAGAGTCCAATTAGAATGTGTGAGTACAGCATGGAAAGCTTATTCGTCCTCTTTCCAACGGATCTCACCCCATCTAAAAATTCCTTTTGCGCGACTCAATCAACAAAACAATCTTCGGTTTTGAAACAGAGATAGAATTAGCTATAATTTGAATACTTTCCATGTGTTGAGAACTTTCCATATGCAAGGATCTGCGTGTCCCTATAAATAGAGGCTCATTTGGCCATGTAACTCAGGCTTGTTTAGATTAGTTTTCCACCGTGAAACTGGCGTGTGTTCTGTGTCGACTAGACCAACAGCTCATTGAGCCTCAACCCTTTGTGTTCTCGATTATATTTGCAATAAGATTGCTCTTTCACTTGTTTTTGCTTGTTCTTGATTGCTTGCGGAATTAAACCTCGTGTTGGTCAAGCGTTCTTGACACGGTTGATAGCGACTAGGTGTGGTGTAGCGATTGCAGGACGGACTTGGTCGTCTCGGTCAAGTAGCCTCTTCGTCAACGTCATATCAAATCGAATTTATCCTTCTCATCGGAAGATCGGGCCACCCCCTCATCAGGCGGGGTAGAGTGCATGGTGGCGGGAGCTCCAATCGGGGTACCGAGCAGACAATGCGGAGGAGTATGTAGAGTCGAGAAGGCGGGAGCCACACTTACGGATCCCATGCGCAGACCGCTTGGGCGGGGCACGGCCATGAGGGGTGAGGAGGAGGTGGGAGGCAGGAGGTGGAAGAGGAGGAAGTGGGGCGAAGCATTTGGTGGGAAGTCAGAAGGGGGAAGAGTGAAGGAGAGGGTGTGGCCGTGGTTTTGGTGTGTGATGCGTCCGATCGATTCGTTTGATCGGACGTCTTACGCGTAGCAATTCCCAATATAATAATAGTGAAGGCATTTGCTAATGGTAGCTGGCAATTTGCTCCTTTATAAAGCTTATGAACCAAGAGCACATATGGAAGTAGTATCCATTCGACATTCATTGGATATTGTGCATGGCAATTTTATTTATGTGTAAAAAAGAACCAAGGTTTATGGGATTTTAAGTGGAAATTCTCCTTCTATCTTTTGTAGTCTAAAATATCATAGGGTGCTTACCTAGATGTGTATCTATACTAGTGGACATCAAGGAAAATTAGTGTAAAATATGGATTGTTCTATCTATCAAAGGTGCGATCTGTAACTACGGATCGAACATAGCCCACCCATAAACACACTTGTGGGAACATAGCCCACCCATAAACACACTTGTGGTCCACTTCTTTTCTGGCATGAAGGCTCACATCCCTCTCTTTTCTTCCTTCTTCCCTAACCAACCACACCCCCGTAGCATTATCTTTCAGTGGTGAGCCCTCCACTTCCCCACACGCAGCGCACGCACACCTGCACCCCTCTTCTCCTTTTGCTTCCTATCTTTGCGGCTCCGCCTTCTTCTTCTTTCCCTAGTGAGCTCAGCATGCCTCCGCCACTCGCAGTTGGTGGCACCCTCACCATGCACCCCCACCCAACTTAATATTCCATTGCTCCTATGTCATGTTGCCCACCACCCTCTTTCGATCATGTGGTTGGTGGCGCCCTCGCTGCCAACGCCGCCCACTGTCAGGCCACTACCACCCAACCTAATTCTATAGTTGGGGCTTCCGATAAACCCTCCTCAAACCGAGGGTGAACCCTAATGTCAGTGAGTCCTCGTTGGAGATCTCACCATCGGAGTTGGAGAAGGTAAGTGATTTTTCTTTTGTTGTCTGAATTTGTCCTTTGTCTAAATTCATTCCATAACTATGGATCTCATATTTGACTGATAGAAATTGCCTAAAATATTGGGGCTTCTATGGACCGAATATTCAGTCTATAGTTAGGAACTGAAGGCCCTAGGCCCAACTCAAGCACCTTATCCATTCAGCTAACACAAACTTCATCCCGATCAAGTTGTCTCACATTGTCTTCATCCATATTGACTCATCACCTCTCTCTGCTCTAGTGATGAGAGAATCCCAATGACCTCGCTCGAGTGTCTCTAGATCTGACGAGATCCACCATGCCACCACAAGCTCGCCACCATGGCCTTCTTCCTCCTCACCGTAACCTCAACGTGCCTCCACCACCGACCACCCTAATATTCTATCTCCTCGCCTCACCGTAACGCTCACCTATAGGATTAAGAATAACCTATTAGAGAGGAGTGCATAAAGAGGTTTTAAAAGTCTTGTGCTTTAAATAACAATTTTAACAAGTATGAGCTAAATAAAGGTTCTAGTATAAGTTAAGAGCTAAAAGTTTCAAGTTGCACTAAGGCACCCTAAAGGTTAAGTCGATGCTAAATATAATTCTAGCTAAACAATTCTACACAAATAAATAGCTAGAAATGTAAATGTGGAAGAAGTAAAGACAAGACAGAAAATAGCTACGAAGACAATCGATGTGTTTTCGTGGTATCGAAAACTTGCTAGTCTTTACTAGTCCATGTTGAGGTAAGCTCAAATGGGTTGTATTGGCTCCACAAATTAAACCTAGTAAACTCCGCTCTGGAGATAACGAGCACTGAACCACTCACAAACGATGTTGAGCTACTTCACAACCTTCTTGAAGAGATCACCACACAATCTTTCTCTAAGCCATCTAGGTGCTGGCAAATACCAAAAGTAATAAACCACAACCCTTGCTTAAGGTTTTCAAGTGCCATAAAGATCAACCAATGATGCAAACATACTAGAATGCTCTCAACTATCTCAGAATATGAAATATGATCAAAATGAGTACAAAGGTGCACCAATAGCTCTAATGTATTCAATGAGGTCTAGAAGCAGCAGCTTGGTACTGGTGAGAGTGTATTTATAGCCCTCAACCAATAATTTGACCGTTGGGACAAAAATTTCCAAAAATTCAGCAGGTGTGATACTACTGCCATGTATCGATCGATACTACCGCATTTATCGCTCCACGTTATATGGGGTTCATTAAATGCTTCGAACTAGCCGTTAAAGTTTTAGTGTAGTACTATCAAGACTCACAGAGAATAAGACTACCACTCGCTGGTAGTATTGTTCTTCTCATGTGAAACTACCGATTTTCAAGAGAGAAAAAATTCAAAATAAGCTCTCTAGAAATAAGGTACCACCAACTAGAAATTGGACCAACCGTACCTCATGTGCGATCATTCCGTATGACGGTAGCACCGCTGTTATACCAACAGTTATATCATTTTTACTGAACTTTTCTAGATAAGAGTTTCAAATGCATGCATGACCCTTAATTGATCAACGTGGCACAAGATAAATCTTTAAGATACTAGCCAAGATCTCTTTTTATGGTACGACATCTAGCCTATAAGCCCAGTCTTTTCATCCATTCACCATGGCTGGTAGAAACTATAAAAGGTCCTTAGGCTATATAATATCTTTATCTTGAGCCATGGTGATCTTTTATCGTCTTTGCATATTATTTTCATGTTGTCATCTAAAGTTTAGGACTAAACCTTTCAAACATCTTAGCATACATGTTAGTCCCTTTTAAAACATTATTAACATTAATTACTAAAATCATTTTTAGAGGTCTAGATGCTTTCAGCACCGTCCTCCTCCTATCCCGCAGCCAGCAGTACCCTCATCGCCCATCACCACCGATGGGCCGCTGCCTCCCCTTTCCTCAAAACCTCGGGGTCCTAGTGAACCCCTCCTTAACCCTATTGAACCATAACCCCAACCCTCATGCCTCACCATCGGTTGTCGGAGATCCTAGCGCCATCGTCACTCATCGGCGTCAGAGAAGGTAAGTGAACCTGAACCTTAACCCTAATCTTTTGTTGTCTGAATTTGTGAATTTGTCTTTTGATTGTTTGAATTTGTGAACTTTCACAAATAGGAAGTCTTCAACCCATAACTATGGAACTCATATTCAATAAACAGAAATTTCCAAAATATTAATATGCTTCTATCTTGCTCTGGCTTGCTACACTACTAGGAATCAAATATGGTCCCGGTAGTGTTAATACTACTTATTTGGGGCACGGTTCAAGTGATTCACATGGTAGCAATGGCAAACGATATTTGATTTTGCTAGAGGAGGGGAGTCTAAAAGGTCATTGCATTGAGAACTCTACGCCCTGATGTGATGGATCGAGATGATTCCATTATGAACTGTATCACGCACTCTAGGAAAAACTTTAATGAGTAGCACAACACGATATGCACTCAATTAGTCCTTATAAAATTTCTTTATCATGTTTGAGCCATTTTTGGTGTCATATATTCAGGTGCTAAAGTTCTTTTTTGTGCGTGTATAATAGGAAGTTAGGGAAATTTTGGCAAATCGTGATATTCGAACTTCAACACATTTGTTCTATATCAGGTGAGAAGGTATATGTTACCCAACCTAACGATATAGCATGTTTTCAGTGGATATAAGCCGGTTAATAACTGTTCTGGTGCATCTAATTTTTTTTCCTTGGGTTATAATATCCACGATAAAAATAGATGAACAAAAAAAATAGGAGACGCAGATTTAATGTAAAAAAACTCTTGTGGAAAAAACCACCGACACATCAGGACAGGATTTACTATACGTGGATAAATTACAAGTACGAAAAATTTCGACGTATCTCAATTGTGCGATTATAGGGGTACGTATATAGGCTAGAGAACAAGAATCCTATGATATTACAAAACCAAGATGAGATCGGTGTATGTGTACATTTGGACATGTACACAAATTTGTATCATAATTTAATAATCTCTACTTTGAAACGAATTCAGATCACACACTCAATAATCTTTAGTTCGAAGTGAATTCACTCTTGTAGCCTGAATTCACTACTGTAGCTAAAACAAATCAAATCTCCTTAAATTATAATTCACCATCAATGATTTTTATGTGTTGAAAGTCCAATGACTAATCAATAGGTAAGACTAGATCAGTCTTCTTCATATGTTTCTCCTCTAGCACTGGATAACTATAGTGAAGAAATCATCTCTTAGACTTTTATATGCTTCACTTGAAATACATAGTTTGGCAAACAATGCCCACTCAAGAGCAACTTGCACGTGTGATCATCACGCACATCAAACTACCGGCTGTAAAAGTAATTGAATTATATGACATGGCTGAAAACTGCTCCTGTAGAAGAATATCCTGATAAAAGTAACTCTTGTACCGTCAATGGAAAAGAAATAATATCTGTAATAGACCCCTCATATTGAGTTGTGACAAGTAAAACATATTACACATGTAATACCATACCTTGTAGTATCTATACAGATAATTAACTCTTCTTGTACTTTAAAATCCTTCATCTAGATCTCATGTTTATAGCATAATTTTCACTAATGAATAAGAAACTCCATAAAATATTATGTAGCTGCCATCAGAGTGTCATTAAACATTGAATCGGTTGTCCCTCCAAATGATTTTTTTTCAAAGTCTCATCGATCAAGTATAGCCTAAATTAACTCATTATATTGAAAACCTACAATTCCACCTTAGACTATATATGTGCGAGTTTTATCATAGTAACCATAGTAGACGACTAATAATCAAAGAAATCACCAATGAGTAACCCTGCATGGATGTCTCCAATAATAGGCACAACAGCTTGAATTGCAATGCACCCCATCTCCAACAAAATAGGCAAAAATGATAAACAACTTCTTCATGGAAGATGGGCCAAATGTCGTCGACAGAGATGGCGTAGTAGGGATAGCGTAGGTAATGATGTTGGTAAACCTAGTGCTGAAACAGCCACCCCCTGATGCTAGGTGATGGCATAGGTGATGGTGTTGGTAAACATAGTGCTGAAACAGTAAGGACGGAGTAGATGGCGTAGTGATGTAGGTGATGATTTTTTAAAATCGGATCCACAGTGCTTTGCCTCGTGTGGATGCTGCCTTTGATGTTGTCTTCGATGCCACACCTTGATGCTATACAGGTGACACCACGCGATGGCCACCCCTAAAGTTGTTTTTGATGTCATGTCTCTGAAACCACTTGTTATAAAAAAACAGTAAAAACAGATGATCTAAAGAACAAGAAATACAATTTTTAACTTGTTATATAGGCTAGGAAGGAGATTACGATACCGAGATGAAGACAACGCATATGTTCACTTGAACGCGTATACGAATTCGTATCATACTTTAACACTTAGGTTTTTTTTACGAGGATAAAATAAATTTATGTACATCGATGTAGCGAGTGCTAAAAACATATGGGAGCATCATTATTCAGGGTATGCATACGCAGACATTCTAGTCTTGCTAGCTTATTTCACCTGCTGCAGTCTGTATGCTTTCATGCTGATTAATAGGTATCTGAATAATTAATTAAGTTGACAGTTACCATTTACCTTGTGAATGATTAATACCTAGGCATTATTTTGAATTAAAAAAAGCAGCTAGTACGGGTCATATTCATGCACCAGAAGGCATTTGTCTCTCCTGCTTGTCCTGTATCCCGAGAGGAATATTGCACGGTTGCGGCATGGCTACGCAGGCACTGCATGCGTCCTAATCCTGATGCGTTAAAGTTCGGCACTTTTTTTTACTCGCGAAGTTACTGCAACTCGTTAACGAGGATTTAAAAAAAAAAATAGGCTAATTGGCGGTACGTGTGAGTACGTGAGCCGTGTGAGAGTGAGAGCACGCATGCACGTCAAGCTCCATGACAAGGATGCGGCTGGAAGATGAAGGCGTTCTTATCATCTAAGGAAGCGAAACGGAATGCTCCGTATATCATTTCCGGGGATTCACGCTCCGCAGTTTTTCTAATTGCATATAGGTCCTCATTAAGACGAACAAACCCCTATTTTTTTGTGAAAAGGTTTCTCTATTCTAATTTTATTGTAAAAAAGCACTCGATTTTTTGTAAAAAAAACCCTATGTTTTCCTTTTTCTATGAATTTTCGTTTTTTTACTTGCTCCATACGGTGGTCGACGCGCGCACTCACCGTATCTACGTGGCTAGTAACTGTTCGTTGTACTTTCACCATGCCGAGCCTTAGGGGTGATCTGAATAGCGATGGCTTTGGCTTTTTGTGAAAAACATCAGAGTGGTGAAAAACATCAGAATGAAGTTAATGATAGTGTAGTGAATAATGAAAAAAGTCTACTGAAGTTCACCTAAAAGCCGAAATGAGCGGGGCCTTAGTCAGTAATAGCCATGGTTTGTACTCTGGCCTACCCGATGGCAATACCTTACGCATGGCTAACTAGTACCAATAAGCTCTAATTAACACTAATTGGAACAAGAATCCAATTTGTCATTGGTATTATTTTTTGAATTGTGACCGATGGTTTTTACTATGATTGATGGTTTTTATTTATATTTTTCGAAATGATGATAGACTATGAAAATATTGATAAGCTGACGAATACGATTTTAGATTTGAAAAGCTGTTTGCAAAAACAGCTTCGGGAAACCGCTTGAAGAAGTCGCTCTATTTATTTCAGCTTTTGAAAAAACCGAAGTCAAAAGCTATAAAACCAAAAGAAATGGACCATTACCACTCAGTTGGAAGACTCTACATACTTGATTTGTACTGACGAATTTTTGTCATACATGGCACTTTTTGCGTCCGTAATTATGAAAATGGTCGTATGTGTTATGTATTGGTAAAAATAACGTTTTTACCACCTGGTAGCCAACCGGCGACGCCGAAGAGGTGACACGTGCTTCCTACCGTTCCGTCGCCGGGCGATAAGTTGCCTGTCGCTCCACCACCGAACGGCAGATAGCCTATTGCCTCATGGTTAGACGGGAGACAGCAACATGACGCGACACATACGATTATTTTTATAATCATTGATGCAAATAATATCATATATGCCAAAAAATTGTATTGGACTGGCTATCCCAATAATTGACTCGTATGGTATACGAAACTATCTTGTTATACATTGCAACTTTTCTGTATAAGTCACTACAAACATGTGATGCGTAGATTTTGGCTTATTATACGACATCTAGGAATTCCGTTGACTTGTCAAACAAACTCATTGCTGCATGTGGCAGCATCTTATTTATGACCTTTCGAAGGGTTGTTGCCCTGTTTCAAATGCAAGGACGTACGGAACATAGAAGACAAATGAAAATTTGTGTTGTCTTACTAAATGAATGGTACTGCATCAAAGGTGTGAAAATGTTTGTTGAGTGTTGACCGATCAACCTGCATCATTTGGAGGCTGTGGCTAGGGCTGCACAATCTGGTCTCTTCTTCGAAAATTTGGACGGCTGTAGTTATTTTTATGGAATGATCAAGATTAGAATATTATTATTTCATTATCTAAAAGGGCTGCACAATCTGATTTTGTCAGCCCGTTTGAAGCTTTCATGTATGCTTCAGTTCGGACAACTAACTCGCGTACACCTCAGGACTGATCAATGGCAGTTCATTCAAACGGTTTTGCCAACCCATCTAAACAAAGTTTGTACAGCCCAATCTCTGGCGCTCTGGCCGTAGGATTAGGATCACATGGTCATGGGATGAGACGAATCCGCGGTGCATAACGATAAGGCAGCCGTATATGATAGGAGCGCGCACTAGTCACTGCCTGCTGCCCACTCACTCCACAGCTCAGCGGTCAGTGCTGCTGCGGACTGCTGAGAGGAGAGAGCGCACGCCAAAAGCAAAAGGAAAAAAAGTACGATAATACTTTATTAGTATATTCCCCCGTGGGCCCCATAGGATTCCCGGGATGGACTGCTCCACGTCACCTTGGGCCCACATGTCGGCCCGGCTTACCTTTTCCGCTCACAGGCCGCATCAGCTGGAAGCTTTTAGCAGAAAAACTTTTTTTAGCTGGGAAACTTTAGTGGGTCTTGCTGGTTTGCACAATGGGAATGATAGGGTGGCCCACTGTTGTTCGGGCAAGTTGTCAGTGAGCCTTGGTTGGGGGTTTTGCATGACATGGGTACAGGCCGCTTTAGGCCCTGCATTGATTTACGACTTAGCTTAAAATTTTAAATTATGATTGTTTATGAAAGATAGTATAAAAAAATAATTGTATGTGATTTTGATCAGTACAGCTGAACTCAGTATATTTTTAGTACAATTTTTTATCTCATATTAAAAAACATATTATTTAAAAGTTATAACTATAATATAAATTATAAATTATAAGCTATAGATAGAAAGAAGGCACCAATGCTTGCTTGCTGTTGCAGCTACGATTGCAATTGCATGTCGTTTTATTTACTTTTTTTTGCCCCTGACGAATGTATTGCGTCCTACCTTGTGCTAAGCTAGGATGCATTAGAACGACACGTACGGTCACTTGAATGCATGACTATACGCAAGCACGCATGTCATGCAGGAATCCAATGCTCCCGCCGTTTAGCCTCGCTCACTAGAGCTTCAACTACTGACTTACTAATTTTATCTTTTTTGTCTTTTTTTAAATTTTATTTCTTCTTATTTATTTTTATTATCTGTGATTATATTTTTTATTTTTTAAAATCTAATTACATTGAAATAAATTACCAATAGGTACAATACATTTTAACCACTATAATGCAATATAAGCTATAATTCAGAGCTTATAAGCCCAAATAAGTACCATCTAAACTTAGGAGCCGCTCCAATCAGCTTAAAAGCACTGCCTTATGGTTTCAGCTGTTGTCTTTTGGCTACAAATGCAATGTAGGTATAGTGGCTGTTAACTTTTTTGAAGTTAAAAATAAGAAAAATAAATAATAAAATGAGACAAAAAAATAAAAAAAACGTTATATCGTCACATATATTGTAAAGAAAAATAGTAATAAAAAATTAAGAAATAAACACATTTTAATTGGATTTTAGCTTAACTGAAGCCATTTGAAGTATGACCTTAATACTCTTGATTGGATTAAGATAAAATCTCCACCCCCAACTTTCGTAAGCAAGGTTCCCACAATGGCAAAGCTGCGGCTCCTTTTCCATTACTTGGTTTTTTTATTCGCAATATGATGAATGGAACATTCAGGCTCGAAATACTTTAAGTAACACCTTACACGCTGTCGCTGATAGCCTGATATATATGGTTGTAGCTTTTAGCCTCTCTCTCTCTCTCTCTCTCTCTCTCTGCCTCAACTCAACTCGTAGTGCCCTCATCATGCACGATAAAATAGCTGCCGAAGAGCCAATGGATCTCAAGTTCTCAACAAATCGATGTGCGCGAACAAGTACTCCATTAGTCTTACTCTTAATCTAATCGCGAGACCCTGCTAATGAGACAGTGGTTAACCAAAGAGTAGCAGAGCAGTATCCAAAACCATATATATGCATGCATTAGGATGACACATCAGAAGCACCATGGCTGCAGGCGCTGCCAATCCATATGCTTCCAAGTAGAGATCGAAGTTGTGCAGCACAGCTGGATGCGTCAACTCATGGTCCACATGCAACGGGTCAATGGCACAATCTGGAGACCATTTTAGGTGATGCTCTAAGCTGTATTTTTGATTGAAATTGTATTATAGTGATAATTAGTTTTGAGAAAAATAAAAAAATGTTATGCGTTATAGATAATGCAAAAATAAGAAGAAAAAGAAAAGCCAAATAAAAACTAATGCATTTTAAATAACTTATATCTTAAATAAGCTGGAAGAAAAAAACTAAAAGCTAAAGCCGTTTGCTGATGCTGTGTAGTACTAATCAATCCACTGGCACAAAAAAGATACATACGCATACTTAAGCAGTCATGTACGTGCGACGATGGTACTGCGATTTAATCGTTAGCCCATCATCATCTGCAGAAGAAAGTATAGTGCGAGAGATAGCTACAGCGTACGCGCAATACACGCATTAGTGGAGTCTCGATCACCGGACGCCAATTGAATTCCGACGTTCTTTTTGGCTGCGGTTGATGGTTTTTGGCTGCAGCTGATGGTTTTTTGACTGTTTGTAACAGAGATTGTGGAAAAAGAGATACTCGCTTGCGATTTTTGATGGTACAGATATTAGTTTTTTAACGTGTACTACAATTAACTTGTAGACCCCATGTTAAAAAAATACTCCGTTTAAAAATTAGTTACTATATTAAAAATTAAAAATAATTTTTAAAAATCACAAAGAACAGACCTACATGTATGATTAGTTGAGTAGTGACCTCCCATGGATCGGCACAAGTGGCAATTCAGCTGTCCCTGCCTCGTCGCGGGCCAACACGCGCACGCACGACCACTGCCACGCACACCCATGTCGGCGGGCGCGCGGAGTGAGCGAGCGCTGTCGCTTGCCCTCGAGTTCTGTGCGTTTGTCGCTGCCGTGCACGGCGGGATGCTGCGGTATGTGGCCTTCCTCGCGCGCTAAACAGCTCACCAGCTCTCTCGAGTCGTCACGCGTGCGTCGATCGTTTTGCCTCACAGGGAAAACGACGTCTCGACGAATTGCCAGAAGATAACTATTATTCTCTTAAGTTCCCTATTATTTCGAATTAGTCGTCGTCACGGTGAATAATAGACCTACTCATTTTGCGTGCTGCCGAATCTGTTGTTTGAAACGAAACCGAATTTGCAAAATTTTCAAAATCCTGATTTCTTGATTTCTTTGGTTCTTGGTTGATCCCAGCCTGCTCTTGGCCCAATCCCGCTCGTGATCCACCATTCACCCAGCTCACCCTTTTCCTCCGGAACCGCCCCAATTCACTCCTCACACCGCTATCAGAGCTGGTCCAAAATATCGGCCGCACTCGATATTTTCGCCGCCTCGCGTTCTCTCGCGCTTCCACCGTCTTCCACCGCCGAACACCCGGGTCAAGCTGTTGTACAACCGCCCTGCCACCCCCTGACAACCCCTAGACCCCTCCCTGCTAGGCGTCGCGCCGTCCGCCCATTCCCGGCCACCGCCGCCCGTTTCTTCCCTCCCAAGCCGACAGCTCCTCTCACAGCTACCTCGATTGCTCTGACACCTTTGACCGCCGCAGCTTGCACTCCACGACTGCCCAGCACTCCTCTCCTTCCCCCTGGCCAGCTGAGCCATGTGCCCCCGACCCCTCCCGCAAGCCGTCGGACCAGGACAAGCTCGAACCGTCTCTCTTCGGCTATATAAACCCTATGACCCCCTCCATGCCCCAATAAGACACCAACAACAAAGATTAGCCGCGCCTAATTGCCCTGAGACCCCTCCATTGCCGAGAAACCCGAGAGGACCCGAGGTATGTTCAAATCTCAAATCCCTCGATCCAGCCGATTAGAGTCCGATTCCTCTCTTGATTAGCACCGCTAAGCCTTTAGGAACCTCCCCGAAGCATCGTCTCGAGCTCCCATTGCCTCTTCTGCCCTGTCCGCGAGCGCCGCCGCGCTGTCATTGAGGGCCGCCGTGGACAACTCAAACCCGACCTCCTCCAGCCAAGCCACCACTGCCACAAGCTCTACCGTGTTCCCTAGATGCTCAAGCCAAACCCAATTGACCCTAGAGCCCCTAGAACCACCCTGTGCCGCCTAAGGCCCGAGATCGCTCTTGGCGTCGCCGCCGGCGATCGCCGGAATTGCCGTCGGTGACATGCCCAAAAATGGGACCCTGGATGTCCCAGCTACCCGTTCCCACCCCTATTTTGCGTCGCGAAAAACCCTAGCGCCGCCGGTCAACGCCGCTTCTTCCTCGCTCTCGGCCCCGGGCCGACCGAGGAGGAAGACGGCGACGACGCGCGCAATCCGACTTCTTCACGCCGAAGTCGTCCGATGGCCGTTTAAACCACGGCGCGCCCCGCCGTTTGAGGAGTGCGGGTGCGCGTGCGTGAGGAGACTGGGCCGAGCGGCTGACGTGGGCTGGACCGCGTAGCACTGTAGCTAACCCGCGAAGCAACAGTAACCGCCCGCAATGAACAGTGCCCCGACCCGTTACTGTTCACCCCGAAACCTGAAAACCCAAAAAGTGAGTTTATACTCATTTGAACCATTTCGAGCCCCTGAACCCATTTCCGAGGTCCATTTCCCCATACCAGACCCATGTTAGCCCAAAACCTTTATTTTAAAGTTTTGTCCGATTTTATTTTTGTTTTTCCGGTCTAATTTCAGTCCTTCGAAAACGGGCCTAATTTTATTTTATTTTGCGTTAGCTCCCGACGCCACCAATCCATCAACACAGGAGGAGAAGGTCACAGTCCCAGTTCACGATTTCGCGAAGTACGAGTTAATTGAAATTCCTGAATCGCAAGGCAAGTCGCATTATTCTTGATCATATTGAGCCTATGTCCTTTAATTATTTAAATACGCCATATTTTCATTACATTATTTTAATGCTGTTATTTTATGTACAATTAAGTTCATATTAACATGTTTTAGTTATAACCTACTACCGTTAATGATGCCAAATTTTATTTTGTTGGCCACTTTCATTTGATAAACCTTAGTAGCATAAAATTATAATAGTAAAAATAATACATGATAGTATAGGAAATCATGATTTGTACTGTTAAGTGATCCGACGCTTGTCGGTAGGATTTTAAAAAGAAAAGGGGAGTGGACGAGGATTTCACGGGAAGCCACGAGTTGGCCGGGTCCCTTGACCTTTTTCCGAGAAGGAGGTCTAAGTGAGGAGACAGTATAAAATATGCTGGCCTAGTATCAGTGGATACTAGTGTATGTTTGGGATGATGCCTCGGCAAGAAAATAAGGACAAGACCCTTATGCCTAATAAATAACATAGTACCCGCTCAACCGCAAGTGTTGATTCATCAAACCTGGATTAGTAGCTACTCAGTTCAATTGAATCTTTACACCAGAAAAGGAAGAAAGAATAATAATAAAGGTAATGCGTTACAACGGTAGACTCTCACGATCGGGTACATTCACTCGACGTTGGCCAGTCATAGGTGCCCGAGAAAGTGTTGATCCATTGTCTACCAGGTAAAGAGTATATAAAGAACTGAGTACGCGAAAACTCTTGTTTTCTTAACTCTGGCGCAGGAGTGTAAGGAATCTTGCGGGTAAAGCTGAGCAGCTCTGCAGAGTGAAATGAAATGGTATTCGAATACGTCGTGCTTCCGGTTAATGAAGCTGTGTTTATTTGGGTGATTCCATAAATAACGCATAAGTAGATTTGGAATGATTTTAGAAAGCTGAAAAGATTGATAATCAAGTTTAAAACCCCTTCATTAAGAAGTTTCGATTTTCTTGGTTTAAACGTAAAACGTTTACGAAAGCAAAATAGCATCTACATAGAATAATAAAACCATTAATCCATGTCCTTGAAAGTCCTCTTGCATGTAGTTATTCAGTATTTTTCCATGCGACTTGTTGAGTACGGTGGTTGTACTCATACTTGCTAAATAACACAAACAGAAATTGCACCGCAAGAAATCGAAGTTTTCGAAGAAGCAGGTGAAGACGGAGACGCGTTCGACGAAATCGACGTTTGGTTTTAAAGGTTGTTCTCCGCTCAGGCATGCCTGTGGCACCTTTTGGTTTTATGTATTGTAAGGGCCGTCGCCCACCGTAAGACTTGGCTGTTAAGCCTTTATATTGTAATAAAACTGGGTTGTACCCTTTTTAGAAGTATGTGTCTGCAATGATGTACACTCGATTACCGTGCCTCGCAGTTGAACAGTTCTGAGTAGCTACGAGATGAACAGTAAAGTACCACCTTTGGAAACGAAGGTGTTACATTGTTGGTCCGAGTCCTTAGGAGAGTTCGTGTGCAGGTCTTTTAGGGGTCGGATCGTTTGTTATCTCATTAGCGGAATAACAGGAGGAGAAAAGTTGCCTCACCGTGTGCGCGTCCACCTCGCGTGCGTTCGAGAGTTTTTCCTACTGTGCACTCTCGTGTGGTTCTAGGGCCCAAATAGTCGAACTTATCAATCTAGACCAGCAAAGCGAGCTCATGCGTTCCAAAATTTTCATTGTCTAGCCCATGACCAGTGGCCTTCCCATTATTATATGTCCAATTTCAATTTCCTTATTATTAGCGGAATAACAGGAGGAGAAAAGTTGCCTCACCGTGTGTGCGTCCACCTCGCGTTCGTTCGAGAGTTTTTAGGGCCCAAATAGTCGAACTTGTCAATCTAGACCAGCAAAGCGAGCTCATGAGTTCCAAAATTTTCATTGTGTCTAGCCCATGACCAGTGGGCTTCCCATTATTATATGTCCAATTTCAATTTCTTTCCTGTGAAATTATTTTTTCAATTTATTAATACCTTTTTTCCTTGATACCACTTCTTTGTCCTAGACGTTTGTAGAGATCTTTATTTGGTGAGGATGTGAACTACGTAGCAATCTCGTCTTTTTTCCCCACTATTTTAATTTTTGTTTTTTCTGTATTCTTTTGTATTATTTATAATAGGTTAATATTTTTTATTTTTAAATTTTTTAATTTAATTATGATAAATAAGCTAACTCAGTTATAGTAAAAAATCAGTCAGCTACAATAAAAAAAGCTATAAACCATAACTATTTCGAACGCTACTAAAATATCATTTAGATTAGTGGTATTATCAATATACGTGCATGTTAATACAAACGCCAAATTACTCGCGTAATTCTGATTAATCGTTCATATTCTGATTCATCACTTAGTAGTACCCTACCTGTCCGACAATCGTATTCTGTTTTCACAGCACTATGTCACATACGCAAATTTCCAAAATAAAACCGAATTACTGGCCCTAAATAATCATGCTTGTGGAATAATTCATCATTATTAGTGTAGCAATTGAAACATACCCGTCGAACAAATACAAAATATTGGTGGAACAATTAGGGAATTTAGGTGAACAAATAAAAAATATTAACATAAACAAAAAACAATAGTAGAAAATAATAAAGAAGATGAACAAAAAACTTACTACAAATAAAAATATGTAGGTAAATGGAAAGAAAAGAAAGAAAGATGCACCTTGGTCGGCCACAGTGCCACGGCCTACTAGAAGCTAGTGCTAGCCAGGTGCTAAAGAAAGAAAGAAAGAAGAATAAAAAGAAACACGCACGGCGGACCTCTCCTTGTGGGCCGTGGGCCTCAGGGGTGGCGGCGGGTACACATAGCACCAGTTCCGACGGGTGAAAGAACAGAAAGTGAGAAAACCGATAAGCTCGCGACACGGGGATCGGCCGGCGGGGCGCCAAAACCCTACCGTCGCGCGCCCATCCCCGCCCTCGCGTCCCCAACCAAACCAGACCCAAAAGCATCAACGCCACCACCGGCCGAATACTGCCCATGGCGTCGTGGTGCGACAACATGGCGGCGCCACCCCGAATCCTCGTCGCCCCCCGTGAGCTTCCCCCTCCCCTCAACCTCCTAATCCTACCCTCGCTGTAATATCTTAGCCTCCATGTTTTAAGCGGCCTGGGGAAATCTAGGGTGGTTTACTGATTTTGATGCACCCAATGGGAAGGCTCTGTGTTTCCATTGCTGTATGCTGTTTTTAGGAAGCTCTGGGTTGGAGGCTGTAATACAGTCTGTTCACGGTGCTAGGCGCTAGATGATGACTGAGAGTGCCTCCAGCTTTTGATTTGTGGTTGGAGGCTCACATTTCTAATCAGACCCCATTTTGTGTTTCCTTGCAGGCCCTTCTGATGCCGGTGGTGAAGGGAATGTTTTGTCACTTCGCCACCCGAAATCAGGTTCCCTTATATGCCTCTGTAGCTACAATTTTTCAGTATGAGTAAATGTAGACATCCCTTAGAAATGATCAACAGCTTGCATTGGCTTTTGTCTTGACATCGAACAGATGAAGACACATCGTATCTGTTCATCGATGGGCAACTTCATGAATTCCAATGGTTTAAGGAGCGTTTCGGCTCCTGGTTCTTGGGAGACTATGTTTGTGAAGGTACAGTAGCTATGAAGTTCGCCATTTCTGTGCAAAGCTTGGGTTTCTTTCCTTTTGAGGGTAAAGTCAGTCCCCTATTGTCATTGTGTAGCCTACAGTAAGTCATTGTTATGAGTTATGACTTTATGAGGTTTGTTGCCTTGCCTCTGCAAACCAGCCAGTTCAATTTGTTAAACAAGGAATTCAGATGTGAGCTTAGTGGTAAGGAACATGATTAGATAAAGGGATGATGTTCGTATTCTCCAATTTTTGCATACCATTTAGAACATGTCAACATACCTGCTGCCAAGTAGTATAATCTGTTTTGAACAAAGTTATCGCAAAAACTATCTTACTACAGTGGCTACAGTTTACTTCATTGCCTGACTGTTGAATCCCGCTTCCCTTCCTTAGATGGCAGCCTCTACTATTGCACTCTTGTTGATCCCATCTTCATTTTCCTACCAATATTTGAATCTGCACGTATGTCGGTAAGCCCAATTGAAGATAGATTTTCTGATATGTGGGTTATTTCATCTAATCTATGTTAATTTAAAATCCACTCCCTTGTGCTGCAGAACAGTAAAGATTCAGGAAAGTTTAGACAACTGGATGAAATATTATACATCGAGGGATATCCTGGATATCAGCACCTCATGAGTGTAGCAGGAAACCATATGGAATTGGTTTGTGAAGTTAAAGGTAGTGTTTGACATATATGTTTGCTGCGAAATTAATGTAATATCAAGTTGCTATCACATTATTAACTACTACTTAACACAAGAGTGATCACTTAGGGGATCTTGAGCATTTTATTTTTTGATATATGGTTTTCCATGGGTTATATTGCCATAGACACATTAATTTGTTGTGTGATTTCTGGTATAACTTCTTTACATAGTAACCAATAGTTTTACAGAACTAATGATTTCACATGCATGTTACCTTTCTTGCAGAAGTTGCTAATGTGAAGTTCTTTAGGCTGGACGATTCCAAGGTCTTAACTTGGTTGTGCTGTAAGGTAGCCTGTGTCAGTTCTTACTTTTGTGTACTTGATTTGCAACACGTCTTATGTCTATGCTTATCCTTGTCAGAAGCTAAGCTTCTCTTTGCTTCACTTCTTTTTTGCATTTTACAAAAGCGATGATGTAACCTGCAGTTAGGATGGGATGTATGCAGTATGCTGTACTGGGTTAAAGAAGCCTTGAAATGACTTAACTTTTTTTGCCTGTTTGCTTTGAACAAGGGAGCTAAGTCCCAAGTCCCAACTTCCTATGGGGCACACCATTAAGACTATTCATGAGCTAAATCATATTGATTCTTCCACACCATTTTGTAGTTTTCTTTGGTCACAGATTGTAAATAAATAAAAAAAAATGAATCCTAATAGTGGCCCTAGTACTTTCCTGTATGGTCAATTCTTTAACCTGTTTTTATGCAATTATTGTTTACAGTAAACATGAGAGCATGTCTAGTTCTCACCCAGTCATAATTGGATGTAATTTTTCTCCTCCTGTCTTTGCTGGAATGTTGACATGACTATTTTCCTGTCAGTTGAGATATATGAGCAATAATGCCACAGGAACTGACAGTAGTTACTACTTAAGATGCTGTTTCCTCTAAGGCCAGTGCAGTGCCACTTTTCATGTTCTATACTTCATTTCTTTAGACGGTCATGTTCTCTACTTCTATGGAAGAATATCCTTCAGGGGGGAAAATAACACAATGTGTCTTAGCTGCTAGAATGTGCAGTACTTTTGCTGTTTTGCATGGTTAACCTAGTAAAGCTTATAATTGTTTGTATTTCTGCGAGGAAAGAATATACCAATTTGAGATCATGATGCCTTTTATATTAGTTAAATCATTTTTTCACGATTCACCTAGAAATTTTATTCATAAATGTGAACAAAAACGAAATAACAATCTGTCATGGTAAGACACAACTCTGCTTTGCGTGCACAGCAGAGAAGTTCATGTGCAGCAATAATGTCTATTTTGGTTTGCGTTTAGCTCAGCTTACCATGTCTGCTTTCCATGTATACCACATTCATGTGTGTAAATCCTAAATATCATATTTATCTCACTTTTCCTGCATAGTTGAGAATTAAATATATACCCTTATGAATCTCATTTACAGGTACACAACCTAAAAGAGGTTATCCCCAAGTTGGGTAAAAATTATGCTGCCCAAGGAGAAAAGGAAATGTGTATGCGTCTGCAACACTTCATTTTATTTAGTCTAATATAGTACTCTAATACGATAAGTCGACAAGTATGTAGCTTCTCATCATTTAATATTTTAGTTGTTCACTTTATTTATACAGGTGGTTTTAATCTCATATTCAACCAAACAGTCAAAACAGTGCTTACTCTCACAAGTGACAATTATATAACCAAGCTGTTTAGATCATTGATGTGATTTATATCCTAATGAATCACTTAAGTAAGACATGCGTTGAACAGTTAAACTACAATAACTGATCCTTAGTCTTTTTTCACTTTGCATTAAAAAATTGGACCAAATAAACTTAAATGAGCTTGGTAGTTTGGATTTCAAATATGCTTGCCACTCTGCCAGTAAGGATGATCTTTTCTCAAAAAGAGACATACAAAACTGACATTTTTTTGTGGAATTCATATTGAGATCGAGCTATCTGACTTTACTATAACCATTGCTTCTGTAGCAGATGATATTAGCCTGGCTTTGTGCTAGTGGTATGCTGTTATGCGCTACTTCATTATGAGAAATTGCATAGAGATGAAATTCTTGAGTCACTATGTACATAGGTTAAATTGCATAGAGATGAAATTCTTGAGTCACAATATGTACATAGGTTAAGTAATGTCCTTACGGAGCTGTTTTTGTTGTTCCTGTTACAGTGATGGACGCTGTCCAAATAATTCGTGAATACCTGAAGGATGAGCCATGGTTAATATTACTCTGCAATAAGTTGCAGTAAGACTTATCTCTTTGTATATCAAAGAATCAGCAGCTCAATACAAATTTCCGTTTGTCTATTCTCACACTTTAACAATCTATTCCACTGCAGGTTGGATATCAATGAGATCAATGCCACGACCAAAACCACTGAAGCTTCATTTTGTGCAGAGAGTTCCCCCATACCTGCTCGTCCCTCTGAGGTAAACTCCTCGAGAGCGCTTTATCTTTTTTAGCGCTCACCTCATATGCTCTAAGCTCATCAAATGCGTCAATACAGGGGAAAGTAGGAAATGGTAGTGTCAAGTCAAGCAAAGGGAGGCCAGCGAAGAAACAAAAGACTGAGGTAGAATCGAAGAACATCAAAGACATGTTCCGAAGGGTCACAAGGAAAGGAACATGATCCCTTATGACCTGGACCTGGGCCTGATTGATTTCGTCATCGACGCCTCATGGGGTGGGGCACTTGAAATTCTGGGGGTTGCCGAGTTATCTCCAAACTGGATGTGCTGAGATGCTCTCACTGGTTCTCGGCCCGGCAATCCCTATGCGAATGCTATGTGTGTAAGCTTCAGAATGTTTCATGCAGCTGAACGACTCAAGTCTTGGATAGGTTAGCAATTCAGCATTCTAGGCGTAGATTTAATGATTCGGCCAAGCAGGCTTACTACTATCCTACTGGAATGTATTTGTACCCTATTTATTAATTTCCTTGTACCGCCTGCAGAGACTACTGAACATCTGCGGTTTTTAACTGTGGCTGTAAACTGGTTTAATAGTTTTATCATACGTTATCTTGGTGCCCACTGAAAAATTCGAGTTCAGTATTCATTCTTCCATCCTTGGCTGCCTGTGTGACCGGGATACCCAAGAACCAATAGATGCGTATCATCTTCGCCTTGAAGTTAACTTGGGACCCGTAGCGAATGTCATCGACTCGCATGCTTGTATCTTTTGCCCACCAACCTTTCGTCTCGCAAGGTTAGTATGGCCATGGTTTTTTTTATTGACTTTTGATTTTTAACTTCTTCGAAAATTAAAATAAGTAGAGTAACTTTTTAAAACGAAAACAAGTGAAATAACTTTTTAAAACGAAAACAAGTGAAATAACTTTTTAAAACGAAAAAAGCTTCTCGAGCCCAAACGCCTTCTTAGAGCGGATTCTGCTCGTTCTCCGGTCCGTCCCGTCTCGCATCACACGAAGCCGCAGGCCGAACGCACGCAGCCTCCCCGTCCCCCAGTCCCCCTTGGCGGCCGCCTGTCCCTCCTGCCACCGCAGCCAGGAGCGGCTCCTCACTCCCGGTGCTGCCAGCTGCCACCGCCCCTGTGCCTCCTCGCTCCGGTGCCGCCGCCCGGCCCGCCACTCGCCACTCCAGTCTCCGGTGCTACCACCGCTCGGCCGCTGCTCGCTCCATGCTGCCGAGGTTTGTAAATTACTAATCTGTTCAATTGCGCATGAGCCCAGTTCCTCACGGATGAACTCCATTTTAGTAGGATTCTAGAGGTTTTTTGGATGTGGATGGGGATGGCAGTGGGAGCGTGTTGGGGCTAACCCATGGTCTCATACTGGAATGTATTACTGTGCTGGCATCGGGTTACGAGGACTGTACTAGAGTGTATTTGGGAATCCGTATATTCTCATTTGAGTTTCACCCGAAACAAAAAAAAAAAGAAGAAGTAGCTAATGATTAGGGTTACATGTAAATCCCTTTATCGCAACAATTAGTCTCTGTTTGGGCTGAGTGTGTTAACGAACACACCACCAACGTTTTCTGACGTCTTCCATCGCTTGCCGGCGGCCACCGGTGGAGATTGTGTACGAAGGCGTAGACGCCGTGAAAGAATAAATGTCGAAGAGGTGGCTCCACATCTTGCTCGAGGAAGAACAGAGGAGCATCGCAGCAGCAGAGAGCCCCCAAGTGTCTACTCCCACAGCTTGGCTGGCGCGCAGCGTCTCTTGGGTCTCGGATGTTTCTGGGAGCCTTAAGGGGTACCTTAGTGGTCACGACAAGTCAAGAGAAAGATGCAGGTCACGACAAGTCAAGAGAAAGATGCATGCCTGGATCAGCACAGCAGTTGTGATTTCTCAAAGTTTGCCCAGCGTGTGAGCCTCATGTACATACTACTAGAGCTTTCCTCTCGACTTAAAACGGCTAGGAAATCATTTTGTGTTCCCAGTGAGTCTTTTAAGTCGTATAAATATTACTTAGTTACTTTGTTGAATAATAATGCCGAAACTAATATGATTTAAGAGTGCTGACGAATATTGTGATGAAATTGGCATTTATTTTTTGCAACTCGTTCTGTGCACCGGATCTCTGCTCGTCGCTTGGTTGTCCTGCATGTGCTTGTCTGTTGCTTGTACTGCACTTTTACTGTTTTTATACAGTTTGTCATGCATGTGCTTGGTTTTCAGTTTGTCCTCGCATTTGGGATTTTGCCCCGGTCGTGTAGTCTGGTTGAGCATGTTGGGGCTTCTTGTTTGGTTCGTGCCCTTAAGTAGCCAAATCAAACTTTTGGCAATGACAAAATCAGGGTCAATGCCAAAACCTAGGGGAAAAAAAGGTGACGTTTGGATTGCAGCCGTAACAATTCACGGGCAATGCCAAAACAGAGGGGAGCGATTTGACCATCCTCGGATTGCCCACACGCGAGTTTTCGTTCGCACTACCAAAATCTCTTTGGCGTTACTAAATTTTAGCTTCAAACCAAATGGCGACCAATTATTCAGGGGCACTACTAAATTTTGGTAAGACTAGTTCACGCCTCAAACAACACAAGCCCGTGATCAACGGAATAGCCTGTTTATTTATGGCTGCGGTTGATAGCTTTTAGCTGTGGTTAATGGTTTTTTGGCTGTTTGCGATAGAGATTGCAGAAAGAGAGATACTTATTTGCGATTTTTTATGGTATAAATATTAGTTTTTTAATGTGTACTATAATTAGCTTGTAGATCTCATCTTAAAAAAATACTCCGTTTATAAGTTAGTTACTATAGCAAAAATCAAAAGCGACTTTTAGAAACCGTATTTGGCCAGTAGAGTGAACCTACACGATACGACTGTCACCATCCTAAGAAAACCGCCGGTGATGACACTATCCGATAATGGCACGGAACCAGTACATGTACAGCAGGAACAAACCATGGATACTAGTACCACATCCACGAGAAGAGCACAGCAGCAATCGAATTGAGGAGCACAGCAACGACAAATATGAACATGAACATACCACTAGACCATAGTAATTGCATACGCAGTTCGCCTGCAAAGGTAGCTGCTTGCACAAAAGGTTCACCCACACCACAGTGCACTGGAGATCAGCCGATCACACACCAAGAGTCACCGAAACGACAAGACTGCAATAGCAAGGTAGAGGCTACCACAGTAGCCACTGCGGCATGCAGTGCGCCACTCTTGTCTAGTTATTCATGCATCATATTAAGTTACTAGGTACTTGACAGCGACGCTATCACTGGTGCTTCTCCCGGGCCAGAAGACCCATCGCCACTCGCTTGATGACGCTTCCTCCATCGTCCTTCGCGAGCACCTCGTTTACCTCTGTGTCATCAAAACCCTAGCGGGAATAAGAAGACCTCAGTAAATTTTCGCAGTAATGGTACAGAGGATGAGGGACGTGTTACGTACCAGTTCATGAAGCTCCGCAAGGAGTGGATACCATTCATGGAAGCCGCACAGATCATCGACGGACTTCTCCAGGTCGTACTTGTTCTGCCTGAGTATCTCCTTGTTCAGGTCGACCCGCCTGAAGCCCATCTCCTCCAGCTCCCTCAGCAGTTTCTCCTCCATGTGATTGACGATCTCATCGGGCAAAGGTTCAGCAGGCACGCTAACAGGAGCAGGAGCATGCACAGGCACCGGCATGCTAACAGGGGCAGCCGGCACAGGTGCACTAACAAGAGTAGGTGCATGCACAATAGCAGGAGCAGGAGCTGGCACACCAGGAGTAGGCGCAGGCACACTAACAGGCTTTGGCAGGGTTATGTCTTCAGGTGCAGAAGGCACACCGGCAGGCATCGAAGTTGATACAGGTCCAGTAGATGAGGTGTCAGGATCAGTGATGGGGACTTGAACTGGTTCAACTGCTGTAGGTTCAGAGGGCAAAACACTTGGGAAGGGCTCAGATCCCTTGGGTTTGATGGCTTCATACATTAATGAACCAGCAAACCATTCGGTGCTGGTGCTTCCAGGGTATTCATATACAGGATCTGTGGGCTCAACATTCATATCGATAAAAGGCTTCCATTTTCTGCTGTTGCCTTCTGGGGGCAGGTTCAAGTTTATTGTAGCCTGCTGCTTGTAGCCACTGGTTTGAACCGGCTGTTCCACCTGCACACGAATTCAGCATGCAAACCATCAGATAAGAAAGAAAGTATTAAGGTTGACAAGGACAAAAGCAAGCAATGGTAGAGTAACAACCTGAATAAGAACCCAAACTCGCTGACCGAATTTCTGACCAGAGGGTAATGCCAATCTCCAGTACGATATGTACCTACCAGGCTTTGCAGGTGCAACAAAATCAGCACCAACATCGATCTCCTTGTCCACAGGAAACCCATCCACTGAAATCTGCACAACACATCAAATCAAAGTGAGAATTTCCTGTGAAGAAATCATGCAATCTCACATTCACAACCATAGATTGGCAGATACTAAAGACACACAGGTTGTACGTACCCCTAATTTGACTGAGCTCTGGCGTGCAAATTGATCTCCACCAACCCAGACAAGTTGTGTCCCAAACGGCCACATGGTAGATCCATTGTTACGCATGCGCCAGATCTTGGTAAATGGAATTGATGGTGCTAGTAGTGTTCCATCAGGGACAGTAACATCCTTAATGAAGCAGCACTCATGTTTGTCCTTTTGAATCTGTGAATGGAGCCTCCGGTTCTGAAAATCATCAGACGAATGTAAGTTGGAATCATTCTGTTACTATTCCACGGGAACTATCTAGTCATGAATATGAACAAATTGCAATGGTCACCTTGTCTCTCCAACTTTCGCTTACAAAAGTTGACCTGTCTATTCTGGTATATTCAGCCTCATTGCCCATGTGAGAAAAACAAGCACTGCACAAATCATAGTCATCTTTACTGCCAGCAAAGAAGAAAGAATGTTAGGACAGAAAATTGTTATTTTTTTCAATTTCCAATTAAAATACAACCAAAGACCTGGAACCATTATTGAACCCAAAAACTTACACATTGGACTTGTAGCGAGGCCCTGCAATAGGTGTCACCCCACAGCCATCACATTGTATCCATCTATGGAGTGTGCGTTGTGGCACACTACCATAATTGTCAATGACATCTCTGTATGAACCTTCAAAAGAGTAGACGCCGTCTGGATAAGGTCCATAAGGACTAACTGACGAGGGCATATTCAACTTAAATGGGTTATAGCTGTAGGTAGGTGGAGGATAGTTGTACACAGGTGGAGGAGGGAACGTCGAGTGCAAATCACCGCTGATCTTTCCATTAGCTCGAGGGGACGGAATCAGACAGTAAGGGGGTACTGTCGGTGGAGGAGGGAATATCGAATGCAAATCACCATTGATCTTTCCATCAGATCTAAAGGGCACATAGCCAGGATTCAGTCCATATCTTACTGTATTTTCACCCACAGATGGAGCGGGAGCAGAACGAAGAGTAGGAACGCCATGAGCAATGGTACAAACAGGTGGCGCAGAGGAGGATATGACAGATTTCGACTTACTCTGGGCATGAGCTTTCCCCTTACTTTGGGCATCAGTACTTCCCTTACAAACAACTTTTTCCCCACCTGAACTAGCTGAAATCAATGGATCGTCAACTAAAGGATATCCTGGTGCTTGTTCAACTTGAGCTTTGGCATCATCAACTAGCACGCTCTTAAGGCCAAGTGCTTTAGATGATTTAGAGTTCTGGATGTCCGGTGGCTGTGAAGCTGAAACTGTTTTAAGTTCAGACTCTTGATTAACTTTTAAATTTCCCAATGTTTGTGGTCCATCACTAGAGGAGCCCAATGTTTGTGGTCCATCACTAGAGGAGCCAGATGTATCAGATGGCCCACTGGATGGCTGCATGTGGTTCTTTGGTGTCATCAATTTAGCGAATCGGTCCAGCAACTCAGCCAATGATGGGGCCGATGATGCAGCTTTAGAACGCAAGTCATGAGATAGTTTTGCAAGGACAATGGGAACTTGCTCTGGAACAAACTTTAAAGCTTCATCAATAGCTGATTTCACCTGAGCTAGTTGATCTTCCAGAGCTGTGGACATCGGAGATCTGGAATTCGAGGCTTGCTGTTTTGTCTGAGGTGCCCCAGCACTGCTGCTCTTCAACTGAACATTAATCCTAAGAGGGTTCAGTTTCTGACTAATAGCAGCATCATGTAAATCACTATCATCATCCAGCATGACAACATCCCCATCCTCATCAGTATATGTGAGAATGAATTCAGCATCAGGATTGAACTTAAAAGCACTTGCAATCTTTGACCGAAGGGCAGCCAGATTATGACCAAAGCATGGGCCATTCACCCATGTGTTGAACCGCTTGAGAGTGTCACCATATTTGACCTGAAACATCAGCCACAGGTAAACTGGAAATTCACAAGAACAATAATAATTGGCTAAAATTACACAGACTACACAAAGATAACACAATAAGTGGCAAATTCATTTAATTTTTGCTTCACAAGCCAGTTGTAATTAGCAAACAGAAGTGTGACAAAGAAAATGATAATTATCTTCTGTTCCTCTCATATCAACTAATCAACATGAGTTCAATTTATAATATCACCGAACACTACTTAAAGAAGCAAATCTCTTCCTTTCCAGCATCACGTGTTGCAACATTGATGGCAAAATGTCATGGCATTAATCGAGTAAGGACAGCTACAACTGCGAGCTTAATCCTTGCAACTAGCTGAGATTCATAACAAACAGATATAAGTATACAATCATAGCAATAACACTCGGAACATGTGATAGAACAAACTATGCAGATGCAACAGACGCAATATTTCTCCATCCTTTTTATGAGATGCCATAAACCAATCTCTCATCGGAAATCCACAGTAAAGATGTGAGCCTTACAGACTACAGTGCTAAGAAACGTAGATTAGCGTACTCTACCATCAAATCCCAAAACAAAGTAAGCGTACCCTACCATCAAATCCCAAAACAAAGTATCTTACTAGTAACACAAAACGCCCTACAAAAATCTGAATTTTCAAACGATCACCACAAAATCATCCCTTAACGCCCAAGATTTTCTCCAAGCTGTTATGATCTCAAACAAGATCAAAGCAATATGATCTTGGATACACCACAGATATGCGAAATCCATCCTTCCGGCAAGCAGATGGAACACTAAAACCCATCTGCCCATCTGATCATCTGCACCAGACCACGCCCTTGTTTCCAACGAGGGGGATCCCCATTGTCAGTGTCCACAACCATCTCGGACTAAAACAGAAGTTACGAAAATAAATAAATAAAACCACAATCACCGCACAGATCGCTCCCACAATCTAGCAAGAGCAACCCCCTCCCGACGACGAAAGGCCAAACCCTACACGAGGGGGGAACCCCCGCAGCATTCCCCACCTCTCCTCCCCCCGATCAAACATCACAACACAAACACCGTAACCCGAGGACACGGGAACCCCACCTTGATGACGAGATCCCAGGCGCCGTCGCTCGGCACGAGGCAGTGGAACGGCGGCGTGGCCCGGCGAGGCATCGCGACACGAGTCCGCGGCGGCAACGGCCGGAACCCTACCCTCGCCAATAGACAGGAGACGGAGACGGAGAAAACCCTGGACGAGCAGAGGAGGAGGAGGACGAGTGCGTCGCGGCAGTGGTGGTGGTGGGGTGGTGTGGTGTGGTGTTGTGACTTGTGAAGAAGAGAAGGTGACAAGCCTGCGCCACTTGTCCAGTTGTCCCCGCTTTATCGAGAGCCCTTCCGTTTCCTTTGATGGGAAGGATGGGGAAGAAACTGTTAATCCACGGAGAATAGATAAACTACAACGTAATTTACATAATCAATCAATTATTATAAATATAATAGATTAATTATAGATGAGTCACTAATTAAAATAAAATAACAAGAATGATAATCTTTATTAATTCTCATATCTGATTATATGGTATAATGGTCTCTCAGATCTCATTTTTAGGGCATGTTGCTATACTTGTAATTTAGGTTTTTAGTTTGAATTTAAATTTTAGATTTTGAAAACTGATTTTTAAATTTCAGTTTTTTATTTGTTTTTCCTTTCTTTCCCGTCAAAATTCAAAAATTTTCTCCTAGGTCAGCCTTTCTCTTTTTCTAGCCCAGCCGTCCTTTTTCCCTTCCCTGCCTTCCAGCCCAGCCTCCCTTCCCTTCCTCCTTTCTCCTCTATGCCTGCTTGAGAGCGCACCTTAACTCCCAGCCAATGTTCCCCACTTCATCTAAAATCCGAGTCTGACAAAGATCAAATTCGATAGGAGTTGTATCTATATTATTGATGATACTCATATAGGAAAATGACATCCAAATAAAACTAAGAGATAACAAGAAGAATGCTACCAGTCTCCATATTGATCACCGTAGGCATATTCTTATTTATGAATACACCTGTTTATTAGTAACATACGAGTTACCTAAACTTAATCCAAAGACAATATGGTGCGAGGCAAAGTAATACTCACGCATGGAGTTCTAGTCCTAGAGATAGAAATAGATCCTAACACAGTGCCTTCAGGGACACCAATAAGGCTTGACCATCCTTTCAAAGAAGGCCCTTAGACCCCATAAATCTATCATATAGTCATTCTTCAAAATAAAGTAGAGGTAATGTCTCATAAACTACAAAGTTTTTACCTTTCAGCGGTAAAAAGGTATAGCTCTATCAGCATCAGGCTCGATAGTGGTATGCCTATATGCCAATGAAATAAGGCTAGGTGATACAATTGTACCCATTAGGGACGTGAAAATATCCCCTTAGTGATGCCCAATCTCCTACAATATTCATGCAATTTTCTACATGCTTACTTCTGGTAAGCAATCTCAAATGCATGAAATAAGTGCAAATAGCAAAGATTCGCTTTTATCTATTTTATAGATAATTTACTATTTCTCATATTTTTCTAGCAATATTCAGGATTTTCTGATAATTATTAATGCATTCAAGTAATTTTCGGAATTACTTACCCATTAAATAAATCCCCAAACACACAATACCAGGAAATAAACAATAAAAAAATATGAAGCTTCCAAGGTGTACTAAGTTTAAGGTTTCACAAATTTATGAAAGCTCATATACCTGAAAACCATCTTTCTAGGATTTATTAGAATTTTCTAGCAATTTTAATGAATTTCTACTAATTAATAAGTAATTTTCGGAATTACTAAATAAGCAGAAATAATATGCTAAAAATAAATCCATAAACATAGAAAAATAATGCCACAAGGTCACTTTTATCTATTCAGTAGATAATTTATTATTTCTCGATTTTTCTAGCAATATTCAAGATTTCCGATAATTTTAAGGCATTAAAGTAATTTTTAGAATTACTAACCCATTAAATAAATCCCCAAATACACAATACAAGGAAATAAACGATAAAAAAATATGAAGTTTTCAAGGTGTACTAAGTCTAAGGTTTCACAAATTTATGAAAGCTCATATACCTAAAAACCATGTTTTTAAGATTTGTTAGAATTTTCTAGCAATTTTAATAAATTTTTATAAATTAATAAGTAATTTTTAGAATTACTAAATAAGCAAAAAATAATACACTAAAAATAAATCCATAAACATAGAACAATAATGCCACAAGGTTACTAGATTAATGAAGTTCAAATAATCTAGAAAACTAAATTCTTTAAAAAGAAATCAAGTCGACTAGACCTATCTGCTATAATTATAAACTTCCAGGATTAAACTATAGCAATTTAATTAGCCGAAACCTCATGAGCTGAATTGCAAATTTTTCTATTGGCCTCACTTCTCCAAATTTTCCATCGGCCTCACTCTCCCCCATTTTTTCACTTTATTTGGGCCCTTTCGCCCATGCCAGAAGAAAGCCCACATCGATGGCTAGGTTAAAGGACTCCTAGCCACTTGGCTCACACATTGCGGCGGCGCGAGTGGCGATCGCGGATGGGGACGCCGATCTTAGGCGTGCATGCGAAAACAGTGTGAGGGGCTATGCCGGTGACGGCTAGAGCTCGAGGCGGTCGCCTTTAGCGGCGGCGACAACTGGCGAGCAAAGCCCAGCGCCGATGGGTGCTCGCGATGAGCGGATGTAGGAGGCAGGGCGCTATGGCATCTTTGGAGGGCCGGCCGAGCATGGAGGCAACCGTGGCTATGGCACTAGCTTCACCGGCGACGGCGCCAAAGTTCAACTTTGGGCGCAGTGGTCGACGATCAAGCAGTTGGGACCAGCACAACAACATGAGCCGGCAAGCGCCGGCGGCAACGGTTGCGCGGAAGGCGGGCGTGGTGGGCGATTGAGCTTGGCTATCTGCTGGCGTGGCTTTGAGGCGTGTGCTCGTGAAGGCGACCGTGAGTGTCCTCGGTGTTCAAGAGGCGTCGACTTCTAGTCGGCATCTCCGGCGAGAGGAACGGAGGCGCTGAGGTGGCAACGCCCAGCTATAGCGACCGGAGCGGCGATGTCTCTCTAGTGGGCGGAGCCGAGTGCCCTTATGCGGCTTCCCGGCGACTACCGACGTGGCTTTAGGCGGTTTTATCGGCGACGTGCTTCCGTGGCCGGTGGCTCGGGAGATGGCCATGCGGTGGCTAGGGTTAGGCGGCGCCGACTTCGAGCCGTGTAAGGGAGACGGTGCGCACGGCGGTGGTCAATGCGCATCGGCATGGCGCTATTGTGGGCCGCCTACACCAAGTGGTGTCTACGGATACCTTTGGGTGGTGGCGCGCATCAAGCTTCTGTGGCCAACGTCTTCAAAGCGGTGACAATGGTCGAGGCTGGGTGATGGCTGGTTTTGACAGCCGACAGTGTCAAATCTATCTCAAGTTCTTATGATTTATCCAATTTCAATCTATCTAGAAAACCAATCTAGATACTATATGATTAATCTACTAGATCATCAGCATGAACAACCAAATAGATAAATCATAGATCAATCTATGTTTAGATTTTGCCTAGGATACTACTAACCTAGATATGGCATCGTAAATATTCAGAATGCAATCTAGATTGATATACCAAATTGCAATATATAATAGATTGATTTTAAAATTTGCGTAGCATGCACCTTGTAGAACGAGTCGTACTGATAACATGTTAAGAATCGATGAGAATAGATGAACGGTAACACAATCCACACAATCAATCAATCACCACGAATATAATAGATCAATCACAAAGGAGACACCGATTGAGAGAGAACACCAAAAAGAGTAGTCTTTATTAATTCTCAGATCTGATTATATGGTACAATTGTCTCTCTATTTATAGCCTAAGCCCACCAAGGGTAATTCTGGTATTTATCCACACCAGAACTTTCTAGGTTTTGTAACAGAAACTTTCACATCTTTTCGTGGTTTTTCCTCACTATGACGTTCAGGCCCTCGTCACCCCCGATGGGCCCATGCATTGGTGAGGGGAGAAGCTTGCGTGGGACAGATCCTTTGGATGGGGTTTGACTTGTTGCAATTTTGGAATTTGTTGGGGGTGAAGCTGCTATTTTGTTTGTGTGTGTGTGTGTACCTTGTAGGGGTCTACTGGTCAGCGTGGTGATGCGGATAAGGACTTCGTCCATCTTTGGGAGTAGACATAGGAGTTGGTCGTGCCATCACGCCACGTCGGGTTGTGTCAGTCTAGCATGGTCACTCCATCGTGCTAGGCTATGCCAGCATGACTCATCTTCGGTGAAGCCTAGGTAAAGCCCAGGGCACGACAGTCCACACATCGTACTGTGCAAAGGTATGGCTAGTCCTGTTTCTCGTGTGAAGTCATGGGCGTCGTTGTTGTCGATCCGTCGCTGTGGATGCCATGGCTGTTGGGGGCATCGTTGCCACGAGGATCCAGTGGATAGGGGTGCAAACGGATCGGATACGGACGGATAATGCCTCTACTATATTTGTTTTTATATTTGTTTTCAGATACGGATACGAATACGGATAACTTGAATATGAATACAAATACGAATAATATTGAATACAGATACGGAGTGAATACGAATCGAAACGAATACGGTTACGAATATTTATCGGAACATGAAAATCCCTTAAACTATATATCCAAAATTAACGAAAATACGTAAATAGTTCATCTTGTCAAAACATTCATGAAATCTACATATTTCATATTCAAAACATCCAAAATATTTGTTTTCATATTCATGGGTTGTATGTATTGGGCTGGACTGCTAGAGGCATTATGGGCTGGATGGCTATTGGACTAAAATCCCGGATATCCGTTTTTGTAATATCTGGATAATCCGTATTTGTATCCGTATTTGACGGATACTAGGTTTACTGTATTCGTATCTATATCCGATAAAAAAATCCGTATCCGTATCCGATCCGAGAATTATCCGAAAAAATCCGATCCGACACAATTCGTATCCGATTTGTCCGGACGGCCGAAACTATCCGATCCGCTTTCACCCCTACCTGTGAGTAGAGCAGACAATACTAGTATTCCCCGATAATCGTAAGTGGTGATACTAGTACTCCCGCTTATTGCCTCCTCAATCCTCTCCTCCAAATCCTCCTCTTTAGTGATTGGGAGCTCAAGATGCTGGACCGACACAGAGCCGACATTAGGCAAGAAGGCCATCCTTTTCACCGCCTTGGGTGTCTTCACGCCGATGTGCTCGCAGAAGCACCCACCGAGGTTCATGGAGAAGGCCGTGAGCTCGAGCCAAGGGGGTAGACACCACCGCGTGTGTGTTAGTGAACGATGTGTTCATGGTGCGACGTGGAAGGAGTCCCCGGCCTCTGCGATGATGAGGTGTCGTTGACAACAACCTAGAGATGATGCAACCACTCAACGTGGAGATGGACCTCTCTGACAAGCCTATGAGGCTCGACGTGCCTCCATGCAGTGGACCACGTTGCCTGTGCCTCCGTGACTCCATGGCTCCATGTGACAGTATGCCCCCACGCCAGATCTAGGCTATGGCAGCGGTAGCGGGCCTGGGTTTGTGTGATGGGATAGGGACCAGCCGGTTGGGGGAGGCGATAGGTCTAGGCTGGATGCAACGAGGGAAGGAGTGATGGGCACAACGGCGTGCACTCTCCCCCCTCCTTCGACTACTCCCACGTCCTACCATCCCTAGCCTTCACACCATAAGCCCAATCACATCGTGCTGCCGTGACTTCATACCTTGCCATGCCTCTTGACCCACCGTGCCACTTTCATGTTGAGCTAGCCCGAGCATGGTTGCCGACAGGCCGTGCCGTGTCGCCTAATGAGCCTTCTTTCAATGCATAGCACGACCCATCGTTCGTACCGTATTGGCCTGACCCGCCATGTGTTGTGTTCATGCCATGCTTAGGTGTTGCTCCAAACGGCTTAAAAGTCCGACTTCTATTGTTAGTTTTTGGCTACAAATATACTATAGCGGCTGTTAGTCTTTTCTGAATCAAAAGAGAGAAAAAATAATATAAAATAAAAAAATTGAAAAACACGCTATATTTTTTAGAACAATGTAAAGGAATAAAGAAGAGAAAAGAAAAGAAAATCAAAAAAATAAAATTAATGAGTCAACGTATTTCAAATAGCTTCAAACTTCTAAAAGCTGAAAGACAGAAATCGAAGACTTTTAAACTATTTAGAGCAAGATCTTACACCATAATATGCTGGCCTCGAGCTGGCCTAAAAAAAATCAAAGACTTTTAAGGCCCCGCTCATTTCGCTTTTTCGCTTCACTTCTAGCCGCTTTTTTCACTATTCACTACACTATCCACTAACTCAATCATGTTTTTTCAAACACATGTTTTTTCAGCCAAAAGCCAAAAGCCATCGCTATTCCGATCACCCCCTAAATCATTTAGAACAAAACCTTAAACCATAGTATGCTGGCCTCGGGCTGGCTAAAAAAAAGTCCGGTCAAGAATGCAAAGATACGACCTTGTGGCAGCTTGCTCCTGGAGGGGATCAGCCATCGGTCCCTGATCCGTGGGCCACGTTTTGTGTCATTGTCTTACTCTATGTTTGTGACATGAGAATTTGAGAAGAGATATATCTTGTATAGTTTACTGTAATACTACTAGTTTATGGTTTCCTTCGTCTCGTGCAAGTTGGGAGTTGGGTTTGAGTTTGATGGGACGTATCGCCAGAGTGAACGGACCCACGGACGCGGAGACGTCGACACGAGTGAAGGCGGCAGAGCTCGGCGCCGTTGCAACGCTGCAAGCCGGAAGAGCTGGGCCGGAAGAGCCGTTGAGCCCACGCTGGCACCCAGCAACAGCACGCATCGCGTGCACACCGTTTCCCTCGGTCCAATCCATGCACGCAGTCGCATAGGCTCTCACGCTTTGTTCAGGTAAACCCCCGCCTCACCGGGCCACGCGCAGATGCCCAGATAGCCCAATCACGTGTGCCGCACGGCCCATCGCACAGTCGCCCGCGCCGCGCCGGTACTCGGTGCGCTTGGGGGCGCCGCGCGGCCACTCGCGCAGTAGCACACGGACGCCATACCGCACCGCCTTTATAAACTTCATATTACCTTTTACTGATAAATTTTATTTTTAGCTTATCTCTATTAATATAAAAAGAAAGTTTATCTATTTGCCACATTCTTCTTTCTTCTTCCTACTACAGCACACTCCCACATCCCCTCTTGATATAAACCGATATGTGGGCATGTGTCATCAGCTAGCTCCCTCCTTAAACTGCTCATGGCCTCATATCTCAGCCGCTCCTCTTCCTTTACCCATGCGGCCACATACTTGAGACCCTAACCTCTAACCAATCTCACTATTCTCGTGTCCTGATCATTGACGTCTCCTCTCTTCACTCCGATCAACCTCCTTTAATCCTCTCCACTGTCCATGCTCTACACCAGCGCCTTGCCATTTTTGCAGGGTAGATCCACGATGAGTGACGGCACCATTTTTGTAGGGAAGATCCACGATGAGTGGTGGCACTGGTGATCGATGCCCAAGACAAGCAGAAGGGCCGTCACTAAGCAGTAACTAGGCTCGAAGAGTAAGGAGGCAACAGCGGGGAGGAGAAAAGACGGTGGCGTCGGGATTGAGGATGGCTCTATCTGGTGCCGTGGGGGTCGAGGATGGTCGGATCTAGCGGTGTAGTGGTCAGAGATCACCAAATTTGTCGGACTTCGGCTTCTCCCTCGAGTCCGGTGGCATCGACGCAGGGATGGCCGGGTTTGGCGGTAGAGACCTCTCTCCACCAACAGTGTTGTCATCTTCCACTTCTCCTTTTCTGTCGATGTGGTCGACTGGCTCTAGCTACGGCTCTATGTTCTTAATCCGCCGTCGCCCCACTGTCTCGTTGTGAAGACAACCTGATCTGATCATGGTGAATACGAGGACAATCGGATCCAGTGGAGGCAACCTCGGCGATGTTGGATCCAGACGCGGTGAGCTTGAGGTCCATCAGATTCACTGCGCCAGGGTGGAGAATGCCGGTATCGAGAACGATGACCCCGAGATCAGGCGGTTATGTGGTTAGGGACAATGATGAGGAGCACGATGACCCTGACAAAGTACTGGAGGTGGAGGTGGATTAGCCAGATCCGAAGGCGGCGACCTCGAAGATGGTGCATCCAATGATGGTGACCTCAGGGATGGTGGATCCGGTGGCAATGGGCCTGGTGATGCGTGGGGTGGAGCCGTTGATCGGGAGGAGGCGTGGAAGTGCAACACCGTGGCAGCGACGACCAGAGGGGCGAAGGGAGACAAGGGAGGGGAGGAGATGGCATTGGGTGGGAGTAGAGGGACCAGATGCATTTTTATTTACATTTAGGGCAACCTTCCCCCTCAGCCAATCCTAACCATTAGATCTCAATTTGACGACCATGAAAAAAGGTGACATGGCCAGCCCCTTTAATCCCTAAGCACAACCCCTTGGAGCATCCGCTACTCCTTCCGCCTGTGTGCCGCCATGTTGCCGTTGCAGTAGGACGGTGAAGAAGAAAGAGTTGGAGTGGTACTCGGTGGTGAAGAAGAGGAGCACACTGCTACAGATGACAAGGCGTTGGTGTATACCACCGAGAACGATGATGGAATGGAAGTGCATACCGTCGAAGTCGATGATTGGAACATGGAGTATACCAGCGTGGACTACAAATAAGGAGGAGTACATTGTCTCGAATGAAGTGTACACTACCAGAGGTGAAGAAAAACCGCAAAGCCGATAGGGTCAGGGAGAGCAGATCCAGAGCGGTGATCTTGGCAATGATGGATCCAGTCACGCCGGCCTCACTCTTGATGATAAGATATTTTCCTCTTTTTAATATTTATTATATGATTTGGGTCACATTTGATGATATGTATCATCTTTTTTAGAACTCCGTCGTAACGCACGAATATCTTACTAGTGAATAGTAACAGCTTATAGAGAGCCATACGGAGAAAGATAAACTCGCATATAATTTTAGTGTATATAAATAAAGTTACTATAGCGTGTATTACAATCGATTCTATAAAAAAAACTTTGTTTGAAAGTTAGATGCTGTAAAAAAGTTATTTACTATAGAAAAACAATTTTTAGAAGTTAATAAGTCACCTTGCCATCGCGTCGTCCCTCCCAGCACCACACGTCATGCACGTTTGGGTCGTGCGCCCCGCACAGAGAAAAACTGTGCTAGACTTGGTTGAAGAGCACTTGACAGAAAACATCCGCTAATGAGGTGAGAAGCTATCATAGTTAAGCCCACTGTTGTATTTGTATGTTGACGACTTTGCTTATGAGGATTTGGTTGACAGCTGAACAGTTCGAAAAAAATTGTTCGATGCAGAAAGGCCTTTGATAAAAGCGTACACATAGGCCCGTCTCATTCTCTCGAGTATGAGAATTGTTCTAGATTAGTACGCGTACAACTAAACACGTAGATTAATAAAAGGGAAAGGGAGATTCATGGAAACAAAGGAGTACGTGGCATTGTCTTCTGAGATGATGATGATCTGTGGGGCTCCAAATAATACTTCTAGCAACTCTGTATGACTGTATGTAGTGTTCACACTTCACAGTATCAGAGTATATAGTGCAGTATAGTAGCAGGCTCAATACAATCAACAGCAAAAAAATCACAGTATCAGAGTATTCGGTGCTCACATGTATGATAAGACAGGGCATAAAACTAGAACTACTGCAGACAAAACTGTGAGAAACTAATATAAACTAGATTAATTTCATTCAGCAATAAACTGGTCCAATCAGTGGCGAAGTCGGAACAAAATCGAGGTGGGCTAAGGCGCGACGCTAGATTGTCACAAACAAAGTATTTTACTCTTATTCAATTCAATTTTATACATGAATAGAAGTGAAACAAACCAAAATATGAGCACACTGATGAAATTGAATAGTTGAGCTGAGCAATAAGATTCGTTGTTAAACCTGTTTAGGAAGTTGATTGTCTGATCGCTGACAACCTAGAACTTTATTGGCTGGTCATTTAGGCAGTAGCACCGTAGAATCTCAAAGGTCTTAACCAAGGTTGAATGTGAAGGCTTGTTCTCATGGAATAGGTCACCACCAAGAAGCATAAAGTTCATCTGCAATTCAGTCTCAACCCAATTATGATACACCGACGAAGGGTTGTCCCCGACAGAATGAACAAGAGGATCAAAGAGTAGAAGAGATCAAACAAAATATTGCGCCTACCAACCTCCTTCTGTTTTGCTAACGAGCATATCTCCTTAAAAGCCTGAAACGAATCGAACCTGCGTATCTCATCCTTCTCCATGTAGCCTAGATGGCAATCGGTCGCCACAAGAATTCAGAGCTTGTTGCTTTCGTCATCCCTGCAACATCATTCAACATGTTGGAAGTCACAAGGTGGAAAGCAAGAGGACAAAGAAGCAGTAGACACACATGGCTCTCATATATTACTCCATTGGCTCATACAACACCCATACATCCATCAAGAGTTTCTGCTACTCACATGCATATTACAATGTGGTTACAAGTCCTTTTTATAGGGCAAGGAACCGACTAATACTTATTGAACCGACATGGATAAAAAACAAGACTAACACATCTAGCAGCTAGTACAAATACTAGTCGGTCACAACACATACACACAGCTGGCTGCAGAGCTGTGCATTAGCTTTCTTGTGTCTTGCACACTTCTAGTTAATTCTTCTCACTACAAGGATAGGTAAAGTTAAACAAACTTCTAGTAGAAACCTGCTAACTCTTTGCTTTCTAGAGTTCATTTCCTTGGCTTAGACATCAAGAAAAACTAGAAGGCTTCAAAACATTTGTGACAACCAGATTACAATCAACAACTCTACATTTCTTTAGTATTGCTATATGTTTTTCTTGAAGCTTCATCACAAGTATACATTGCTATTTTCTAACACTCCCCCTCAATGCATACTTGCCTTTGATGTCACCGAGTGAACTATGTGCTTCTTCCTGTCTTTGAATCTTCTGTGCTCTACCGTTTCGGCCTTTCATCTTCTCTTGCAACCTTGGAGGCTGCTTGCCCTCCAACTGGTCCTCATTCTTCTTTCTTGATCGGACCTTTTGTACAATCTTGCTCCTGTCTTCTAACTTTCTTTTCTTCTTTGCTCTTCTCCACACCTGCCACTTAATTGCTTCTTTGTATGATGATAAAATGACTTGAGCAAGTGCAAGTGTTATCATATCGAGATCGTAGTCTTGATCTCCATACTTCTATCCTTTACTCACAACCTCCAATTGACTAGGCGAAGCTCCTCGAGAGTAGGTTGATACATACATTGATCTTCAAGCTCCATATCTACTTCAACCTTTTCCTTAATATGCATCGATGAATCTCCATGGTCATCTGATGCCCTATTTGTAACCTTATCATTCTTTTGTGGCATCTCATCTCTAGATAGTATAGGCTTCACCTCCTCAAACTTGGTATCTTCCTTGTCATTGGTAACGACCTCCCAACCTTCATCACTATCGTATCCAAATACTAGAAGATCACCAAGAAGATTTTGATTTCTCACCTTTGTGGAGAAGCCACCTTTTACATCCCATTCTTCCTCTTCTTCATTTTCTCTAGATTCTTCTAGAGTTGAGCTACCGGTCGATGGATACTCACTCTCTGTCATGTCTTCAATGAAGTAAACATCATCTTCTATATAATTTATCTTTGGATCTGCCGTTGCTACAAAAGCTGGTGCTTCTATGTCCTCCTCAAGCTCCTCTTCTTTAACTTCTTGAGAAAATCCAATTTCAACGTCCTACTCTTCTTCACTAATGCATCCATCCAGGATGAAATCTCTTGTAATAGCCACATTTCCTTTTGAGCGCTTCCTTGGACTCCAACAGTCCCTAGCAAGATGCCCTCTCTTGCCACAGTTGAAACACTCACCTTGCTTCCTTCTTTCTTCTATCAACTTTTGTTGATCTTGTCTTCCTCGTTGAGCTCCCTGAAGAGTTGCTCCTCTCTTGAATGCTGCTTGCCACCTTCTATCCATCTTATTTTGGGCCTCTATGGTTCCCGAGATGGACCCTTCTTCTTATTAGTGAAGAGTGCCTCCTCCTCTTCTTTTATTGTGATATTTTCCATCTGCTTAGCTAACTCTTCTTGATTAGCCAATAAATTCTTCAACTCCACCAATGATGGCTATAACGGACATCCTCTTACTATGGTCATAAAACCATTGTAATCGGGTCTAGGCTAGATGATAATCCTCTTCATCCTTGCCTCGCTAATTTTCTCCTCGGGCTCAAGCTAAGATATCTCACGACAAATATGTTTTCACCTTCGTAAAAATATTGACTAATACTTAGAGTACCTTGTGAGATACCTGCTAGCTCATTCTTAAGGAGCTAAAGACGCGCCTCATTCTTCTTCGAGAATAATTTTGTCAAATTCTCCCAAGCCGATTGTGGTGTCTTTCATCATGAATATGCTCAAGTAGGTCTTCCTCAATTGTTGTTTTCAGCATAAACAAAGTCTTACCAGTCTTGATATGCCACTTTCGCAAGGCTTCTAAATTCTCCTTTGGTGAAGGAGTTGTCTCGGCACCTGCAACGACCTCCCATAGATCCTGACATTATAGGTAGGACTCCATACAGGTCTGTCAATAGCCATAGTTGTGGCTATTGAGCTTCTTGATCCCACTGCTTGCACTAGCAAAATCTGCCATGGTGACTGACGCCCAGTGTCAATTAAGCTTTGGTCCCAGACCAACGAGCTACACAGTCCCAGACTGTGCACTAGCAGAATCTCCCCTTAATGCCTCAAAGACTCCGTTGACAGTCCCAGACAATCTTGCTCTGATACCACTTGTTGGAAGTCACAAGGTGAAAAGCAAGAGGACAAATGGGCCGTCCAATGGGTCTAATGTAGTGCTGTCCAATGGGCCGTACCAGGCCGGCACGACACGGGCCCGGAGTCGGTATGACCCGTTTAGGCACGGTTAATAAACAGTCGCACGTGCTACCAGACGATTAGGGCTAACGCTGTCTTGCACGATTGGCCCGTTTAGCCTGGGAAAATTTAAAAATACAGAAAATTAAAGAAAAAGTAGAAAAAATAAGGAAAATTTGTAAAAATATTGTAAAAAAATTATTAAAAATTAACTGACCATGCGTGCCGCGTCGGGCGGCACGAGCTCATAAGCTAAACGGGCGTGCCATGTCGACTCGATCCGCCGCCTCTCGCCTGTGCACAACCCGATCCACGTGCCATACTCGGGCCGTTCGCATGTGCACGCCCATCTGAACTGGTCTAATGCTTAGAGATCAACTATACTCTTCGAATATCTAGGTCCATCCTCACCGCACACGGTTGAAGTTATTTTCATATCGACACCAACATTTCTTTTGCCATGGGATCGAGCCCTTAGTTTCCGTGAATCGAATGGCAGCACAATACATACAGGTCCCTACATACAAGGGTTGGACAGAAACAGAATGATGCAGGCATCCGGATCACGAATAATCTCAATCGGTTAAAACTTAAGGTCATAACATAAGGGAAAGATTCAAGCAAAAAACCATTGGTGTGACGGCAAAAGAATAAAAATGCAAAGATTCTGGGTCGTTGTTATTGCAAAGATCGCTACCATGTTCTTGTAAAAAGGAAGTTCGTCTTATTGAATACGCGAGGCTACTGGAGCGAAAACAAAACTTTTCTACCGCGCACCCAAGAACATCATGCTAAGGAAGGATCATGGATCGTTACCACTTAGACGCTGCCAGCAAATGAAGAAGAATTGAAATCGATCCAATCTCGCGCCGAGGTAGTAGTGGAAGTAGCCGATCGTCCCAACAGATCGCTCTCCACGCACGCCGATCAAGATCGCAACGAGCAGCGCCTCCACCGTATCCACACGTCCGGCCGAACACCGATCGCGAGTGTACTAGCACTCGTGAGCGACTAGGTTTGGCTCGGAGGTGGCGGCTAGGGTTTTGCTAGATGTTAATCGGGACGAATCCTCCGCCTCGCCTCCATATATAGACCTCCTCACGTGGGCCTCGTGGACCGAGGCCCAATAGGAGTCTATTCGATCTCTATCCGATTGAGCCCATATCCGAATCATATTCGAATTAGTGTTCCAACCCGTTAAGCGTGCGACCAGAGGTTCACGATACTTGGTCGTGACCCGAAACGCCTTCCAGCTACCATGTTAATAGCGCCTCTAGTAAGACATATTAACCCCAAAGTATATGTAAAGATCATATCTACTGAACTCGTAATGTTCTCTCATGTACGAATCCCTTTGCCTCACGATATAGATTGAGCTCAAGGCGAGACTCGTGTCATCCTCTTAATAGCTCAATCACTCTCTCGATTCCGTGATGGATTATAAACTCGTGATTGACTCCTCAATCACCTTGGCATGGCCATGCACTTTCATAATCCATTACATCGAGGCCCAGAGATATCTCTCCCATAAGGAGGGGCAAATTCTATCTTGATCATTCACATCCCACTACATGTTTCATGGCAAACCCAAGACTACTTTTATGACTACCCAGCCACGAGTAGTGTTTAGTAGTCCCAAAATAAGCTACTACTCATGTTGGGAACCATGATGATCTCAAGTCTAAGGACTCTACATAAACACTACTTGAGACCAATCGATGACACATGGAATCTCTGCAGTGTCTCATGGCGAGTCTATCCAACATATGTTCACTAACACATGTCCATATTATTGATTTGGTATCACCATACCATGATCCATGAGACATGATCATCAATCAATACATATGCTGATCTTTGTCTTTGAATCATATTTGTTCCTCATATGATATACGATCAGGGATCATTTAGAAATAGCAACATCTTAGTATTTAAGAGTCTCATGAATAAGTCACATACTCATTGATCAATAATGATGATGTCTATTCCAAGGAACAAAGTAATGTATCATAAACATAGTATGTGATACAACATCTCCATGTTGCCTCTAGGGCATATCACTAACACGTCTGCCACTCTGTTGTCAAACTAACCGGAATTCAGTTTAAAAAGAAAAAAAAATTAAAGGAGAGTGCTTGGAACTAATCAAGTAGAACTTTTGGAATTTGATGATGAATGTACCTGAACTGAAGGGAGGCTTCAACTTTTCGCTTCCTTTTTGGACCACAGCTGATTTCCTTATTGTTTTGTTAATCAATTAAAACAAGCACTGCAGCAAAGGCTCCCCCAGTTTAAAAATGCAAGTTCATTGCACACTAACCCTGTTGCAATTAGTTGGTAGAGCCTGTAAAACACAATTAACTTTTCTTTTTAAAAAGACCAAAATTCAGTGAATTTGCTACGCATGTTGAGATAAACCTCCATCCACTAATAAAAATCTGAGAATTTCGACCCATTTCTGAATCCACCCTTCGTAAACCTAAGTTGCAGCTGTTCAGAAAAAGCTCTTCTCACTTCTTCAGTTGTCATCTCTGAAACTATTGGCCCCTGCCCCACGCCGTCTCCGATCAAGATTCTCTTGGCATGCAAGTAGGCGCTGATATGTGTAATCCCCTTGCTGCCATCAAATCTCTGGACATTTCCGGTTGCAATTTTAGACTCTTCCTAGCAATTCCCAGCAGCCCCATCCTTGTCTTTGGATCCTGTCCCATCCCTCCCTAACCACTTCACCTGTATGATATAACTACAAAGAAAGAACCATGTCCAGCTCCACACATAGTTAGGCAGAGTGGTTATCCGCGTGAAGGTTGCAGCCTTCTTCTCTGAAGACTTGTCCGAGATGAAGCTTATGAAACTCGGCACTCGGCCGGATACCTTCTTCACCTCCGGGTCCGTGAGGTAGTGATCTTGAATCCCATCGTCTCGTTCGATGTTGTCGTGTTATCTGATTGGTGCGGTTTGTTAATTATTCCAGGTCTGTCTCTACGGAGGTGGATACTGACCTGCAAATCCAGGTGGATAGCTGCTTGTTTCGTCTTCACAAGGTAGTGGGAAATTTTGTTCTTCTGCCTTGGTCTGCATCGATCAAAGACTGAATTGTTGGTTTAGTTCTGAATTCATTCATCAGAACATCTATAGTTTCGATAAAGGCAACTCTTTTGGTTTCTTGAGATGTTTTGTTCATGAGAAGAATTCTTGGCACTATGTCATTAACCATGCAATTTGTTTCTTCCTTCTGCTTTAATTCGATGACGAAATTTAAACGAGTTTTCTTCGTTTCTTGCCATGCATCCTTGAACGCAACAGTTTCCTCTGCTCTCCAAATGCCTGCGGCTGCAAGAGCTATGCGTGGAGTCCGGCTCCTGCGACGGCAGCGCCGTCGAGTTGCCGGCTTTTCCGGGAGGCGCGGAGGCGTTCGAGGCTTGCGCCAAGTTCTGCTACGGCATCACCGTCACGATCGGCCCGCACAACGTCGCCCCCATCCGCTGCGCGGCCGCACGCCTCGGCATGACTGAGTCCGCTGACCGCGGCAACCTCGCCGCGAAGCTCGACGCCTTCTTCGCCTCCTGCCTCCTCCGCCGCTGGAAGGACGCGCTCGCAGTGCTCCACTCCACCCGCCGCTATGCCACGCCCTGCGAGGAGCTCGGTGTCACGTCCCGCTGCGTCGACGCCATCGCGGCCCTCATCACGGACCCAAGCAGCAGCAATGCCTCCGCCGCTGTGCCCGCTAATTCCTCGTCGCCGTGGTGGGCGCGTGACATCTCCGAACTCGGCGTCGACCTCTACTGGCGCGTCATGGTGGCCGTCAAGGCGGCTGGTACCGTCCACGGGAAAACCGTGGGCGACGCGCTCAAAGCCTATGCGCGCAGGTGGCTGCCGAACGCCCCCAAGAACGGGTACCTGGTGGAACAAACCGACGGCGGCGCGGGCAATGCCGAGCGGACCACCAAGAACCACCGCCTCCTTCTCGAGAAGATAGTGAGCTTGCTCCCGGCCGAGAGGAACGCCGTCTCATGCAGCTTCCTGCTGAAACTCCTCAAGGCGGCGAACATCCTCGGCGCCTCTCCCGCGTCCAAGGCAGAGCTCACGCGGAGGGTGTCGTTGCAACTGGAAGACGCCAACGTAAGCGACCTCCTGATACCGTCGGCGTCCGCGAGCGAGACGCTGTATAACGTGGACGCCGTGGTGGCCATAGTCGAGGAGTTCGCGCTGCGGCAAGCGGCAGTGGCGGGGAGACCGGAGGCTAGCCCGGCGCGCGCGGGCAGGCACCGGCGGTCGCGGTCGGTCGAGAGCGCAGATTTCGAGGGTGCGCGTCGGTCGACGTCCTCGGCGGTGTCGCACGGCTCGATGGTTCGGGTGGGGAAGCTGATGGACGGGTTCTTGGCGGAGGTGGCCAAGGATGCCAACTTGCCGCCGGACAAGCTGATCGCCGTCGCCGAGGCCGTGCCGGATTGTGCGCGGCCAGAGCACGACGATCTTTACCGAGTCGTCGACGCATACCTCAGGGTATGTATGGACAGATCATTTCACGTCCACATCGTCCAGGTCAATTTTGATTTCTTACGGTGTCCTAGTTCGTGTTACATGTAGGCGCACCCGGAGATGGACAAACGCTCGAGGAAGAAGCTGTGCAGGGTGCTCAACTGCAGGAAGCTCTCCGGGGAGGCGTCCATGCACGCCGCCCAGAACGAGCTGCTGCCACTCCGCGTCGTCGTGCAGGTGCTCTTCTTCGAGAAAGCACGCGCGGCCGCGGTGTCCGGCCAACCCGGCAACCGCGTCGCCGGCCTGCCTGGTGACATGAAGGCTCAACTCGCCAAATCAAGAACGGGGGAGGAAGACGGCGAGGATTCCAAGGACGATCAGAGGGCCGAGGCCTCGCCGCCGGCGCGCCGGTGGACGACGAATGGAGCGTGGAGGGGCTGAGACGCGCGGCGTCGAGGGTGGCAACGCTGAGGATGAAGCTGGATGAGGAGGACGATGACGCGGACGACGAGGTGTTCGTGCACAGGGCTTGCACGGGGCTGGCCCGGAGCGCGTCGTCGGGTGTCAGGGCGTTCTGCGCGGCCCCGGCCGGGAAGCCGAAGTGCATGCTGAGCAGGCTATGGCCGCTGAGCAGAGCCCCATGGCGGCAAACCGATCCACCAAAATAGACGGCTACTGTGTGTACGAAGATGCCTGGAATTTGATGTGCTGTCCTAGTGAACACATACATACATGCTCGTTTCAAAGTTTATCGGTTACCATACAGCTCTAATGTGATTTGAATTAATTTGTTTGTGCAGTTCATAAATTGATAGGATTATAGGAGTTAAATGGTAATTATAGGCAGTTTTCCTTGAAATGAACTAGGACACGGGCCTCAAGTGCCTAGGGCCAACTATTAGCAAAAGGAGAAATAGAACATCATCATAAAAAGAAAAAAACATAGACACAGAAAAACATGGCTTCGTCAAGTATAGAGGATACATCAACAGGGCTGTTCTTTTTACCTTTTGATTCTGTTTTGATTTTTGACTTTTTTTTTCATAAGTTTAAGAGATAAACGTTAAAATATGACAGTTTCTTTGAGCGAATTTTTTGAGTCTAAAATTATATATATTATTTATGTCGGTATCTCTATTGTATGTTACCATTATAAAAAAAATACAGCTAAATATCACCAGCTTTTTCCCAAAAGCTGTTAGTCTAGCCCAAAAAAAAGGGTGAACAGCTTCTTGTAAGTATGCACGCACAAGAATCACGAGTGTCATGATCTCGGAAATAAAGAGCAGATCATCAGCAGGGGCAACTTTCGAAAGTCACCTACATATTTGGTTTCTTGCTCGTCACCATCACACAGCATGCACGAGCCAAAGCCGTCTCCAACCCTTTTCTTCCCCAGGACTAGTGGTATTCTAACTAGCTTTTAGTTTAAACTATGATCATAGATTTTGATTTTTTTAGTTAAAACTATACTATAGTAGTTATTAACTTTTTCTAACAAAAAATTAGGTAACAATAGAAAAAAATAGACATAAAGAAAATTATTATATCGTACCTGACAATGCAAATGAATTAAAGAAAAAAAGTAAAAGTAAAAAAACTAAAAAGAGCCCCAAAAAACCAAAACAAGTTAATATTAAAAATCGATACGTTCTATGTAACTTTTAATTTAAATAAATTAAAAATAAAAAAGATAGAAACTAAAGTTATTTAAAACGAAATCTAAGCATGCCTTAATTTGCACAGTACGTTAGTGGACGGTCGGTCACTTGGGTGGAGAGTGGCAAGCACCCTTGAGGTTTACGTTTCTTTTGGCAATTGGCAGGTTACAGTGTGCCAAAAAGGCCAAAGCTGTAGATGAGGCTAGATGACAAGACTCGAAGAGTATTATGTCTGGTATCTTAAGGTAGTATACGGTGCGGATGATTGACACTTGACACCATGGTGTCCGTTGCGGGAAGGCAAGAAATATCTCCTGGCATCAAATCAAATGAACCTGCATTGATCCAACCAGAGACGCCACACCTAGGCTTAGCTTTTAAAAACTACTTTTAATTTTTTTCTACAATAAATTATTTTTAAATAAAGTATTTTTTAAAACAAGATCTACTGTAGCGACTTTATTTATATCGATCAAAATTGTATATGAATTTCTGTTACTATATACCTTTTTTTATGAATAATTTAAAATCATAAGTCACAATTAAAAGTTATAAGCTGAAGTAAAAGAAATCTCCTCGTTGTCTGAACAGAAGTTGCGAACAGGATTGACAACCGTGGCCACGTTAGCCACAAATAAACCTATAGCCTCTAATTAAAAATGGGAATTGTAGTAACCATTTAATTAGGAGCATCAAGACGAATTTAAATTTTGGGATAGTTTGCATTGGCTTTTACTGCTAACATTTAACTATGATTTTTGATTGAAAATGAATAGCAATAGCTGAAAAAATGATTTTTAGAAGGAAGTGACGAGCGGTGGAAAAAAAAAAGAGAGAGATACATATGTGTGACGGAAGCGAGAGGAATATGGTATGTGATGCACTCGTGACCTACTGCTTTACCCCTGGAGCGAGACGATAATGAGGGGAGTGGAGAAGCTGCTTCGAGAAGTCAAGTGTTCATATTAACTTATAGCTTTTTTAAGCAGAAACTAGAAATAGAAACCAACACGAACAAAACCTTTATGTACTATCATACTCATCCAAGTTATGCCCTTACAAAAAAAAACTCATATAGGTGATGTGTGTGATTGCGAGATTTAGGAACCTTTACGAACAAAACCTTTATGTACTATCATCCTCATATTGGTGAGATTTAGGACCATCGGAAAAGAGGCATGGGTAGGTTCTTTTCGGCTATGACTAATGGCTTATAGCTACGGTTTATGGTTTTTAACGCTAGCACGAGTGATTGCAAAGGACTACGTGAGAAGATCTTGTTTAATATTGTGATGAACCATTGTAATATTTCGAGTGGTTATTCAATTTTACAAAAGATTGTATTTTGTTTGAGTTGTTTTCTAAAGTTTCAAGAAAACGGAGTACCGTAGGTATCAATATGTCATACCGTAGGGCGGCAATATCTTAGGTATTGGTGTGGTCATACCATAGGACGGTAGTACCGCTGGGCATGTGAACAGACTTTTGTGAAGTGTCTCAAGTAGTCCTATAGCTTCTTCCCTCGAGCCTGCTTTATTGCCAAGAGCTGATCAGCGTGACCCGCTCTATGTAATTGCCTTAGAAATTATTGTGCATGAGGTCTTGAACCTACTCCCACACGTAAGTGGAGCTAGGAGCGATTGTGAAAAACCAAGCAGCACGACCCCCTATAGGGCAAGGGATATCCCCTTCGCTTCATCAAGTTGTCTTCTCCCTTGATTTCGATGGCTATCTTGTAGATATGTAAGAATTTGTGGGGATCCATGTCACCCTTATAAGGCTCCACCGTGGGTATTTTGAAGTCTTTCTGTCAGATGCATCGTTGCAAACCCACACTGAGAGGGGACTCGTGGTCCATCTGTTGGGGGCTACGCGCCGATGGTCGTGTCCCAACTCTCTCGCCCTTTCCGCAGCCACCTCAATTGCACCCGCAATAAAGTGGTCTATTGGCTTTAGGCCTCCTGTATCTCACGCATGGCTCTCTATAGGCCAGCTAGCTTCCATTGCAATGTTCCATAAATCGCTTCTAAGACACCACCGCTAGGGCCTGTCATAGGGACCAGGGCATCCTCCACTCGCTGCGCGGTGACGATGAGGGTGTCAGGGCCAACTGAAGCCATCGCGTTGATGGTGGGGATACCGGTGCTACCTAGGGCTACCAAGGCCATGTCCTACATTCACAATACCGCTCGCTCCGTAGCCAACACCACTGCTGGAGAGTCATCTACGTTACCCATCGCGGGCACCCCGGTGTGTCACGACCATGGGGCGGGGGCCCTCGACCACCGGCTCACTCACTTCATGGTAGTGGTCTCGACCGTGGTACTTCTTTTTCTCTTGGGGCGACGCCATCGCCTTCTTCAACGCCATCGTGCCTAAGGTTCCTTGCTTTGGCTTATAGTTTCTATACCGCTCTCCACGGTTGGCTCCAATGTTATGATTACGCGCCAAATAGTGGATAATAGAGCTACAAGAAGGCTGCAATGGCGATACCCAAAGCCTAAAACTTATAGTAATGAGGAGTGTAGATTAAGCATTTTCTTAGCATAATGTTCTTTCTCCCTATGGTGCGTTTGGGGCTATATTTATAGCCATAAAAGTAGTTATTTACACAAATACCTTCTTTGAGGTCACTAACAGTAAGGACAAGCACGTCCTTTCTTTGGCGTAGCCATAGCGGGGCTACTACGTAATCACACACATAATAAACATTTATTCTGGTGGACTGATTAGGCCTAGGTGAGGGCACTCCCCCAACAGTGCACATGTTCGGATTAATTTAAATTTCACCACATGTGAATGCTGTATAAAACACCGTTCCGTCGAGTCGAATAAAACGGAATCATGGCTTATTTGACCTAGTTCCTACTTCAATTTGTACGGCCAACTGTAGCATAGTCTAGCGTGTGGCATCTTTCTCTCTTACTGGTTACCAGAGTTCCATTCTCAACAATCATAGATTGGATGGGTTATTTGTGTCCGTCATCCACTTCAATTATTCGTTATTTGAATCCGTAATATCTGGAAAAGAAAGAGTTTCAATGTGTACGAGTCTACGGGCCCAATCAAGGGCCGAACAAGCCGCTGGGCCTGTATGGCTTATTATTAGAGAAGCCTTGGCTAGCTAGCACAAATTCCAAATGGGCCTCGGTGAAGTCACTGGCCCAACCACAGGAGTGCACAAGCTCGGCGTAGCAGGTGAAGACGACGGCCAGGATCAGCCCGATCAGCGCCACCCCGACGGCGACGGGCGCGCTCTCCACCACCCTGCACGCCATGCTCATCAGGAGCGCCATGGCGAACGACCACAGCAGGACCTGCCCGGCCGCCGCCCGCGCCCACGCGAGCCGGCGGCCGTCCTCCTCCGGGAGCGCGCACAGCGCGAGCAGCGACGTGAAGACGCAGAAGCTGAGGAGCTGCGACGCGAAGACGGCGAGGAGGACGTACTCCTCCCGCGCCAGCAGCTGCGCGGCGAAGGCGACGCCGGCCGCGAGGACGACCAGTGCGAGCGTCCGCGTCGCCGTAGGCGAGGTGCAGGAGCACGCCTTGCAGGTGCCGGCGGCGCCGGACGGCATCTCGCCCGCCGCCGCGGGCAGCAACGGCTGCTGCTTCTCCACGTCGTCAGCCGATCCACCGAGATTTGATTTGGCTTCCATTACGCACAATGCTGGTGCGTGAGTCGCATTGGCAAATCCGTGCAAGCAAAGCAAGTATATAATGGACACATCGATGGCATCGCCTGCTAGGCTGCTACTATAATGATCAAGTAAATTGCAACAGGCCAACAATGCATACATAAACCGATAAGCTCCACCGCGGCAGAACCAAGAAAGACACATAATAAAAAAACTAAAGCTTGATCAACGAGCGAGTTTTACAAGACTGTATGTAAGAAAGGAGTACTACATACTGACATACATGCGAGCACCTTGGCGTCTCTTCTTTTCAAATTTAAAAAGCTGTTTTTCGATTTTTCAGTGACACATACAGTGAACTGAGAGGTGTCTGATCAGCTCATCTCGCTGGACAATTTTCTTTGTACAGCCCAAATTTTCGTTGTTTGCATGCAGCTATTTGCTCAGTTACGATTTTAGACCAAAACACCCTCAACAGAACAGTCTAAATGACACAAGAGTGCCTCAACCATGCAGTTGTACAAAGAAGGAGACAAGCCAAAACAAAACGCTTCAACCTGTCGCTTCGCAGTTCGTTGGAGTAACGCTGCAACAGTAACGACGTTTAGCCACACAAAGCGCAGACACTGTGATAATGTCAGTGACACGTAGGCTGGCCAGGGAGTTCTCCAGGCTCCACTGATAGAGGACAAGCTGAGCTGTGATCTAACCAGGTCGAAAGCTTGCTGGGACTCTTCCAAACATCAAGCACGCCTTTCTCCTCCTTTGCCAAGATTATGATTCCGAACCCTTTGCTCTCACACTGCTACGTAGAGACTCACGCTCTTCCTTGCATTGCTTTGGTCCTGTATGCAGCGCCTCTGCTCGCTTGTTTCTGTACACGAAAGACAACACGAGCAACGTCTCTGCTCTCTACCGTCTTCACGTGGTACACCTGCCACGTGATGCACCCACTGGTGCCTTGAAATCCTGCTGGAGAGACACGAAGCAGACAAGACAACAAACAATGGAACATCGCACACCATGCGATAGCCTTTTTTCCTCTTCGCTTTATTTCTTTTGCTAACTTGCTTACTTCTGCTGCTTCCTTTCTTACATTGATCATCTCGATAAATGACTCTGCATGCCTTTTAAAACCTACATAAATGATTTGCATATGAACTCGTACATCATACGACAACTCACTCGGCAAACTCTCCAGACTCAGATACGAAAAACAAACGAAAACAAAATTACACTCTTAACAATACATTTAGTACATCACGGATGGAAATATAAAGGCTGAAGCTGCAGCATATGCAAGCTATATTACACGTCTTGAACAATGACAAAGCGGACAGGGAAATTGGAGCTGCTGCTCGTGGTGGTACTGCTATCAAGTGAGTAATAGGTGGTGCTCCAAACAGGGCTTATGGTTTTTTTAGCTTTTTTGGTACTATAACAGTTTAAATTGTACTGTAGCGATTATTAATTATTTTAAAATAATTAAATTTTTTTAAAAAAGAAGTTACATTATCACGAACAATGGAAAGGAATTAAAAGAAAAAAGAAAAGCCAAAAATATAAAAGTAAAAAATTGATGCGTTTTAGAAATCAAAAGTAGAAATTGTTTGGAACAAGACCGTAGATATGTCTTTTGCTGTTGCTCCCAAGTGCTGCCAATGTACAGTCATGCGCACCCAGCCATAAATCATATCAAGTGCAAAAAAAAAAAAAAAAATTGCGGCGTAACACCACCACCGGGAGACAACCTGGGGTTAGAGCATTTTCCATTTTCGAGGTAAACAGGACACATACTCAAAAAGTAACTAGGTTTCACACCTTATTGCTGCATATTCCAAATGTGAAAGTTTACAGAGAATTGTAAATAGCGACCCTCAACGATACCATTTGGATCGGTTCTATTTATACACAATGACTAGGGGATCCGTGAGAGCCGATCATGCCGTTGCTCAAGATCATACTGACGCGGTCACTGACTCACACGATTACAGGAGGTTGTTAGCCGAAACACAACGACTCTACACATACATACTAATCTTAACAGTCCCCCTCAATCACAACCTCGTTGCACTAGGTTGAGATTGCGACAATTATGAGAAAACGAAGCCTTGGGTAGTGTCTTGGTAAACACATCAGCTAATTGATCTTTTGAGGAAATAAATCGAACCTTCAGGGCTTGACGAGCAATTTGTTTTCTGACAAAGTGGAAATCCACCTCGATATACTTTGTACGGGCATGAAATACTGGATTGGCCGTAAGATAGGTAGCACCGAGGTTGTCACACCACAATACAGGTGCTAAGGGCTGACAGATGCCAAGCTCTTTAAGAAGTGTTTGGAGCCAAATTAGTTCAGCTGTCACATTGGCAATTGCCTTGTATTCGGCTTCGGTGCTAGAGCGTGAGATTGTTTGCTGCTTTCTTGAGCTCCATGACACTAGATTCGATCCCAGTAGAACAGCAAAGCCACTGGTCGAGCGTCGATCTTCAGGAGACCCTGCCCAATCGGCATCCGAAAAGGCATTCAATGTATCATTGACTGACTTTTGAAACTTCAGGCCATGTCCAATTGTTCCTTTTACATAACGAAGTATTCTCTTGACATCTCCCAAATGTCTGTTAGTGGGTGCCTGAATAAACTGACATACTTGATTCACCACAAAAGAGAGATCAGGTCTTGTCATGGTCAAATACTATAGACCTCCGACAATACTCCTGTATTGAAACAATTCATCTCCTGTCAATGCAGTATCTTGATCTCTAGTCAGCTTCTCACTAGACGCCATGGGAGTGGATATTGGCTTACACTTGTCCATATTAACTCTCGTCAACAGATCTTGAGAATATCTTTTTTGTGATAGTATAACACTTCCTCTGTCAGGAACAACTTCCACTCCCAGGAAATAGTTTAGTTCTCCCAAGTCCTTTACGGCAAAATCCATCGTTAACTGCTGAATAAGTTTGTCTGTGGCACCTGAAGAAGAACTTACAATGATTATGTCATCAACATAGATTAACATATACATTGTCACAGACATTTGTTTGAAAATGAACAGTGAAGCATCAGCTTGTGATGGACTGAATCCTAAACTCTGCAGCTTATCTGTCAGCCGTGAATGCCATGCACGAGGGGCCTGCATCAGGTCATACAGAGCCTTGTTGAGCTTACATATATAATTGGATGGCACTTGTGAACTTTCATATCCAGGAGGTTGAGCCATATAAACATCTTCTTTCAGGAAACCATGCAAAAAGGCATTTTGTACATCTATTTGCCTCATGGACCAGCCTCTAGAAACTGCCAATGCTATGATAGTTCTAATAGTTGTTGGCTTGATAACTGGATTGTAAGTGTCTAGATAGTCAATTCCAAATCTTTGCTTGAACCCTTTGGCTACCAATCGAGCCTTGTATCGTTCAATGGAACCATCAACATTTCTTTTGACTTTGAACACCCATCTGCAGTCAATGAGATTTAATCCTTTCCGAGGAGGAACAAGTGTCCAGGTTTCATTTTTCAGTAGTGCTGAATATTCAGCATCCATAGCCTGTCTCCACTGATCATACAACATAGCTTCTGTATGAGATTTTGGCTCTGCAGGTACATAAGCTGAAGACTGAACTTGTGCAGTTGCCGAATACCTGACAGTACCATCAGTGTACTGTTTGGACCTGATTATATTATCCTTGAGCCTTGTACGCATTTGATGACTTGGTTGTTGTGTACTGTGTTGCTGCTGTTCAGAATCTGTAGAAGATGTTCCTTCAGTTGAGCCATCATGAGAATCTGCAGTTTCAGAAGCACCTGCAACAGCTTGATCATGAACAATGTCATCAGCAGTATAAGTATGTCCAATGTCAGTAGGTAAATCATCAATCACAGGGCTGCTCTGTGTTGTACTGGTTGGAATATCACCAGAATTTCCTATTGTCGGATTTGTTTCAATAAGGGAGTTTTCTGAATATTTGTTTTGGCTAGCAACAGATGGGAGCAGAACAGGTTGATGAGCTGTTTGTGTAGGATAGGTGGATTGTTCTTGTATCCTTTGGAAGGGAAAGACACTCTCATCGAAGATGACGTCTCGGGAAATATATATTCGCCCAGTTTGTCGATCAAGGCATTTATATCCCTTATGACTGGCATTGTATCCTACAAACACACATTCTCTAGACCTGAAACTGAGTTTGTTTGGACAATAAGCTCTGAGATTAGGCCAACAGGCACATCCAAAGACCTTCAGATATTTGTAGTCAGGATTGTTGCCAAGAAGTTTGTGCAGAGGTGTGTCACCCTTGATTACTGCACTAGGCATTCGATTAATTAGGAAACATGTTGAATGAAAGGATTCATCCCAGAAGCGTATGGGCATGTGAGACTGAGCAAGAAGGGAGATGCCTATTTCGACAATATGTCGGTGCTTTCTTTCAATAAGATCATTTTGTTGGTGTGTGTGTGGGCTAGAAATCTAATGTGCTATGCCTACTCGAGCAAAATATTTGTGGAGACAGTGGTACTCTGCACCCCAATCGGACTGGACTGCTATAATCTTTTTCCCTAGCAATCGTTCAACATGACATTGGAACTGAAGAAAGGTGGATTCAACATCAAACTTATTTTTAAGGAAGAAAACCCAAGAGAATTTGCTGTAATCATCGACAAAGCTTACATAGTAACGATATCCATTTACAGACATCTTGGCTGGACCCCAAACATCAGTGTGGATCAGCTCAAGTGGACTAGATGAAATATGGAAAGAAAGGGAAAAGGGCAGCCGGTGAGCCTTAGCTTGTTGACATGCATCACAAACTCTAGACTCATTATTTGAGATTACAGCAAGGTTATTTTCTTCTAAAATCTAACGGACAACTGTAGGAGCCGGATGTCCAAGTTGACGATGCCAAAGTTCAGATGTGGTTCTAGCTGAAAGGTACGCTCAGTAAGGAGAGTTTGGTGGAATGCAGTAGAGTCCATTTTGGCATATTCCTTTAAGAAGAACGTTCTTCGTGATTCGGTCCTTAACAAGAAAGAAATTAGGATAAAACTCAGCATAAACATCATTATCAAAAACCAGTTTATGGACCGAAAGTAAGTGTCTGTTGATTTTAGGAACATGAAGGACTGTTCAGAACTAACGAACGACGAGTAGCAGTAATTGATGAATTACCAACATGAACGATGGACAAACCTAAGCCGTTGGCGACCTGTACTCGATCATTGCCACCATAGCGTTCCTTCACTGTCAGACGTTCCAGATCAGGGGTGATGTGGTCAGTAGCTCCAGTATCGGCATACAAGTTGGTGTCCACGGTGTAGCTGTTCGTGACAGCAGCTACAACTCTTGCATCATTGGCGACATAGCTGTGATCGAAGCGATGATAGCAGCTGGCTGCATCATGGTTGTCGCAGAGGCAGATTTGGCAGAGCTGTTTATGCCCCCCTTGGCTTGAGTTCCCTTGGTTGAGGTTTCTTCCTCCACTGCGTCCGCCTGAGTTGCAACCACTATTGTCGTGGCCACGGCCACGAAACTGTTGGCCATTGTTGCCACCACCACGTACAGGAAACCTGTTCACCTGGTTGACTTGAATATTAGTGTTGTTGTACTCAAGCCTCAGTTCATAACTGAGCATGTGGGCGTAGATGTCATTGATGGTGATCACATCAGTGTGAGTGGTAAGACTCATCACAAGTGAGTCGTACTCCGGCCCCAGGCCACGAAGCATGTAGGCGATCAACTCGTCGTCTTCAAGGCGTTTGCCAATCACTGCGAGCGTGTCGGCGAGTCCCTTCACCTTGCGGAAGTAGTCGGTGATGGGAAGATCTTTCTTCTGGATCGTTGCCAGTTGCATGCGAATTTGCATGGTCTAGGCGCGCGAATTTGCCGTGAACGCCCGTTCAATGGTGCACCAAACTTCCCTTGCGGTGGTGCAGCCAACAACTTGTGTGAGCACCCCCTCAGTTAGAGATGAGAGGATCGCACTCATCACAAGCTGATCTTGTTGATAACAGGTGCTGAATTCTGGATTGGCGACGGAGTGTGCTATTCCATCGGTGCCGCTCTCCGAGATGGTGGATGCCGGGCGCGCGATGGTTCTGTCAATGTACCCCATGAGCCTCTGGCTCCTCAGGTAGGGGAACAGCAGTTGTCGCCGGAGAGCTTGACGGTGATCATCTGGTTGAAGGTCGGAACAGGAAGGATGCCAGCCTGTGTTGATGCCAGCATGTTGGAGGTGATGCTGCCGGCACTGCTGTTGTGTTGGGTGCTGCCGGTCGTTGACATGTCGAATGAGGAGGTTTAGCATGGATTGGATCGGAGCTCTGATACCATGTGAAAGTTTACAAAGAATTGTAAATAGCGACCCTCAACGATACCATTTGGATCAGTTCTATTTATACACAATGACTAGGGGATCCGTGAGAGCCGATCATGCCGTTGCTCAAGATCCTACTGACGCGGTCACTGACTCACACGATTACGGGAGGTTGTTAGCCGAAACACAACAACTCTACACATACATACTAATCTTAACACCAAATAGGCTGAGTAAACCATCAGTTGTCTTTGGTTTTTTTGGCTGCTCCTTGACCTGCAAATACACAAAAGTGTCTCAATGATTGCAGAATGCAAACAGTAATACAAGTGCAACGTTTGTTGTTATCGCCTCTCGTTTCTTTCGCTAGATGTTGCCTCCTCGGAGCCCCTGTTAAATCCCCTACCATTTCCCTAATACACAACACCCAGTTGTGCATGTCTTAAGCAAACAAGAAAGGCGGGCCCACATGCAGAGACACATGAAGTGAGAAAGAAACACATGGATGTTCAAAGGAACCACGGCTCAAACATTACGTCAACACACTTCTCAACTCAAACCACACGCTTCGAGTCGAGACGCTGCTCGAGATTGCTTGAAGGTCCTCCTGATGTTACAACAGCACATCAACATGGTTCTCAACTTAACAAAAGTATTTTCGAGACTCAAGTTGAGGCGTTGCTCAAGATTGCCTGACGATTCTACTACTACTGCAAATAGCTGACGTTAATTTGCAGTTTTGCACGCTGAAGACTCATGTACAAATTTTGTCAGCAGAGCATTCGTACAGTACAACAAAAAACAGTCTTTCTGCAGTGCCTCGCTGCTTCCAACTCCTCTCTCTCTCTCACATGCGGTCCAGCCAGCTGCCGAGGCTATCCTGCGATCCGAACTGCAAGTCCTGTCTCAAGACACAAGAAAGAAAACACACGATGAGATTTGCCATCACAAATTACAAATATATCGGAAACGAACAAGGTGGCAGCACAGCATGGTACACTTACTGCTAAAGTGCCCAAACTATCCAGTTCAGGAAACGATCCATGAATTGCGTTCATGTCAGGATAGTCGAGAGGCAACGGTTTCGTAAGACAGGTGCTATCGAGGACCTCGTTGCACTGCAGATGTGTGTCCAAGTCAGGAAGGGAAGGGTCCTCAATAGCTTGTGACATTCCAGCCAACCATGCAGGGCATTCAACTGCATGCTTTAGGTGAAGGACGGATGTGCCAAATTCTCCCTCCTCCTGTCAAAATTTCAGCAGTGCAACAGCATGAGAGAGAAGGATTGCCAAATAACACGAAATATTTCAAAAGATCAATACTCTGTTTTCTTGAAAACAGAAATTTATTTGGGGCTTATCGAGGCAGCTTGAAGCTTCACAATTCACATGAAACAAAAACTTTTCGCATGGTTTATGATCAAATGTTTCATCTAGTTAGCAGTTTCATAAGCCAATGATGTTAATTGGATTTACCTGATCCTGAAGGATGGTGCCGTTCTGCTCAGTTTCACATGGACTATTATTTGGGTGTCGAGGCTGTGGAGGGTTGCTCTTTGGGGTTCTAGGATCAATTTTTACAGCAAATGCATCAGGTTCTCCTTCAACAGCATCCATTTCAGACTTGTCAATTTGCTTTGACGACAACTGGAAAAAGACTTTAGAAACAACAAGCTCCCCGTCCTTTTCATCTTCCTCTACCCCAAGGTGATATTGATGCATCACCCAATTAGCTTTATCTATCTTGCCACCTTCCCCTTTAGAACCTTTATAAAGAACTAATATTTTCTTCCAACCTTTCGTGACACCATTTTCAAATATAGGTTTAGATTTTCCAGTCTTATGCCATCTTATTTTCTCATCAGAAATGGTACGACCACCATTGCTGATCCTGCGACGCTTGCGCTGACCACAACCATACGCATTTGATATTCTATGGAAGAAATGACTGCTGCTCCCGTCTGTATTGACACCTAACAGAATAACGGAAGGTGATATGAATGAACTGACAAGAACTTATCAATACAAAACATGAGCTAACTAACAAGTTCGAAAGGCCCTAACTACTCAAAAATAAGAATTCCGTACCAGGGAGATTTTCTGGATGTGTATAGCAGATCCCTTCCGCCTCTTCTAGAGTTGGAATTAAGTCATCAATAAGTATATGGGACTCCGAATTTCCTGGGCTAACTTTTCCTTCTAAATGTTTAAGCAATTCCAGATCAGAAGGAGCAAACATAACACCAGCAGGGAGCCGGCCTGGCCACTGTAAAGAAACCTGCGATGCAAGGTATGGAGTAAAACCAAAAGATGTCTAGAAATTGTGATACATCTCATACAATGTGAATTGAAATTTACGCAACTGAAATTTCTGTTCGGTTTAAAGCTAACTTTTCCAGACCTAAGATTTGACAACCACACGTTTCATGGCAATTAATTGGGTCTATGACATGTTGGTCATAGAGCTAAGAATGTGTGGTGTGTCACAATTGTAGAAAGAACCAAATACTTCTCTAATGAAGCATGGCGAGCCTAAGGTTCAGCTTGGCCAAAAAGGCTTGTAATAAAACACCTTATTGCAAGTAGCTATAGGCTATAGCTTCCAGGTTCTATACAAGACTATATTCAGATTTGATGCTCCATCTGAACAGGGGATCTACACCGAGGTATCTCTGCTTGTTTTCAAAAAGAAAAGCACCATCAAATAGGTACATATTAAGCATTCTATCTGTTTCTGAACATAAAGCTTAACGAGCATAACAAGTGCAATAAAGATTATATGAATGGATCTAACTGTTATGAATATTGTGTGTATTAATATGAGACCCAAGGGGCCATATATATAGAAGAGTACAAAGAGATATACTATATAGAGATAAGGCATATATGGAATAGAATATAAACTCTATATCCTAATATAACTCTCTCTCTTTAACACCCCCCTCAAATGCAAGGCGTATACAATAGTATTGCATTTAAAAAGAGTTGTTATTAAAATAGTAAACAAAATCCGAAGTTCGAGTATTGATGATGTCGTTGTAGCGTGCAACTCTTGAAAAATACTGTCAAATCAAGCTGAAGAGGAATAGATAAAATCATAATGGCACAGATCGAAACCCAGGACGACGGCGACGCAGTGCACAAGATGCAGGAGAAGCGCGGCGGCCTTAGAAACTCGGAGTGTCGGCATCATAACGACTTCTATGATCTACACGCAGTTCAGAGAAAAGAGCGGCGACTGCTGTCATGAAATAAATAGAATCATGGCGGCGCAGATCGAAGTCCAAAACGGCGACGGCGCAATGCACAAGGTGCAGGAGAAGCGCGACGGCCTTAGAATCTTAGGGCGGCAGCTAAAGAAATGGTGGCGTCATAACGACTTCTACGATCTGCACGCAGCTCAGAGAGAAGAGCGGTAGCTGCTGTCATGCAAAACAAAATTCCTACACTTTTATGGCTAATAATAAATTTATGGACTCGTATAATTTAGACGAACTAAAAAGTAGAAGTTACAGATTTAGGATGGATGCAAACAGAAGACTCAAATAAAAAAAACTCAAAGATTATAGGAGCGAGCCAGGGAGCGAGTGGAACAGCCTTCCGGGCTAACCGGAGCGAGGAAGTTCTCCTCTGCGAGCCTGCAAGCCCAACAAGGTGGCGCAAGACTGAGGAGATCACACAAGACTATGCTGGATCGGTGGGGCTGGGGAAACTGCCATCCCGGTGAAGCGATGCAGGTTCTGCTCGGAGGTGCACATCGGCAGCGTCGGGTACGAGATCAGGACGTGCGAGGGCACAAGAGCGGCTCGAGGAACTCCTTGCATGTGTGGCTCGAGGACCGTGCGAGACGTCGTCGGCTTCCCGTACTGCTACCACCTGTTTGACCGCGTCGGGAAGCCCAGGGTGTTGCACAAGGAGAAGTACGACGTCTCCCAGCGATCCTGGAGCTCTGCATCCAAGCTGACGTCGACGTAGACCTCCGGCTCCGGTGCACCGGCAGACACGCCTTTCTCGCCCATGTGGACAGTGGCGTCATCACCGCACGCAGGCGGAGCGGCGCCGTTCCCTGGCTTCCGGCCGAACAGGTTCTTGAACCCGTGCACCAACCGTGACTTGAGACCCTTCGCGTTAATGCTGTCCTTCGTGGCGGGGCGCTCGGTTGCGGCGGCGCCGGACGAGAGGTCCTCGCCGTCCCAAAGCCATCTACGTGGGATCCGGAAGCTGGCGGACGCACGGTCTACATGCAGCCACCAAGAAGTGCCGCCCCCGGGAGCGGAGATCAATCCTTCCGGAGGCAGCAACAGCGGAAGTAGATCGAGATCGAGGTTAGGATTTTAACATAAACTCTGATTCTATATTATGAATATTGTATGTATTAATACAAGACCCCTTAGGTCATATATATAGGAGAGTACAAAGGGATATACCATATAGAGATAAGACATATATGGAATAGAATACAAACTCCACATCCGAATACAATTCTATCTCCTTAATAATAACTACCCATCAATTAAACAGCACATTATCCTTATCCACAAACGAAGTCTAAAGCTGTATCAGAGGCTTTCTTTGGAAATAAGGTTGTCTCAATGTTGAACTCTATGCACAAAATTTTAATGGGGGAAAACTATCAGACAACTGAGCATAAAATTAAATCAAGCAGTAATAACTGGATATTTAACCAAACTTACATCGCTATTATCAATGCGATATTTGCAGTTTGGGCACTCCCTCCATGCTTCTGCAACCAATTCCAACAAATCAGTTGCATTTTTTATTATCGCAGCGATTCCACTCCTGGTTATAATCCATGACCTGCAGGGAAATGCCCTGTTACATGTACTCAAATAAAAACGGTAGGAACGAAAATCATCAAGACACCAACACTCAAATAATAATGGCAGGAACCAAAATCATCAAGGCATCAACTGTCTGATTTAGATAGACCCTACATGTGACCGACTGATCAGTATTGGTTTCGGTGTCTTGTAATGCTGTTTTTGGAGGTTCAAAACAATGGCCAGAGACCAGTATAGACCATAGAACTCTGTTTCGGCTGGGCTTGCACCTGAAACTTTCCGAAATTCTTGCCCACCGATCTCGGCACTCGATGATTTCTCATTCAGTGGCATGCTACGTTGGAGCTGCTTACTTCCTAAATCATTGCCGCATTATGCCCCATTACGATCGATCAAGGAAGGCTAACGCCCACCAATACTTCCCCCAAACAAATAAGAAGAAACCTTGCCATTTACACTCGCTCATTCCTCCACATAAACCGCGCTTGTCAGTTGTGATCCTGACCCACCATCAACAAACAAACCAGGACGCCACACTGAAGAGTTTTTGATCCTGAACCACACAAAGCCCCTTCCACTCAGCAGTTACAAACTCACAGCATCGATCCTTAACCGTACCAAGCTCCGATCATGATCACCGAAGTAGTAACAAACCTAACCATATGCACATCGAGATGGCTTACAAGAAGTGCTTCGTGTTCCGCCGATGCCGGGAACGCCATTTCTGCACCGTCACATACGAGTATCAGTCGACGAAAACCCAATCAACGCAAATCCAGAAATCACCTCTCTCAAATCAATGAATCCCAAAGAGTCCAAACAAACAGGGCCAGCTGCGATCGGGCAGTACCACGAGATCAGTCTCCACTGAACAGAACAGGACCCTTCTCTGCTTCCTTCCAGCGGAAGATTCCTCTTCCAACTCAACGTACTGCAAAGACCCCTGTATCTCAACGGCGCGAAACGCCGGGAATCGCACCAACGGCGCGGCTGCGCGGCGTCCCACGATCCATCACGGACAGCTCTCCGCCGATCTCGCACGCATTTCGCCATCAGAGACCATCTCGGCCCGCTCAAACCCCAGGGAAACATCAGCATCATATCTCCTCCAAAACCCAGCACCAAATCCACCTCCCGTTGATCAGACCCCAGTGCACTACGTACGGTTCCCGCATCAATCCGGAACCAAGCCAGGGGGCGGGACCCCAGTCCGAAAGAAAAAAAATCGCGCAAAGAAAATAGAAAAGAACTTTTTTTTTTGCAAGACACAAACGCAAAGCGTACGAAAGCGCGTAAGAAGATAACAAAAGATTCCCCAAACGACACAGCAGAGCTAAGAGAGACCGATCGATTAATCGAGGCTAGATCAAAAAAACCCAGACGATAATACTACGGCTTACTTTGCCATGGCGGCTGGCCGCGACGAGGGCGGTGGGAGGAGGCGAGAGGAGAGCGAGCATCCGAGGGGGAAGGGGACTTGTGGGCAAGTGAGGAGGGAGTGGCCGCGGGGCGCGGGGCTTAAATAGGCGAGGCTGGGAAGACCTCCGGAGGGGTCTCACTCCGTTGTGTGTCTGAAAAGTTTCAGCCTTTTTTTATTTGTTTTGCCCACCGCCACAAGAAACCCCGACCTACTTTTTCCCGGGCGCTGCGCGCTTGGCGGAAACTTGCTCGGCGGGGCCAAAGCAAGGCGGCTCGACGTGGCTGCTTGGGAGAATGGGAGGTATGGACTCTGCTTGCCACGCTGGCGGCTCACTGTCACTGCACACTCGCTGCTCACTCGGTTTAGGCTCACTCCAAACAATTTTAGTTTTTAATTTATTTAAATTAGAAATCACTTAGAACATATTAACTTTCCAAAAATATGATCTTATATTGCACAAAAAAAATCGTAATGCGAGTACGTCTACTTAATCGATTTTTTTTCTTCAAGGCAGTCACATCCATTTCTCGCTAAGTGCTAGCTAGAACCACACCAGCTAGTACTCTTTTTAGATGTAGATTCACAGTTGCTGACTGCGCTATTCACCGGACAAGCAGTTGACCGCAAGCAAGAGGGCTTTCCAGCAAGGCGAATCCGACGGTGCGTACTCGCCATGCATGCACGGATGACGTGGTGGAGCCGGGGCAGACAAACGGTGGGGTTTCCACCGAGCGATAGGCTAGGCCGGCGGGAGATAGCCATCGGGCCTGCAGCCGGTGGGCCATCCCCAGAGGCTCGGGCGGGACCCACGCTTCCTGGCCCGTTCCTTGGGAAGTCGCCATGTCAGCGTCCGAACACCAAGCCCCGCGCTCTTTTCTTCCTCTCCAAGTCAGACACGCCCCCGCTTCCCGTCTCCCGGGGGGGGAGGGGATGACGTGGCAGCATCAGCCGTGCATAGGATGGTGCTGTGTAACAAGCCAACAAAGGAGGAGGAGAGTCAAGGGTCAGCCCATGAGTCAAGCCTTTGGTCTTGGGTTTGATATGAATCCTTCGTGCTGAAGGGAAAAAAAAGGCACCGGCGACTAGACCTCTTAAGCATCATCTCGTTGTTCACCTGGCTGTAGCTATTTGTCCGTCCGTCCAAACGGAATTTAAATAAATATAATATAAATTATTTACTTAGGAAAGTATGGTACATAATTTATTACATGTCATATACTCGTAATCTAATTATCCACAAAACATACTTTTAAGTGGCATATGCTTGTGTGTATATTTACCCACATAAGATCTTGCCAACTCAAAGAGGTTGGGAGGTAGACTCACCATCATCATCAAGTCCTTTTATAATACTATATAAATGTCCGTGTTTTGCTACGGATAAAAAATTATATTATCTCAACATGTTAAGTTGAAATTGTTGGGATCGGCTTGCTCGACCCATACACTTGGTGCCTCTACGCCCTCGGCTCTATTGTGCACCTGGTAGAGTTCTTATTTTTTGTCTTGTTAAAGAATTTTTAGAGTGATGGAATTTTATATTTTTTAGTAAATTGCTTTTTATGTCTTTGCAAAATATTTTTCTAGGGAGATATAAAGGAGAGTTGGGAGGAACCATGGGCGGACCCAACTCAGTTCGTGGGTATTCAATTGAATACCCAAATTTTTTACAGAAAACCACTATATACAAGATATAATACATATGTATATTAGTAGTTAGGCTAAATTCGTCATGTTTATACCTAGTTAACCCAAATTGACGTCAGATCCTTTTGGCCCATTTCCCCCTCCCATCGACACTGGCTCAAATCGATTATCATCCTGTTCATACCCAATTGTAAGACTGTGTCTCAGTCAGTCTCTCCTCTCTTCATTTGGTGTATGATCATCTCCCCATCATTTGGCACTTGGTTGGCGGCGATGGGTGCTCGTGCCCCTGGTTCTGGTCTTCTGGAGGATGCACAGGTGGCAGGAGCGTTGGAGGCTAGAGTGGACGCTAGCCAAGCGAGGCTAGAGGTTGTGCAAGCGGCAGGAGTGTTGGAGGCCGTACTGGCCGCCGGCCAAGCGGGTACTACTACACTGCTGACCTGCAACACTAGGTGGGTTCATCCTCTCCGACCCGGCGACCTTTATGCTGTAGAATCTAGATGCATAAATGGTAGATCTGCTCTGCTTGTTTGCCCCTAAAGTTTGTAGTTCTGTTCTTCCAAGCTAGGTAGATGATAGATATGTGGATGATTGGATGGATGTGGTCGATTTAGCATATGTTTCTTCTTTGTTTCACTTTCGCTGTTTAGATCTTGTTTAGATGTGGTGGATTACTATATTTGGCTTAGTTATATTTAAATTAATGCTAATGCTTTATGAATTGAAATCTATGTTCTGTACATCTTTAAGTCTGAGTAGCCTATATCTACATGCCAAGTATTTTCAGATGGGTAAACTACTAAGCTTCATGTCATACCTTCATCTGAGCATTTTGTTGTCAATTTATGAAATAAGATCCTTAGCAGCATACAATTCATTGCTTATGAATTGAAAATACATATTCTCTACCTCTTACATGTGATTATGTGAACAAATACCAAGTATTTCACAAGTGTGAACAAATGGTTTAAGTCAATTTTCACTATCCTGAATGAATAGTAAATATAGATAGTTTCAGAAGGGATTATGGGAGCTAAGTAGAATTGCATATTATGATCTGGATCTGCATATTAAGTCAATCTTCTCGACGTAGAATCTGGATACTCACGTGGATTTGATAAACCGTAGTGATCCCCCGTTGCCAACATAAGAGTTAGCACTCTATAATTCGCCCAACCTCACGTGCTGAACTTCACGACCACTGATGAAGTTCTATCGCGCTCCCAATTCCCAGCGGAAAAGCTTGAACAATCTTGATTTCATTGAACTCTTAATTCCCTCAAATTAGTTTGACCAACGGAAAGAACAAGAGTATTCTATTATCAAAAAAGTGGTTCCCTTTACAATGGGGGTCTACCCCTCAATATATAGTCTTAGCCTAAGACTATTCAACACTAAATTTTTCATGTGGTACTATTCACGCGCAAGCCATCAGAGCGTGGTAATCGTTCACGGTCGCATCAGAGCGGCATCGTTTCATGACCTGCATCAGAGCGTGGTATCGTTCACGCCCGCATCGTAGCGCGAAACGTGCTCATGGGTCGATACTATGGCGCACTATTCATACGTGGCACTATTATGGACCAGTCATTATTCTTACCGTGGACTTGTGCTTCCATGGATGACGGCCACATATTCTTGATCTCCATCCATCGCTGACTCTTCAAACCTGAGCACAAGCAAAATATTATTTTTAGGTAGTATAAAATTCTCATTAAAATTAATGACATATTCATTAAGGAGCAGATTCACCTGAGATTGTAGTTTCTTGCCTCGTGCTTTTGTTATTGGTCTTATTATTGAAGTCTCATTACTAGCTTTGACATTACTAGCGATGTCCTCATCATCCTCTCCTTCTTGAAAAGCAGTCGACCTCAACTTTGTACAATCTTGTCCAAAGAAGGGTGATAGATCAGCAACATTAAATGTAGAACTTCCCCCATAGTCATCACCGGGAAACTCAATCTTGTATGAATTGTCATTAATCTTGGCAAGAACTTTAAAAGGTCCATCACCACGGAGCATCAATTTGGATCTACGCTTCTGCGGAAAGCGATCTTTGCGAAGGTGTATCTACACTAAATCACCTGGTTCAAACAACATTTTCTTTCTAGATTTGTTAGCTTTGGAAGCAAAAACACGTACCTTCTTCTCAATTATCTCTTTGGTTGTGGCATGGAGCTTTTTCATAAAATCAGCATGTTTAGAAGCCTCCATATTTGCACATTCTTGTAGTGGGAGAGGAAGTAAATCAGGGGCGTGATTAGTTTGAAGCCGTACACCACCTCAAATGGACTCAATTGAATTGTAGAATGTACCGCCCTGTTATATGCAAACTCCACATGTGATAGACAATCTTTCTACTCTTTCAAATTCTTCTTTATCATGGTACGTAGCCACGTTGAAAGTGTGCGGTTCACCACATCCGTTTGCCCATCTGTTTGTGGGTGACAAGTCGTTGAAAATCATAATTTTGTCCCAAGCTTGGCCCACAAAGTCTTCCAAAAGTAGCTCATGAACTTGACGTTGCGATCTGAAACAATGGTTCTTTGCATTCCATACAATCTCACAATTTCCCTGAAAAATAAATCAGCTAGATGCGACGCATCATTGCTCTTATGACAGGGAATAAAATGTGCTATTTTAGAGAACATATCTACAACAACAAAGACTAAATCCCTTCACTTCTTGATCCTAGGCAGTCCTAACACAAAATCAATGCTAATATCTTCCCAAGGAGCACTAGGAACAGGAAGTAGAGTATACATACCATGTGGATTGAGTTTGGACTTCGCCTTATAATATGTGATGCATTTTTGAACAAACCTACCGACATCTCGCCTCATCTTTGGCCAATAGAAGTTATCAGCCAACATCATGTAAGTCTTCTCCCTCCCAAAATGCCCCATCAATCCTCCTGTATGAGATTCCTACAACAATAACAAACGCACAGAGGAATACGGAACACATAACTTATTCATGCGAAAGAGAAAACCATCATAAATATGAAACTTATCCCACCATTTCCCATCTTTACAATTAGAATATGGAGCTGCAAATTCATGATCGGAAACATATAAATCTTTCAAACTTTCCAACCCTAGTACCTTTAATTCCAACTGAGTCAAAATCACATGTTTTCTAGACAAAGCATTAGCTACCATATTCTCTTTGCCTTTTTTATATTTGACAATGTATGAAAAGGTCTCAATGAATTCTACCCACTTAATATGTCTACGATTCAATTTCACTTGGCCCTTTAAGTATTTCAAAGATTCATGATCAGAATGTATTATGAACTCCTTAGGCCAAAGATAATGTTGCCAAGTTTCTAACACACACAAGAGCATATAGTTATTTATCATAAACAGAATAATTCAATTGTGCACCATGAAGTTTCTCACTGAAATATGTAACAGGTTTTCTTTCTTGCATTAAAACACCACCAATACCTATTCCACTAGCATCACATTTAATCTCAAAAGTTTTTTGTGAAATCAGGTAAAGCAAGTAATGGTGCTTCAGTCAAACATTTCTTCAATTCAGTAAAAGCTTTATCTTATTTTTCTCCCCACTCAAAAATCACTTCCTTTTTAGTTAATTCATTTAATGGGGCAACAATGGTGCTGAAATCTTTCACAAATCGCCGATAGAAACTACCAAGCCTATGGAAGCTACGAATTTGACTAACATTAACAGGAATTGATCAATTTCTAATAACTTTAATTTTAGATTCATCCACTTCAATGCCATGAGCTGAAACAAAATAGCCTAGAAATACAATCTTACTAGTACAAAAAGTACACTTCTCAAGATTGGCATACAAGCATTCTTTCCTAAGCACTTCTAGCACTTATTTGATGTGTTTAATATGATCTTCCAAACAACGGCTATATATCAGAATATCATCAAAATAAACTACCACAAATTTGCCAATGAAGTGTCTCAAAACATGGTTCATTACGCACATTAATGTACTAAGAGCATTGGATAATCCAAAAGGCATCACTAACCATTCACACAAGCCAAATTTCGTTTTAAAAGCAGTTTTTCATTCATCACCATGTTTCATTCTTATTTGATGGTAGCCACTACGCAAGTCAATCTTAGAAAAGATAGTAGAACCACTTAACCCATCAAGCATATCATCTAACATAAGAATAGAATGACGATAACGAACAATTATGTTGTTAATAGCTCTACAGTCTATACACATTCTTCAAGTACCATCTTTCTTAGAAACAAGAATAACTGTAACAGCACAAGAACTAAGGCTCTCGCGTACGTACCCTTTATCCAAAAGTGCTTGCACTTGGCGCTGAATCTCCTTTGTTTCTTCTGGATTTGTGCGATACGGCGGTCGGTTGGGAAGAGGGGTCCCAGGACTAAGTCAATTTGATGCTCAATACCTCAAATAGGTGGTAGACCAGCGGGTACCTCCTCCGAAAATACGTCGTCATAAGCCTGCAAAACTTGAGAAACAGCACTAGAAAGAGATGTTAAATCATTAGTAGAAAACAGTGCATCCTTGTACAGCAATACAAGGTGCTTTAAAGCGGTATCATCTTTCATCTCTCTTAAATCAGATTTGGTGGCTATCATGACTAAGTTTTTCTCTCCCTCACTCTTGCCTTTACCTCTCGGTTTTGGTTTGTGGCTCTCACTCACCTTTTGTGAAATCACACTCTTTGGTTCTCTCCATTTCTCACTCTCAATTTTGCACTTCAATCTTCTGCACATTATCATTTACAATTTAAGAAGTAGTCAACGGTAGCAGCACCACTTGTTTTTTGTTCCACCAAAACTTGTATTGATTAGTTCTTCCATCATGAATCACTGCACGATCATATTGCCATGGCCTTCTTAGCAGCAAGTGACATACGTCCATAGGCACCACATCGCACTCCACCGTATCACGATAAGTGCCAATTTCAAATTCAACATCCACGGTGTATCCCACAATCAATGAACCTCTCTCATGCGGCAACTGGATTTGATACGGATGTGGGTGTTTCTTATATTTCAATCCAAGTTTATTGCAAAGCTCCTTGCTAGCCAAATTATGACAACTCCCACCATCAATGATTACCTTGCAAAATTTACCATCTTTGCAAATTTCAGCTCTTGTATGGAATAAATTGCAGCGCTGTTCATGGGAAGGCTTTGGTTGCACACTCAACACTGTCGGAGCACACACAAGTATAAGACCAACACCGGGTTCACAATACTCTATGTCTTGCTCCTCCTCATGTGCATCATCATATGTCCCTAAATCAGCATGGTGATCATTATCTTCTTCACTTGTAGAATCATATTCCTCATTCTCTAATATCAACATCGCCTTGTTATTTGGGCAATCCTTTTGCATATAACCACGACTAAGTCATTTGAAATATTGTATATTGCTACTCTTCGCTGTAGAACCCACAGAAGAGGAAACACTAGCTGCCGGATTTGATGGCTTCCTTGCACTTGGAGTGGCTTCTTCCTTTTTGCTAAATGATTAGCGAAAACTTGAACCACCACTTGGAGTTGTTCGTTGGCTTATTTGTGATTTGAAACCATATCTTCCTCCACTGTACGGTGTACGTGCAGCAAAGAACGTTGATCTTGCAAACTTAGCATCATCTTGTAATTGTCGTTCTGCCTTTGTAGCTTGATACACTAACTCATAAAGATTGGTATAAAGCTGAAAATTGACAATTCTTTTGACTTGATGGTTCAAACCTGAGAGGAAGCATGCCATGGTTTGCTCTTCTTGTTCTTGAACCTTGGCTCGAATCATGGCTAGCTCCATCTCCTTGTAGTACTCCTCCACAGAATGTGCTCCCTGCTTTATATTCTGTAATTTATCAAATAGATCACGCTTGTAATGACGAGGAACAAAATGGACTCTCATTTCCCGCTTCATCTCTTGCCATGTTGCAATAGGGTTTTCTCCATTCTCAGCTCTTTGAGTAATGACTTGTTCCCACGAATCTAAAGCATAACCTTCAAACTCAAGTGATGTCAACTGTATCCTCCTCTCATCCGTATAGTGATGCATACGGAATATTTTGCCAACCTTCAATTCTCAAGTGAGATACTCCTCGGGCTCAGTCCCACCTGCAAACTTGGGCATGGAAAACTTGAGCTTGCCCAATCCATCATCTTCATTGCGTGGACGACGATAATGGTCATTATAATGCAAAGCAAAATCACCATTCTCTTCCATCGCATGTGCAGCACCACCACGACCTCCACCTAGACCCTGACCACACCCTCCATGGGCTCCTCCTCGTCCTCCTAGCTGTGATGGACGCACCACGTTGGCCGCCACTCGGTATTGCGGTGCAGGAGGTACATGCGCAGCAGTTTCTCATCCTTGAACACTTGATTCATCGCCACCATTGCGAGCTTGTATGAGCCTAGTAAGGGCTCCAATGTCCTCCCGCAATTGGCGCACATTTTCATCAGCTTGTATCTCCATATTTTGCATATCTCTTGCAATTTGATCAGCAAAAGCATCATACTTCTCATGGAGTTGATTGGGCCCTTAGTGTAGCTCACGTTGAAAGTGTTCGCGGAGTGCCCCAAATTGATATTGCTTAACGAATGCCTGAGTTTCATTTGTCCCACCACTCTCATCATGGTGTTCTCCTCCACCTGACATGGTTAGTTATGCAAGAAACAAATAGCTATGTATATAATAATGCTCTGTGGAAATCACTCAATCTCACTATGTCCTCTCCAAGTAAAGTTCTTACCCTTTCGAAGTGAATTAAAGCTAATAAAAACTAACACCTGGTAGAAGTGACAACAGCACAGTGATGATCAAACGAATTTAAGAGTGTTCACTACTTGCACAACAACAGTTATATGGTGGAGTTTGGTATGAAAGTGTTTATCCTACACAATCTGAATTTTACGATATTGTAAGATCAAGTAATAATCCAAGTTAGAAACTTTGCCCAAGTGCTGATCCAATAGGTTTAAGTGAAGTATAAGAACGCACACGTAAAGATAAATATGACTTAATGCAAATAAAGGAATGAGCTAGCTGGAAGCAATATGAACGTAATGATGAAAAAGCTCATTTTGTACCAAGTACTAGGAGAGACACTAGCCAATAACAATAACAAGAATAGAGGGCACATAATTGCTCAAGAATTCTAGTTACTCAAACTGTTACTATGAACTAGAACCACTCAGCCAAATCAACCTTTTCTCAATTTTTTTGTTTTTGTTTTTGTTTTGTTTTTGTTTTTTTATTGGCAGGAGTAGGTGATGTGCAAGCCCAATGTTCAGTTATAAGTATTCAGGAGCAGCCTTCAAAGCAAAATCAATGACTAGTTCCAAGTATTCAAAGGATATAAGTGAAGCTCGGTGTAGAGCGTTCGGTTATTGCATATGGCAAGGCAACCAACAAAAGTACTTCTCTAGAGTTGGTTTCAAATGGCAGAATTCCCAACAGTTTCGGAAGTGGATAGCTAATTGAGGATTCAACCAACGGATTTTTTTTTAGGTTTCACGTGGACACAAGATCAAGTTACACGAAGGAACACAAAGATCAGCACCTAAACAAAAATTCTAATGAACTAAAATTTAATTAAACTCACGCAAAAAAACATATTAATCTAAAGGTTCGGATTTTTTGTGGCAAATTTCGGTTTTAAAGGGCTATAGGAATAGAAGTAAAACAATCTAAGAGTAATGGTAAATAATCCTACCGAGTAAACCACGCTTTGATACCAAGATGATACGGGGTCGTCCGATCTTCTCGACGTAGGATCTGGATACTCACGTGGATTTGATAAACCATAGTGATCCCCCGTTACCAATGCAAGAGTTAGCACTCTATAATTCGCCCAACCTCACGTGCTGTACTTCACAACCACTGATGAAGTTCTATTGCGCTCCCAATTCCCAGCGAAAAAAGTTGAACAATCTTGATTTCAGCGAACTCCCAATTACCTCAAGTTGGTTTGGCCAACGGAAAGAATAAGAGTATTCTATCCTAAAAAAAAGTGGTTCTCCTTTACAATGGGAGTCTACCCCTCAATATATAGTCTCAGCCTAAGACTATTCAACACTAAATTTTCCATATGGTACTATTCACGCGCAAGCTACTGTAGCGTGAGATCGCTCACGTGCCCTGCATCAGAGCGCAGCATCGTTCATGGCTCTGCATCGTAGCGCGATATCGTTCACGACCTGCATCAGAGCGGAATTGTTCATGGGCTGGATAATGTAGCACGTACTGTTCATGTGTGGCACTATTCATAGACCGATCATTGTTCCTACCGTGGACTTGTGATGCCTTGGATGACAGCCACATATCCTTGATCTCTATCCATCGCTGACTCTTCAAACCTGAGCACAACTAAAATATTATTTTTATATAGTATAAAATTCTAATTAAAATTATGACATATTCATTAAGGAGCAGGTTCACCTGAGATTGTAGTTTCTTGACTCGTGCTCTTGTTATTGGTTCTGTTATTGAAGTCTCATTACTAGCTTTGGCATTACTAGCGATGTCCTTATCATTTTCACTATTATATACTTTTATATTTTATATTAAATAATATTTTTGTAACTTCGAATACTCATCCTAAAATTCCAGGGTCCGTCCCTGGGAGGAACAACCACTGCCTCCTCTTTTTGAAGTAGGAGATAGTAAATATTAGATCAATCTCGCTGTAAATGTGCCGGCTGGCGGGGCGGCGCAGATCTGATCGTTCGTTAGAGATCTACATTGTTTTTTTGCTTGTGCTGCAACGAGATTTCGACTAGGAGAAACTCGCATGCGTCCGAAGAAAATCGCACGGTTTGCAAAAATGGATAGATTCTCTCCACTCTCCTGGGGAGAAAAAAAAGGAGGGAAAGGGTGGGCTCTCTTGTAGGCCCAATCAATGGTCTGGGTGTAATGCGCAGCCCAGCTCAGCCTTATTCGGTGATGAAAAGAAAATGGCTCACAATGCCACCTCTCACCTGTGTGTCTATCTATATGTACGCACTAGAAGGCATTAGCACGACATCTAAGCGAGTCTTGGCGTCAATTGATTTCTGCTAAAAAATTTCGGTTCATGCAACGAGATCCATCGCCATACAGAGCAGATTTTGGCCATGGATCTCGGGAAAATGACAATAGGAACTAGAATGACAGGTGCAGCAGCAATAAACGCGACAATATTGACTGCTAGCTGAGCCTTGGATGCTGCTGGTCTCGATAAATGGCCTTGGATAGGAGATCGGATTTTCGCAAGAGACGAAAAGCGCCTAGTACAGCGTGGCAGTCGCAAGAGACGAACGCCGCCGCCTCCTCCTACCGGAAAACCTAGGCCCGAGCGACGCGCAGATGAAGCGCTAGCTCGGTTACTCATCGTACGGATGCGATGGCACCGGAGCTGATCCAACGGCCAGGAGTTTTTTCCTTAGGAGCTAAGGTGGCTCCTCGCGCGCACACAGTCGTTCTGGGGATTGGACAGGTTCCTCCTCCCCTCCGCTGGTTGACCCAGCGAATGATTGCGACGTCAGCTCATCGACTTTGGCGAGTCCACGGCGCAACAAGATCGCGATCCGCCCTGCTGCTCATCAGTCCGCACGGCTACGAGGACGCACTGACACGCACGCAACACTGGGGCTCGGCTGCTGTCTCGAATCCCATTCCCGACAGGTTCACGCGAGCGCGGTCAAGTCCCGCGGTAGATGCAGCAGAAAGCACTCGGAAAGAAGGGGGAAATAGCATGCAGAAGAAACGCCGAAACAGATGATACAACCATCACACGCGCTAACGCCAAGAATCACAACATACTATCAGATGCCAAGCCTAGGAATTACCAGCAAATTCCCCCTGCCTTTTGACCACCGCACCATAAAGTCTGAAGGGAGATTGCTCCCAAATGTAAGGTAAAGAGATGCCTTTCCATATACAACATATGAGGTGGTACTTGCCTAGCCGCCGTAGTCAAATCATGCTGCAGCTCCCAAAACAGTGTTGGACGCCGGAGTTTTGTTCAAAGGAAATCGGAAATTCAATGGCGCCACCAACATAAGAAACAGACCACCAAGGCGAAAAATAAGAACAGATGCATATGTAAAGTATCTGCAGAGTAAGGCCAGTTCTACAGCATATAAATCTGAAATCTCACTTAATTTGCAATCTACAGCAGTTCTCAGTTTATATATCAACCAGGGAACTAATATGAATGACAACGACCTCTGGTGGTAAGCACACACTGTTGAGCTCATCTGGGAAGGTAACCAAGCCAGGGCAAAGCATGCGCTACGCTGTCGGGTCCTCCAATGTTTGATTACATGGTACAAAATCATGAACCCATCCATAACCACTCCCCAAGCAATCATCCAACTAGGTTAGCCAATCATATCAGATGCAGTGGTCACAGCCAGCCGGTCTCAGGGGAGACCACTTGGCAGTGGCACCCATGCACAGCAGATTGCAGAGTAAATCATAAAATCTAGCCACTTTCTCTCCTGCAGTTCCCCGGGAGAAGATATCTGTACCGGTCAAAATTCTGAAGCAGGTAACTAGGAAGATGAACAGCAGAATATGTACTTGGAATCGGCCCCAACTTGGCAATGATTTCTTGGAATGTATACTCTTCGGGAAGCATATCAAAAAGATCTGCCCCTCTGCATATGACATCTTGAATCCTTTCAGGGTTCAGGAAGTACTTAAATCTAATCCGATCAACATGGCTGTAAGCTTGCATTTTGAAGGCAAAATCACTGATGTAGCGGAAGCAAAACTGCAGTGCCACCCTGAATCAGCAAGAAGCTTGTCTGTCTGCCGGAAATGTGCATACCTTGTCTTCCCATATTGGTACCTGTGTATTGATGCCCTCCAACTCTTGTCATCCAGGAAAAATTCAAATGAGTAAAGATAATTCCTGAGCTGAAGATGAAGTATCTCGGGGATGTTGTCACACCATCTCAAGAGGTCGATCGTGTGGCCGCTTGGGATTTCATCAACATCTGACATGATCAATAGGTCATCATCTTCAATTTTTGCAATCCTAATAAGCTGGTCCAGGGCAACCTCTGATATGACTCCTCAACAAATGGATTTTCCCCCTTGACGAACCTTCCTCCAATCATACCATATATCAGCCGTGATTCAGCAAACCCAAATCGATGGCGATTTTCCTTGAAGTGGAGGGGCTTTTTCAAGCCAGTGAAGGTTGAGTTAGACTCGAGCAGCACAAACTCTGACACATAGGGGCTAAGTTCATTCCAGCGGAGTTCAAGGATATCAAGCTCATTGCTGAAGAGTACAGCATCAAAAACACGACGTGGGGTCTCCCGGACTTTCCACCCATGTAACTTACAGAGGTTCTCCATGGTGACATTCTCATGATAGTAGTGAGGGATTATCTTGAAGGGCTTGGGAGGAGATTCCCAGATTGGCCGGAGGAAGTATGTGACCTTCTGACCATGCGCATATATCATTAAGATCAGAATTGGCATACCAATCAAGAGGGCCAAAAGTGCCCTGAAATCAAATCCCCGAAGCGCACACTTTAGCCTTGACATGGTCAGAGCTGCCTTTGACGCAGGCTGCAAATGAATCCATAAATCAAACAAGCAATAGTGGAAAAAAAGAAATTCATGAAAGAAATAAGAACACCAGCTATCTGCATGCCAACTACTCCTCCACACAACTATTTAAAATTCCGGTGTATGCATGTATTAGCACTCTCTAATTCCTAAAGCAGGAACAAACGTGGCAACAAGCCAACTATCAAAGCTTGCTTACCAAAAAGACAACCTCCCGAAGCAATTGCCACACATTAGCTTTTTGCAATGAAAGTTTCGTTACAGCTATAAAAGATGGCATCAAAAGCTCATCAGAAACTGACTACTACCGCACAAAACTAGCGCAGAACAAATGAAAAATCTAATGCCACAGCTACGAGTACGCATGCAAAAAAGCTAAAGACTGTCACTCACGAATATTCAAGCGCAAGGTTAGAAGAATTAGAAAAAATAGCGAACCTAGAGCGCTAGGATTCCGCAATGCCCAAGCTATAACCGCACTAAACCAGCTTTATTAACAAGAATACTTACCACAGCTACCGGTAATGATAACTAACCAAAATCTGCAACTTTTCCTAACCAAACAGGGATTAAACATTCCGCCGCAAGTCTACAAATTTGCGAAAGCTTGAAGCTTTCACAGCACAAGTGCTCATGATCGAAGAAAGAAAGCAGAAAAGCCCCAAACTCGTCGAGAGAAATATTCCACAGTTCGAAATGCCAGCCCAAAACACGCAATTTGGCCACGTCGACAGATTCTAACACCGAAAAGGCGTGAAGAATTTGAACTCGCCCATCACCCGCACCATGGCAGATCAAGGATTACACATAAAGCACGGGAGAGCAAAGGCCTCCACTCCGAAACCGCCCGACCAGCATCACATCCAAAAAAAAAAATCGGAGCTTTGCAAGGTACCAACACGCAGCATTCCACGCATCCCACACCGCACGGATAAATCGAGGCGAGGACGCCTAGCGTGTATCCCGGGCCGAACGCGCCAGACATCCCCAATAACGAAGCATGCATCTCGGGGACCGAGGAATCAGCCCCCCGCGGCGCACGGAGCAGATCTGGACGGGGCAGGGAAAGGGAATGGCTCACCTCGCCGCACACGCCGTCGCAGATGCCGTCGGTCTTCTTGTGGCTGTATTGGCCGGACTCCGGCATCCCTGCGCCCAGGAACCCACCAGAGCAGACGAATCCAAGAAGGAGAGGAAGGGGAAAATTTCCCCCAAACCAAGCCGCGCGGGGGCGACTCCTCCAATGGCGCGCCGGTCGAACCGGTCGCGGGGACGGGCGCGTGCCCTGAATCTCCCGGCGATCGCCGGGGCCTGCCGCCGCGCGGGGGCTCCGGTCGTTGGCGTTCTTTCGGTTCTTGCCCTCGCAGTTTCAGGTTTTTGCCGTTGGCCGTTTCGGGGGGCTCGCGTCGGGGTGGCGGTGGTAATTAGGGAGGATTAGCGGGGTCGTGGGCGCAAAAGCGTGGGGTGTTTGGAGCCGGCCTAATTATAGCCGTTTGTGTGGTGTGCGGCTCCTCATATCCATCTCGCCCGGCGCGGTGCTTACGAGCTGAGCTGGGCGCTTTTGTCCTCACGCCTGGGAGTTCGGTTGAACAATTTTTAGGTCTACGGAAGGCAGCATTTTTCACTTGAATTCCGTTGAAATCAGCTCAATCTATACATGAAACGAGAAATTGTAATCTTATTTTAGCTAAGAAATTATGTGTTTTACATTTTTTTTATCTATTTTCGATTAAAGTAGAGCTTTGTGATCTATGGACGGTGGAATAATAGTCGTGAAACCTTCGCATATACTTAAACGCAGCTTTGTTTACACCTACTCCTAACAACTAGACATGCATACGACACTCGGCAGCACAATGATGTGTAGTGCTTACGGCAGCACGTGATGTGTAGTGCTCCCTTGTGGTTCCTATTTTTGTTTTCTTTTTTCAAGCAGTTTTGTAGCTCGTATGGCACTTGGCATTTTTAGTAGAGGAAAATTCCTTTTCCGTGCGAAAAGAAAGGTTTTTTTGATTTTTTGGGAAACGGTGGCAAGGAAAGCTTGCCATGTATTAATTCACAGGAAGAAGTTATAGTGGAAATAAATAGGGGAGGATAGGAAAGGCCTAGAGAAGGCTTGAAGAACAAAAAAAAAAACTTAGATTGGTACTGTTGTGGTTAAGAGGATCTCAAGTTGTTTGCACCCGCTAAGACTCATGCGGCGACCTTCTCCTTTATTGTTGCAACCAATAGTAACGGGGTAGTCTCCGTCGTCTGAAACATCCTAGCATTCCGCTTCTTCCAAATGTACCAACAGACGAGCATTACCAGGGATACCGTTGCCTTTTGTGGTGCGCCAGGCTTTAGTACCATAGACTCCCACCAGTCGATGACCGGGGTGGCAGTACTCCAAGAAGCCGGCCTTATCGAGTCACTATTCTAGCTCTGTCTGCAGAGTGAATAGGTTTGGTGGTTCGGCCATCCGCGTTTGCAGAGTCGGTCCACTGTCCATAGCCTATTTTGAATGGCTAGCTAGGCAAAGATTTTGTATCATTGTGATGCCTAAATCTTCTAGACTAAAAGATTTACTGGTTGGACTGTTCCTAAGAGCTGCGCTCTATAGGATAAGTTAGAAGAAGCTCGAATATTATAAGAATCTGAGACGAGCACGAGAAGTCATCCATGCTTCTCAAAAATAACACGCTCTCTGTTCACAAATACATATTGGTACTTCCTAAAATACCACTTTCATCACTATTTTTCTAGTATAATATATTTTTGTAAAATATAATAAATTTATAATATTATAAAAATATTTTTTGAGACAAACAGATAAATATAATTTTCATGTAAAAATATATCAATAGTTAATTTTTCGAAAAAAATTAACCATACATATTCCGAAATGAGGTGTATCTGTGGAAGTACTGGATACCGTTTGTTTGCCGGTTCCCCAAACTGACGGAATAATTATGCAGCAAAGCAATAACACCGAAACAAAAAGTTCTTATCCCTTCCCTAGTCTACTACCCCCACCAACCGAAACAGACCAGACCATTGCACGCACGACTCGCACCTATTTTGGAGCATCGCCATCGTCGCTAGGCCCAGGAATTTTTCCAAGGGCATCTTTCTACCAAAGCGACGTGTACAATGTGTTCCAAAGAGCCCTCGAAAAGCTACTATGATCTCCTCGCTGTTCTCCCTTCAAAATCCTGAGGCAACGTGGCATCATCGGAACTGTTGCACGCAGAAATGTTTTGTGTTGTCTCGCTGAACTTTAGGGTACGAGGCCCCTTTAAACGTAGTTATGTTTAGCTATAAAAATTTCAATGATTTGCTCCTATGTTGTGACCTTGTAGGAGGGATTTGCAAGTGTTGGTATACGATAGGCTACACTAGTATAAAATAAAATTTTTACCGTATAAACCAGAAAGTCATGCAAATAAAAGATCATAGATCATTATCGCTAGATGCGTAGTACAGCAAAAAAGAGTTGAAGTAGTCTGATTCAACGTGGCGCGTGTCAGTGTAGTGAAAGTAGTCGATTGTCCAACGTCTCTAAAGCGATCATCGAAAGATGATCGTCCTCTAGTGGTAGTCAATCTTCACGAGCTGATTGTCTTCTCCTCATATCATCTCGATCAGCACCACAGTCACGGTAACACTTCTACCAAGTTTACATGTTTAGGGATAGAATGTTGTACGCTAGTGTGCTACTACCAATACCGCCGGTGTGCTAGTACAAGTAGCAATACACAATCTTTATTCATCTCCATAGATACATCTTGTGTTGATTGATTTACTCTTGATTTAGTTAGTTTTTGCTATTCTCTCTTCCTTTTTTATCTTGTTGTGCCAAGGACACGCAAGAAATAAAGATAACCTCTGAAAATCAATTTTCGCATATTTAAACACTTGGTTGGCAAGTTCATGAAAATATCCGATTTTTGCTCTATTTAGCCTCACTGAGTGATTTCTTTATCCAGTTGTTTATATCTCAATTTATTTGGTGTTCTACCTTATCGTGATATATGGGAATATATCTAAAACTATATTGACTATCATTCACCCATGAGTAAGTTATATTTACCGTTTTTTTGTTTTTGATATTTTTCTTATGCAACCTTCCTTCAAACGAAAAAAGTCAGAGTTTTGGCAACAATTTTCTTGATCATTGATTAGAATAGGTTTCTGACATCCTAGAAAAGTTGCATACTAAATATTAAGTGATTGGAGTTTTGGTTCGAGAGTTAGCTCAATTTTAAGTTTTGGCTCGGTTTTAACGCAGTAGAGCTTCACAAACTAAAAGATTCCAATTACATCAAGTTATTTTAAGATTTTTATTAGGATAGGTTTCTTAAGGTCATGATTTAGCCTTGGTTTAAGTTTCAAGTATTTTGAATTAACGGATCAAAAGTTTTATAGATTTTCATTTTTGAAATAGTGCTAGAGTCTCTGTTTACCGGGTTGAAATTACTGTAGCACTAAGTGTTTTCGGAATTTTGGGTTTTTCATTTTCATAGTTTTTCATAGCTATTAGAGTGAAGAATTGATGAATACTTGAAGAAAATTTTGAAGTTACTATTTACCTCCTCTGTTGCCATACAGGTCCTACAGGACAAAATAACATACCCCCTCTAGTTCACAAAAACAAGTTGTTTTGGATGTCGATATGGTCTTTAAAATACAACTTTAACCACTAATTACCATTATACTATATTTGTAAAACACAACAAAATTATAATATTACGAAAGTATTTTTCAAGATGAATTTATATATATAATTTTTATGTATCTAATCTAAATATTTAAAAAGATATCGATTGCCAAAGTTTTTAAAATTTGACTGTATGTATTACAAAACGACTTATTTTTTGTTAACTAAAGGGAGTATTGTTTAAAAGATCATAAATATAAAAAAAATATAGAAATAGTATAATTATCTCTATAATTAACTCTAAAGTATATCATTGATAGCAAGTTGATCGCGCCACAGAGCGAGAAGCACGGGGAGACGAGAGAGTAGCTGTGTTCCCCCCGAAACACTATGCAATGGTCGGAGAATTAAACGGCCTCTTGTCCGGGCTAAAAAAATTCTTGCGCGTCGGCGACGGCTGTTTCGAGCCGAACCGAAAGCGCCGGACTTCACGAGGGGCAGCCGGGCAGGGCATCGGCCAACACCGAACAACACGCCGTATGGCTTAAATTTTTGGGCAAAAAAGATGTTTTTGTTCGATCCATTTGGCGTCTGGCTCTCCTCCTTTTCTGCCTTTGTGCCGAGACAGCAGCTAGCTTCCATCCACTACCCGGGTTCTGAAAGTTCATTGTTAATTTGTCATGCACATCTCTAAAGTTCCTGTTACTTGTAAACGAGATTGACCTGCTGACTAGCTGCACTAGCAGATGACGACTTGCCATGTACTTTATACAGACAACATAAAGTAGTACTAGTGGTGACTTTACAAAAACATAACGCGTGAGAAGTGAGGTCTATACTTCATTCTTCGTATTGGCTCTAGTTTCTTGTAATGCAGTTTCTCATGGTGCATCCTTGACCATACAAGCAGCGGGAAAAATCATGGGAAGAGCCATGCCGATTGGGAAAATCTGCCTGCCCGGCCGGGCCTGCTCACATCACATTGCTACCGGTCATTTTCGCCTGAAAAAGCGACATTGCTAGTGGTCCATCGAGAAAACTCCATCGACAGACACCTCGCAGTGTTAGTGGGTTAGTGGCTCACGAGCAAATCGTCTGAACAATGATCAATTTCGCGTTTGATACATGCATATGGCCTACATTAGTTGTGCCGAAACAAATGGGTACTGGTTACTACTTACATGATAACATGAACCATTTCGTCCATCATTTTTGTAGCCAGCTGAGCTAGCCCCGGACCAAATTGCCGACCGACCGGCCGGCCAACAGGTCGCTTCGATGTATAAGTCCTATTTCAAACAACAATGACTTCTAACTTTTAAAAATTAAAGATTATTTAAAATATGTTGGCTTCTTGACATAGTTTTTCTTTTCTCTCTCTATTTTTTTCTTTAATTAAGTATTTTAAAAAAAATTAACAACCACGGCAATGATATTTTTAGATAAACCTATGACTATTATGGCAGTCTCTGGACTGATCCCATAATAGTTTTCTCCTCGCGGTGTACATTGAAGCAACGCCAATCTTGCCCATCGGATTCATCGATTCACAAAGATGGCAATTCGGTTTAGCTACTACTCGTGCGCCCAGAAAAAAAAAACATACGGCATTTCTTGCTGCATTAGCATTGCAGCGGTGGCACCTTCGGGGTTGCTTGATGTGCAGCTTGTGCCAACTCAGATTTGCATACCAGTCAGGAAAAAGAACACAACGGGAAACGGGGAAGTACGAGTTCAGTGATAAAGCAATGCCCAATCCTACTCAAATTACTACTACTTAATCGAGTTGGATTTAGTCAAGTTAGGCCTGCTCTAAATGGTTTCGGCTTCTGATTTATTTTGGCTTTTGGCTTATTTAAAATAGAAACTATTTGAAAAACCAAAAATTTTTTTGGCTTTTTTACCTTTTCCCCCCCTTGTTTTGTATTGTCCATAGCGATATAACCATTTTTTTATTTTTTTTCTATTTTTCTCAAAAAAAGATAACAATCGGTACAATACAATTTCAACTAAAAACCACAGCTAAAAGGTTAAGTCATAAATGTTGAGCCTTTCTTGTAATTTCCCTCATTTTTGGGGAAAGAAAAGAAAATGGTGTGGAGCCCACTTGTAAGGCATAGAGATGAAATGAGGGGGAGGCGATCCGTTTGGCTCATTTCCTCATATCAAGTCGACGCTCTCGCTATCTCTTCTTTCTTTGGCGATCTCTTTGGATCCGTTGGTTCGTGGGCGCCGCCTCCTCCTTCTTGGGCAATTTCTTCGGATATTTTGCTCTTGTGCATTGTTGAATCCTGGCCGATTGGTTCGGCTCCTTTGGCCATAAAGTTGAGATGGGGAAGGGAGCTCGGGGTAGAGAAAAAGAGGTGAGCCATTAGATCCAAAACTTTGACAGCCAATCTGGTTTTGGTGAGAGCTTGGCAACGCCGTGCTTGCGTGGCCTCCGGGTTGTGATTCTCTTGTGCTCTCTGCTCTCGGGTTCCCTCTTTGGACTACGTGCTTGCGCGTGGTGGTTCTTGGTCTTCTCGGTATGGCCGTGGCTATGAGCAGTACAACTGGTTCTTGATCCTTCTGTGGCTTTTGTGCGGCGCTGATTCGCAACTTGGTGAGTACTGATTTGTGAAGATTGAGCTTTGTATCTCCGATTGCCTTCCCGGTAGTATCCTGGTATTCCCAGTGATTGGTTTTCTAGGACTTTGTCTTCGCGACAAGTCTGGCCCTGTCGGCTTCTGAGTGGTTTGGAGTAGCACTGCGTAGTGAGTTTTACTTGTGATTTGTAATTTCTATTGTGCAAACGTTGGTTGTGCTAGTGTTATATGTTTGATTGGTATCTCTAAAATTTGTGATAATCACTAGCTCTACGAGGACTATGCATAATAGAACGTAAGCTTATGAATTTCTCAATGAGGAAATCTGTCAGTGTTGAATTCTCAGTGACAATCTAATTGATTCTGCTAGGTTGATTTGTCGTATACTAGTTGATTGCTTCATTGTTGTGTAGCCGATAGCTCTGTCAATTGCTTATGCTGGTTATTAGACATTGTTGAATATATAAATTCATCTTGATTTTTGCAATTGTGAAATAGATGTTATACATGCAATAGCATCTCTTTGTTACTAGTCACTGGTTTTGCCGAAATCTGTATTGTTAGCATGCTATTGACTTTGATACTGCACAAAAGGTAATATTCAATTAGTTTGATTAGTAGAATCTTGAAAGATTGTCACTATGATAATAAAGATTTGATAAGAGTGGAAGAAGGACAAGTTTTCTTAAACTTGTGCAACTCCTCAAATTGAGAGCAATACTTCTATTATTAAATTTGTGCATTATGCAGATTTTATATGCCCACATATGTGTTCAATTAAGCATGTTGCAATATGTTAATGTTTTGAATGCATTATTTAATTGAAGAGATAATATATATGTTTCCATGTCATTTTCATATCATAACATACATACTTATGCTTAATCATAATTAAAATTAAAATAAAAATATTACTAAAACCATCTAATTTCCAACCATAAATCCGTTGAAGCGGGGCGACAGCCACCACAAGCGAACAGGCCAGATGGATCTGGACAGTTCGGCAAACATGACACACGAAGCACCGTTCGGCAGATTCCACCCATGGCACGCTTACGCTAGTTATCCAAAAACACGCATTTTTTTTTTTTTTTTTGCAATTTGAAGTGAGCTCAGTGATCTCACCTACGCTAGTTATCCGCAAGCCTGCGTGGGATGAGAAACAGGCAAGTTATCTCCACATGGACGTGTACCCCATGAACTCCACCCACATGGAGGCTGTCCATTATGAGCACCTCAAATTATTTGCGTCATTTTTTTAGGGGTTACCAACTCATGTGCCATTTGTTTATCGCCTTGCCTTGCTAATCTTTGATTTGGTAGCTCCAATCATAGCATCATCGGAGTACTTGAGAGAGAAAAAAAAAGGTTTAATTGACGGGGTTGCAAATTGCGATTACTTGTAGATTGCTGTTTCGTGCTCTGGTTATGCCGAAGCATACAAGCATTTTGGCTGTAATATGCCGAGGCCGTCGCTGCCATGCCTCTTAGCCAGCTCGTGTGATCCACGTCAAGAAAAGCATTACCTAAAGGCCATGCCAAGTCATCATAAAAACACTTGTTTGGATCAATAGTCTAATAATCTTGTAGCTCGCCTACGTGGAGGAGACACAGAAAGCGACTAGCTCTTGTTTGGAACGTAGGAATTTCGTGGATATCAATTCCGCGGTCTTACATTTTGTTAGCTGTGTATACAGGTCTGCTTTAACAATGTAATCTCCAGAGTCTATCGACCGCCATTGGTCAGGAGCTGAAGACGCTAACATAATGCAATGGTTGTTTACTCCGCATTATTCTCTCTAGCATGTCAGTTGTCGTCACAGATATGTTCTTATAAGACAAATGGCGTCGACAAGTGCAAGCCTCTAAAAAAAATCGTTCGCATAGTTCTTCCAACGACTAGTTCATGCCCATAGGCGAAGCTTAGCACATAGCCGAACACGGACTGGATCAAATAAACGTTCGTGTCCCTGTCAGACACGGACTGACCGGTTAAAAAAAAAAATGCCAAATTGCAGTGGGGATCGCTTCGTTGGACTTGTGCTGCCTTTGTTTCAAGTTTCGAGCTGATGCGACTTTGGGGGTGGCATTTTTCCGTGTCTGTGTTGTTGTCAATCGTCTTGGAAAGAGATGGCTAGCTTAAATTTTTCTGTTCTTTTATGTTTGTGGCTCATAGTAGAATCCAAAAGCCGGCTTTGCCGTATGTCTTGTGTAATTGCCTTCTATGCGATTGGGAATTTGGAAGTACACATTTGACTGTGCGGAGTCCAATAGGTTTGAAATATTGGTTGGAGTTTGTTTTCACAACCAAATATTCGAAAGGTAAGTGTTGGCCCCGATATGGTAATTAAAGTTGGGCGAATAATGTCTTTAAATTTAACCTTCTAACGATGATAAAGTAATCCCCAGATTATTACATCATAATATTTAAATATACCCCTTATCAATAAGTGAAAAATTTCACAGAGTGGTCGTAAGCTCTCATACGACCATCTCATAGTCGTTAGCTTTTCTATGATTACCTAGTCGTAAGTCCTTCTACAGCCACCCTAGGGTCGTAAGTTTTTTTATGAGCATGGTGTAGATGTAAATTGTTCAATGATCATCTTCTGGTCGGGGATCTTTTTATGACCAGTACATTTCCAACTGGCTTGTCTATGATGACCTACCACGTCGTGGGTTTGTCTAACAAGGTAGTTAAAATGTGCGTTTATTTTTAATAACCGCGCAGAATCCCTACTTGACAACAATCGCCGCACAACAAATGGGCAACCTTGTCTCTCTGACAATAACTTCTGTTAAGCGGTTATCCTCGAAGCGTTGAGACGTCTCTTGGCACGGAACAACTGCCATCGCTTCACAGGCTATTTAAATGTTGATGTCAAAGGAGGAGGGGATCTGATCCAAACCCTAGTTGAAGACGCTTAGAGCAAGATATAGTGCAAGGCTTTTACGTATTACATTATCAGTTGTAATCATTCCTAGTGCAATAGTCGCACAGGAAGTATGGTTATTATTCTCCAGGAGAAGGCCCGAACCTATATAAAAAATTTTGTGTCTTCTCTTTGTGTACTCGTAGCCAAATCTCTTGAGAGAGTTTCCCCAAATCCAAACAAATCGTATGTAAGATCGGTATTAAAATACCGATAGTTGGTGCCATCTGTAGAGAAGTTTCTTCCAAGAATCCGGTAATCTTCTTATCAATTCTCTTTATTCTGATGTCCTCATAGTAAGAGAAAGGAATGAGAACAACTAGTTCGACCTAGCTAAGTACGTAGACCTCGACATAGAGCCCTGCTACGATTACAAGCAGACAATGCTCGCTTTATACGGTGAGGCTATCTCTAGAGGTCCATCTAAAGACCTCAGAGGCCACACCATAGGAAAGACTGAGGGAGGATCCTCATCCCCACAGCAGTACACCCAATGGTGAAGTCACATTCCCCAAGTGGCAAAGGTCAATCCAACCATGAATAAGACTCACAACACGATGGCGGGCCTGCCCCCAAGTGTTTGAGCCCCCCAGCGACCGTCCAATCGGGCTCAACGGATCCTGGAGTCAGTCATTCTGGGAATTCATTAACAACTGGTGATCGTGACACTTCAGTTGTCCCTACTCAAGAGGTGGGTGGGCTCCCTGCAAAGTCCGTCCACACTCTCGTATGGTTCAACTCTAGTCGGGGATGGTTATAACCCGGACTTCCCCTTTCTGGAGGGTATATTCCTAGCTGCAAGGCTTTGTCGTTCGACAACTCCTCAAGTCAAGAGGTGTCTCACACAAGTGAAGATCTTGTATAGGAGGTCTTTGTCCTCCTATACGCATGATGCTACAGTGCTGAGTGCGGTCTTGAATCGCATGATCTTGTTGTCCTACTCTCCCGAACTGCATAATTCAAGTGCTATGCTCTCAGACTATACGACTGCGCACGTGTCAACTCACCGAAGTCCCGCGCTCGGAGAGAGGGCCATAAATGGAATTACGGTGGGGTAGAGGCTATATTTGGTATTCCTGTGCCAAACAGGGTCAAAAATGTCCAAAATTCGAATCTTCTGGTTATACGCCGTGGGAATATTCACAGGACGGTGGTGTGTCGTGTATCGCCAACTTCATTGTAGGGCCTCCGGTTGCGCGTACAAAAGGAGGATACGAACACTCCGAATTCCTTAGTCCACAACAATTGTTCAAAACATGGGCCGGGATTTGAGCCCACCTATCGACCAATAGCCTATTTAAGCACCGGCTTAAATATCAATTAGCAGCAAACTAACAACCCGTCTCCTCACCTTCCTTGATACGTGACGCGAACGCGAGGCAACCCAAATATTCTCAACTCGGTTCTCTCCTCCACTTGATCTCGCCTTACTCCCATGGAAAAGCGTGGTAATCCCGACGTGCCGGCGGGCAACGGCACGAGCCAACCCAATAAGAGCTGGAACCTCGCTCCTCCACCAACCTCTCACTCGGTGGCGGCGCTGCCGGGCGATCTCGTCTACAAGGTGCTCCAGCGGCTGCCGTCCAGGTCGCTCGCCACGCTCCGCTGCGTCTGCCGGTCATGGAACGGCCTCGTCTCCTCGGACGGCTTGCTGGAGCGCCACCTGCAGCGGCAGGCGGCCGCCGCGGCGGAGGAGCTCGGCCCCTCGAAGCTCGTGCTTGTGCCGTTGGCGAAGCGGCACGCCAACTCTTCCAAGGCGCTGTGCGGGACTGCCCCAGGATCAGCGCCAGGCCCTGCCGTACCTACGTAGGAAATTAGAGCAAAAAATGTCGAAGTTTACTACTTCACACACATATATAACAACATATATAATTTTTAAATAACATTACACTAAATGATAATATATTCGATAATATTTAGCATCAATATTTCAACATAACCGATCACAGTTTATGATGATAAAGAAGTAGTGATCAAATTGCTTACTAAAATAAAGAAGTTCGATAATAATATTGGTTAGTTACAGTTAATTAAAGGAAATAAAGGTGAAACCATAGATAAAAGTTGATTAGCATCAGTAAAATACATTATCCGACTTCAGTGGCCTGTTAAAAGATAACAAAATTACTTAAAATTTTTAGGTGAAAAATAGTAGAATAATTAAATGTAAATTAATACATTACTTTTTAGTATTTATATTCTTTTAAATTCATAAAAGCGACGAACCACAACATCATTGTTAATTTTCGTCAATTCTTACTTCACATAACAAATAAGTATATTATTCATAAAATTATCATCAATTAATTAAAAATTTTAATTACATATTTGTATGTTCAACAGTTCAAGAACAATACAATAGAAAAATGCGTCCAACGACTTACTTGATATTGTGGTAAAATAATATAATTTTCCCTCCGATTTGCAATGATAGGTCGATATTCAAAAAATCAAAATTGAAATCTTAAGTCTTAACCCTATAATTTAACAAAAAATAATCAATAATCATCATATTGAAACTCTAACTCATATATTTAGCTATGTTCTTGAAATAAATTTGAAGAATTAAGAAAAATGTAAAGTAAAGTACATACTAATCACGTGGAATAAGCTTCCTTTGACCAGGGAGGGCATGAGATAATAGGGATCAGGCGGCGTCATGGCGAGATGGCAGGCGAGGGAGGTCGATGGCACCGATTTCTCCCGTTCTTCGACGACCAGTCGCTGCCTAGCTGGATGTAGCTATGTGGCAGACATGATGCATATCTCCTGGCCAACACGAGACGAACAGACGTCGATGGCTGATGTAAGGTGACACGCTTCGGGATTGATCAAATGGACATTGTGGCTTGTTGCAGTCCTCTCTCTTAGTCTGGCTCAAGGGCTAGCTCGGTTTGTTGTAGTTGCTTCATGGCTGAGGGTAGGGGTGGAAACGATAACGGATAATCCGTTTTATCCGATATTTATATCCGAAAAAACGCAAATATGGTAAACAAAAATTGTATTCAATAATATTTGTATCCGTATTTGCATTCGAGTACATTCATATTAGAGACTATTCAATTCGTGTTCAAACCGTTTCCAATGCCGGCCGGTTGGCCCAACGGCCAGTCAATCACTTGGCTGCTACTATAGGGCCCCTAACTAGTAACGCAATAAGTCACGGGCTCACAGACAGTCATGTAATCATGTTATTTAAACTTGTTCTACCGAGATTTATTATAGTTGTAGGAGGATATTCATATTCGATCGAATTAAGTATATATTCTATTCGAATTTATATTCATTTTAAAAATATGGATTCATATTCGTATTTAAGACTATTCGATCATATCCGATCGGTTTCCATCTCTAGCTGAGAGAAACGGAGACTCCTCATGAATTGCTGCTAGCTACTGAAATCTTAGACCTCTAGTGCTCCCTTTGTTGGAATTCAAGGAAAGAATCAGATACACTAAATTTAGGCTGAGAGATTCACATGGGTTAAAGGTGTTGATCACTACTAAAAAAAATTTAGATTCGATGTCCTTCGACTCTGGGCCCAATTACTTTTTGCCGCTGCAGGCGAGGATGGAACGCCGGGTGGTTACCGTCGGCGATCCCAGAGGCTGGCGGGAACCGTCCGGTGAGCGGGCCTGCTCGGTCATCCAAGATAACCACTGCATCGCCGACCCGGTTTTCGCGAACGGGCGCCTCCACTGGACGCTCACCACAGGGTTCTTGCTTGGTGATAATCCACAGGGCATCCTCGCCTTCTCGCTCGGCGAGGAGTCCTTCGCGACAGTCCCGGTACCGCCTTTCGCCGCGGCCGACGTGGTTGTATTTGGCAGTAGTATTAGTAATATCGACTCATAGCACATCCGACCGAGCTGGTTTTCGGGACAGAACAAGGAAGTCCATACGCCGGCCGGCACGGCCCTGGCGGAGCTCGACGGGTGCCTGTGCATGATGCATGACCTTCGCCTCCCCGCTGACTTGGACGAAATGTTCCGAGATATGGAAGCTCAAGGACTACGGATCCGAGGCGTGGTTGTTGGATCACCGAATAAACCTAGCGGCTGGGCACATGGCAGAGCGGCTGTTCAAGCCGTGGCTTGTGATCCCACTCTCTTACCTCGGCAGTGGCGCCATGGCGAGCAGGAAGGTCTTGCTCACGACGACGGCGCATGAGGCGCACGTCTACGACCCGGCGACGAAGACGCTCCAGACGGTGGCCTCCATGAAAGATGATGACAAGAGTGGCTGTGACGTTCCGGAGTTCATGGACGACCGCCTGCGCCTTGTGCTGTATCAGGAGAGTCTTGTTCGGGTCGCCGGCATGGGACACGACGAGGACACGATTTGAGTACTGTCTTCTCTCGGAAGATGCCTGATGGACTCACAGCCATGCATGCATGCCAACCGAAGACGACATTTCGTTTGTTCAAGTACGAAACATGACACGTGATCAATATGATTAGCTAACATATCAGTATCTTTCACGTCTGTAATTTCTTTTAGCGAATTTTATTTTAGTTACATCCATATGTCAAATGACAAAATTTCCTAAGTACACCCTAATTAATACTTGAAGCTTGGCTGATTATGGTTTATGATTTATAGTTATAATTTATTAGTATAATAAATAATAATTACTGAAAGAAATTGAAACTAAAAGTTAACTAAAAAGCTAAAAGAACAAAGAATAAAGCCTATGCTTGCTGTGGTACTTACTAGCTAGAGTGACGCCATCACAAAGAGGAAAACGTGAGAACCACCTCACAGCTACCCCTCCAGTCTAAAATATACGTGGTTTTAGATACATGTACTTAAGCTTTTAAAACTTTAACTATAGATATCTTTTTAAAAAGAACATATCTAGTACAAATAATCTTTTTAATGATAACATACAAACTCGAATCAGGGTCATTGGATCTACTTTCTACGGTTCGGATTCGTGTGGATGAAAGCCACTAATTCACTTATGTGTTTTTTTTCATAAAACCCCCCACGATCGGCAGCCCAATTTCACAAACCCCTCCTCCGATCTCTCGACACCATCCCCTAATTCACTGCGCCGCCGCCCTCTCCACCACCCCCAGCACTCTCCCCGGCACGTCGCGTCGCCCCCTCCACCATCCTCCTGGTGCCACCCAGCCTCCTCGCCGTCGGCCCCTCCACCATCCGCTGCGCTCCTCCTCGGTTTCTCGCCTCCCTCCTCCCTGACGCCGTCCTTCTTGGCTCCCTCGGTGCAGCTTCCCAGCCTGCCCCAACGCCACCCCCTAGCCTACACCACCGCGCCACCCTCTTTAGGGTTTAGGCGATGGCGCCGCCTCCCTCCCCAGCCCACGATGCCGCCTCTTCCTTCCCTTGGCACCGCCCCCTCCTTCCGAGTTGCCAACCGGTTCCCATTTTAGGTGATTATCCCTCTAAATCGCCTCCTTTAGATCAGTCCCCGATCCGCTCCATCTCCCTCCCCGGCCTCCATCACCGTGCCACCCTCTCGCCCCCGCACCGCCGCCACCCTCTTCGGCTAGGTTTTGGGCCGACGACGCCTCCTCCCCCCGGCCCTTGGCGCCGCCACCCTCCATCATTGAGCCACCAACCCTCGACAACGCCGTCCCCCCTCTTGGCCCTTTGGCTACAAAATTTTTATTTAGTGGATGAACAGAAATGAGGCATGCTCTGTTTGTGGCTGTTGAAGTATAAGTGAATTACCCACATTTTCTCATCAGCTTAAACTTTTGGGTGAATTGGTTGGTGTATGTAACTCAATATGGTATCAGAGCTAAGAGATTTTGAATTTGAGATCTGTTTGGCGTAATTAAAAAAAATAATTGCATCCCACTTTTATTTCACGTCTTAGGTCTGAGGTAGACTACACGTGAGGGGAGTGTTGAAGTATAAGTGAATTGTCCACCTTTTCTCATCAGCTTAAGCTTTTGGGTGAATTAGTTGGTACATGCAACTCAATAGTGGCAAGGTAAATGTGTTCTAGCTCCTTATCCTTCTTTATCCTTATGATTTGTTAGTACTTAGTACCACTTCAATATGATTTTACACTTGTTCTACGATGAGCTTAGTAGCCCAAATGACCTAATATGATGTTACACTTTATCGGTTTGTTACACATAGTGGTATTTGCTAATTTCCAAAAGGAATTGGGGGTACAGTTCCATGCACCTTACCTGGTCTGCCCCTGCCACATGAGAAGAGGCTTAAAGTTTTAAGCTCAATCCTCACTAAATAGGTTGTTAATCACCTGCTGCATCTGAATACCTTGCGATATGGTCACTGAAAGTCTGAGATTTTTCAGTTACTCGTTCTCCTGTGAAATCTGACAACTGCAGCACCTGCTGTGCCTCACAATGACATCGTGACTGTTAGGGCTCTAAGGACAAGATGATTGGCAACATGGTATGTCTTTATTCACATAGACGGTATTTTTGCTGGGAAGGGGATCTGCACATCTACATTGGATTGAATGTTGTTTATGGCAGAAGAATGCCTACTCAATTCAGATGTTCAGTATTTAGATTCTTTTACTATGTAATTAGTAAAAACTAAAAACTAAAGAAGCAGGACAGTTGGTCGAAAGATGGGAACTGGGAAATAGACACTTGTTGAGTTTTTTGTGTTCGATTTTCGTAGATTAGTAAGATGAGCTTCGTTTTCTCAGGTTTTATGTAATAGTAACCGCCGATAAATATATGTATATAGCTGATGGATATCACAATCTATTTTACAATTCTGTTTCACACTATTTTTTTCCTTGTATTAACTTAATTGGTCTTTTGGTTTCTCGTAATCCTCTACATAAAATGGAGTTTGATGAGACAACTTAATCCTCAGGATGGACTATATATTTTGGATTAGCAACGTCTCACATGATAATTTGAAAATACAGGTGCTCTAGTCCAGCAAATACTCTGTATATACACCCTGTAAATATTAAATCAGTAGCACGCATCTCTTTGCGATTACTGGTATTCTTGAAATGTTGGAATGATGCACATAAACATTTTTTTTCTTTTTTTTCAAATAGCTAGCAGGGGTTGTCTGCTTCGATGGTCTGCCTGTGCCTCTGCGCTGTTGAGACTAGGCGCCTTGATCATCCATTGATAGTGTCACTGGAAAGCTGTAAATGGATGACCTGTGTTCATATAATCATATGGAATTCCATGGTCTGATGGTCCATTGATAGTGTCACTGGAAAGCTGTAAATGGATGGCTTGTGTTTATATTCATATCGAATTTCATGGTTCTGGGGAAACCCCTTGTTTCTTGCAAAACTTGCTTGGTTCTGGATCATGTTCCATGGCATTGCAGTGGTTCCATGGGCTTGCATGTGAATTGCTATCATTGCAGTTTGATATTCTCCAGATGATCTTTTCTCCCCCAATGCTTGCATATGTCATGGTAGTCAAGCTGGTGCGCCTGTTGAAATCGTGTATGCGAGCCGGTTAGTGTACACAGTACACCCATAACAGCAAACAATGTTACTTTTTTTTACTGCATACACTAACTAGTAGGTAGTAGTAGAAATAGTACTAGTTTGTGAATGCTGTTCTTCATCTTAGGTTGCTCTTACTCGGCTCAGCGAAAATTAAGGATCCATTGTGTACTGTATGTACTATTGTGTCAAGGTGGTGTATGGATTATGTTGCTAGTTTGCTGTCGTCACAAGTTCAGATATAGTCTAGCTAATGCAGGGACAGCAGGGTTCAACAGAGAAGAAACGAACCACATAGGGTCACCACCAATAAAAACCTAGGAATGCAAACATGCTAGATGATAACTGCAAACACAAACATGGTTATAGTCTGGCAGTCTCAAGCAATTGCCTACAAGATGCTTTACTCACAATATCAATACATAGCACTCAAGACTTGCGGTTGAGGAATCAAGATCACCTCAAAAGAGTAGGTAAGGTTCAGGAAAGATGGAAATAAGAATTACAATTTATAATGTGATTAAATGCAAGCATGCCTGCGAAACCTACAGCTCGAATGACGGCTACAATTATTTGTCACTTGGTTGGAACAATGCAAGATTTAGAATTGCTGCGAGGAATCAAACTATGGCAATTCGATAATTAGCTATTGGAATTCAAAGATGACCCAGTCGGCTTTTGCGGAAACTGCTTCTCTCATATGGACATCAGCATAACAGATGAACAAATTTGCTCCGCCAGGTTGTCGAGCCCGCAAAGACACAGGTAAATAAATGTAGAACGCTCATTTATGGTATTAAAAGCTAAATTACTATATGCTCATTTATCAGTTAATATTATTATGTTGCATACACATCATTTCCAGTTTTTTTTCTTCACTGAAATATTGACAAAAATTAACTGTCATGTGTCAAATAGACTGAAACATTTGTGTTTTAATAGGCCCTTAGACAGTACTATTCATTATCATGGAACTCTTTAGCCCATTCGTTGTTACAGCATAATTAATGCCTAATGAGCCAGCAGCTGTCCTACTCCTAAATGGTGCATCAATGTAACACAAGCTTCCATATCTACTTAGAATAATGCTAAAAATATCACTAACAATAACGCACTATCATGATCTACAAATCATATTTTTAGGAAATTATTGGCAATTCTCCATGCATGTTCCTAAAAAAGAATCCTCCGAGCATGTATGTTCTCAGTTCTCGGCCCTGTCCTTTTAGGTTATAACTAATGATTTTTATTTGTACTTTTCGAGATGGTAATTATTCAAGCTTATCCTATATGTTAATATCTGATTATTGCATTTAAAACCCAACAAACAGGAGTATAAAATCTTGCATAATGCAGGAATGCATGAAAAAATTGCAGTCATGACTATTGCTTTAATAACCACAAGGGCTACTAGGGTTCTTCTACTTCCACACCAAAAAAAAAAAGGGATTGAATTTTTCCTGAGAACATTCCTTGCCCATGAAAAGGAACTTTTCTTATTTACTAAGTTCTATAATTTCTTTATGTAGATAAGGGCCTTGGGTATGTTGATTAACAGTGAGAGGAAACATAATTAGAAAAAATGCAATGCTGCATTCTGAACACCAACTGGCACCAATAGTATTGTTCCATAATTCATGAATCCAGACGGCGGTGGGATGGTGGCTCAGTCATGGAGGGTGGCGGCGCCGAGGGCTGGGGGGAGGCTTGGGATGGAGATGGAGCGGATCGGGGATCGATCTGAGGGAGGCGATTTAGAGGGATAATCACCTGAAATGGGAACCTGCCGGTAGCTCGAAAGGAGGTGGTGGCGCCGAGGGAAGGGGAGGGAGGCGGCGTTGTCGCCCAAACCCTAAAGGGGGGGGGGCGGTGCGGGGGCAAGAAGGTGTAGGCCGAGGGGCGGCGCCGAGAAGGACAACGCCGGGGAGAAGGGAGGCAAGAGGCCGGGGAGGAGCGGAGCGGATGGTCGAGGCCGAGTGGCGCCGGGGGGATGGTAGATGGGCCGGCGGCGAGGAGGTCGGGTGGCGTCGGGGGGATAGTGGAGGGGCCGGGGCGACGTGACGGGGAGGGCGCCAGTGGGAATGGTAGAGGGGCCGATGGCGCAGCGAATTAGGGGATGGTGCCAAAGGGTTTGTGAAATTGGGCTACCAATCGCGGGGGTTTTATGAAAAAACGCAAAAGTTGATTGGTGGCTTCCACTCACATGAATCCGAACTATAAAAGTTAGATTCAACGGTCCTCATTTGAGTTTGCATGTTACCACTGAAAAGACCATTTGCACTAGATATGCTTTCCCTTTTTAAATAATTATATCGGATACATAAAAATCATATGTATATATTTGTCTCAAAAAATATTTTTATACTATTACAATTTTATTGGATTTTATAAATATGTTAAAATAGAAATTAGTGGTTAAAATGATGTTTTGGAGATCATATTGATGTCTAAAATAACATATGTTTGTGATTGAAGTGAGTACATCCATATTTAGGGTCTGTTCTTTTTTGCTGTAGGTGATGGCTTATGATCGTGGTTGATGATTTTTATTTTTAGAGCGAGCGTTTGTATCATATGAATCAAATACCAATAAATTGTTTTAAAAAATATAACCTAATAAATTATTTTTAAAAAGATAAAAAATTATCCTATTAATCAATTTAAAGAAGCTATAAATCAGGCCTCAGTCAAATCCAGCGTGCCTACCTTTGCGGCACACGCGACACAATTGTAGGTGCGGTGCGGAGGGTGTACTTGCATGCGTGTGTTTACTGTTCCGGGGGGGGGGGCGGAGGGTGTACTTGCATCCGCACCCTATGCAAGCACCGGTCCAAAAGAAGGCCCAACTCGCAGGAAAAGCCCATATCCTCACGCTAAGGCACCGCGCTGCGCGCTCCAAGCGCGGGAAACCCAAATCCTCCTCCCCATTTCCACCACCTTCTCCTCCCCAAGGCCAAACCCAAAGTTCAAAAAAAAAAAAAAGGCCAAACCCAAAACCCTAGGGGGGGAAATTCTTAGGCTCTCTCGCGGAGCTTGGCCGCCATGAGCGCTCCCATGGAGATTTCCTTCGATCCCCATCCTTCTCCACCCGCTGCGCCCGCCTCGGCCTCCGCCCCACCCATGGCGCCTTCCGCCGCCGCCGCCATCGTGGTCTCCTCCTCGCCGCAGCCGTCGGCGCTGGCCGCGGCCGTGCCCTCCCCGGCCGACGACAAGGTCCTCGTATCAGGTGGATGCTTCTTCGCCCGCTTTGGTGCCTCGCCTTAGCGAACGCGTGCTTAGTGTGGTTTGGGAATGCTGATTTGGTGGGGTTGTCTTTTTTGTGCCTGCAGTTGAGGTGCTGCTGCACACCACGAGCACGGCTCGCGCCGAGGACGTCCAGGCGGCGGTGGAGAGGTCGCTGCTTGTTCTAGTTAGATTTTGCTCTCGAGTTATTGTTTGTTATTCCTTTACGAGTTGGTGATGTACGAGCGGTTTAGGTGGCCTAGTTTGTGGGGTTCTGGAAATGTGGAAGGATTTGTTTGAGGGAAGTTAGTGAAGCTGTGATTCTGCAATGGAGTTACCGAGATGTATTGTGAGAGTTGGTAAGCGGTAGTACTTGAATTTGGGAGGAATTAATAGAAATGTTGGGTAACTAACGGCTGGCGTTGCAGCAAATTGGGGTAATATAACTTGTGAAATCAATGTGGCAAGTTAGGGGAGAGTTGTCAAAAGCTTCTAATAGGTATCGTAGAGTAGGAGCAGATTTTAAGATAAAATATCAGAGATCTTCTGAGTTCTGAAGCATATTAACAAGTAGGTGGAGTTTCACAATTTGTCACATGCTTATAAGATCATTCTAAAAATTATACTAGTATTCATCCTTGGCTTATTGAAAGTCTGGAGAAAGCAGTAAAGGCATTCTAAATTCCTATCATCTGTAATGGTATATTCAGAAAAGAACACTGAAAAATTGTGCCTTTTCTTATAGAAGTGGTAATGACTAAGGACTAATGAGTGCTGGAGCCATGTAATTACATAGTTTCCTGAAGAGGGTTTCCGGGATTTAATACTAACTTATAGGCTCGTTATTGAATTTGCACAATTACATGCATGCTCTCTTATGATCCATTAATGCGTGCTATTGCTCACACTTAAATTTACTACTCGCTTGCTCAATTAGGATGTTAGAAACTCGAAGCTTAAGCTATGTTGATGGTCCAGTCCCAATTCCTGCTGATGATACTTTTCTTCTTGAAAATGTTAAAAGGATACAAATCTGTGACACGGGTATGATGATTCACTTAATCTGGGAAGTGTGCTCCCTTGACCTCTGTTACTTGTGTAGCTCTTGTTCTAATTTCTTGCCTTTTGCATAGACGAGTGGGTTGAAAATCACAAAGTTCTGTTATTTTGGCAAGTAAAGCCTGTTGTGCATGTATTCCAGGTATGCAACTATTAATGCTTGCTGCCCAAATTACTTCCAGTTCTTTCCAAAACCGATTGTTTTGGGTATGTTGACATGTTGGCTATCTTGTTTCTTTGTTCAGTTGCATGCTAATTGCTAGACTAATTTCATCTTGACATCATAAACTTTCTTTCTAATGCTACTAGGGTGCTAGCTTTTTTGTTGCTTTGACTCAAATTTCACACTTTTTTTTTTCTATGGAGACATCCGAAATTGCTTTCTGCATTCCACCACTGATCCTGAGGAATGGTTTCTTTTCAAGATATAATTTGCTCCATGTTCTGTATTCAAACAAAGAGACAGTGCTTTGGTTCAATTTTGTTGTACCACAAGCTGATTTCTTTTTCCTGTAGCTGAACGAAGATGGTCCAGGTGAGGAACCAAGTGAAGATGACACACACTCTAGCTTCAATGACTGGGCTCTACCTGCCAAAGAATTTGATGGATTGTGGGAAAGGTTTTGTTGGAAATCATTTTATCCCTGTCCAGTACAATCTCTACCTTTTATTCTGTTGGTGATCTCATCAGTGTTTGCAGCTTACTATATGAAGTTGGTCTCAAGCAGAGATTGCTGAGATATGCTGCTAGTGCTTTGTTGTTTACTGAAAAAGGTGTAGACCCGTGCCTTGTATCGTGGAACCGGTAAGCATCTTCCACGTTCTTACATGCATTCAGAGACTGGACATGTCGTCTGAAGTAGTATTTGGTTGAAGTTTTTCCCTCCTAAGATTAGCCATACAACCTTTGAAACTCTTAGGCTCCTTTTTATTTTTGTATTGGTGATGTAACTGATGTTGTACTTGGGCTTGTGAAACCTTGAGATTACATGTGCCTACCGTTGGCAATTCCATGCACGTGGCACCATTGATCTACCCCTTCCTTTCTTGTTTTGGTCTGTTGATGGGTTTGTTTGTTGGAATAGTTTGTAAAGGAGGGTGTAGAAAATATTACAAAAGAACTGCATCTTAATTGTCAAGAGATGTTTGCTCAATGTAGAGACATTTGGATGTAAATGCCTGAGCATTTTGTGAGAAATTAGCCATCTTGACACACATGTATTTGTGTCCTTTGAATTATAAAATGATTCTTCATTCTTTTATTTGTTTATACATTTTTACTACAATTTGCAGGATTGTACTTTTGCATGGTCCACCTGGAACAGGAAAGACTTCCTTGTGTAAAGCGCTTGCTCAGAAACTTTCTATTCGCTTCAAGTCAAGGTCCGTTTTGAATAAGATACAATACTAATTTTTTTGGTAATATAAATGTTATTCATTACTATGGCTTTTTTGCTAGGTATTCTATGTGTCAGTTGATTGAAGTCAATGCCCATTCGTTATTCAGCAAGTGGTTTTCTGAAAGTGGAAAACTGGTATGCCTTTTTTATGCTCAAAGCGAGCCTGTTATCATGCGCATGTTCACCTGCTGAAATCACATTAGCATCTCATGGTACTTTAGTTTTTTTATGTTTGTGCACCATTTTGCATGGGATGGAAAATTAGTCTTTTTATTATACATTTTGGAGTTTTTGTACTGAATTGGACCCACTACAATTATCCACTGGAGATACAGCTTCCCTTCCATCTTACATTGTACATGCCATACTTTGCCCTTCTTTAGGTAGCCAAACTTTTCCAGAAGATCCAGGAGATGGTGGAGGAAGAAAGCAACCTTGTATTTGTATTGATTGGTATGTTCTTGAGCAGTGACAACTCATCACTCCAAAGTGAAAAGTAACATGAAACTGATGAAATGACTAGACAAGTCCTCTATGCATGATCTATGAAATGACTAGCTCAGTCCACCCTTTGTTCATCTTGTATATGCATAATTTAAGAAGATTTTTCATTTCAATATGATTTATTTTTACATTTGGGTGAAGGAATCATCATAACAAATTGTATTGTCTTTTTTTTGCTTGAATAGAGAGAATTGAGATCATAAACTGGTTTATTGAAACCAGCACAATATTTTACTTTCCTTGGCATTGCCTCCTGGTTGAAGGCTAGCAAAACACATTGTACTACTTCTGTAGAATGCTAACTGAACTTTGAGAAATTATATAATTTTGAATTTCAGCATGCTGTATATTTGGAACCTTAATCTTATTTATGATATATTGATATTTATGTGTTCTGATATGTATTGTTGTAGATGAAGTTGAAAGCCTTGCTGCTGCCAGACAGGCTGCCATATCTGGATCTGAACCTTCAGACTCCATTAGGGTAAAGTTTTCATCAGTATTTCTTTTGCAGTGTATAATTTCTCAGGTTATGTTTACACTGTCTTCTTTCATTGTGCAACGTTCAGGTAGTTAATGCATTGCTAACACAAATGGACAAACTGAAGTCTTGGCCTAATGTTATCATTTTGACAACATCGAATATCACCACAGCTATTGGTATTGATTTTCTGCCTTTTGACTTTTCTGAAGTTAGTTAATCTTTCATCACCTGATGGCCCATTGTGTAATTTCTGTATGCAAAGTTGCTGGGAGCTTTTGCATGATTATCTGTGACTCTGTGTGTTTTGAACAGCAGTCTGTAAATGATCAATATCTGGACGAATTTGGACGTGCTCGTATGTTGTTAGTTGGTCAAGTGAATCACTGCACAGTGAGGAGAGAGCACTTGAACAGTAAACATGATAATGGTCTTTGGGGAAATTGTACATTTTTATAACAGCTCATTTCCTACATTTTTGTAACTAAAATTACACCATACCTAAGATTAAGATATTGTTGCCAGCAACAAAGAGAAATCAATTTTGCTTAGTAGAGATATCTGTTGGACCAGCATCAATCAGAAATGCTTATTTCTGGACATCCATTCTCTCTTATTTTAATTTGTATTGGAGAACAATTTGTAACTTTTTAAAATACTTCCTAAACATATATAGACTCCAATAATATATAAATGCTAATTCTTGTCTAGTTTGCAGATATTGCGTTCGTTGACAGGGCAGACATCAGGGCATATGTTGGACCCCCTACACTTCACGCACGTTATGAGATTCTGAGGTCATGCTTACAGGAACTTTTACGAGTAGGGATTCTTACATATCCTCAGGTACTTGTTCTTTGTTGCGAAGGCTCCTATAATGCCTTCACCTGTTCATTATTGTACATCAGTACCAGAGTTGCTCAGGATTTGCACATGAGGCAGTTGATCTTAGAAAAATCAGTTTTTGGACCTGAAATGATGCATGGACTAAAATCGCTTTGTGATTCTTCAATTTTCAGCTTTCTTGCAACCTCTGAATCTTAAAAGGATTATTTTCTGCAAACGCAGGGTTCTAATCTTCCTTGTATTCTGAATTATTCGACCCTGAAGGAGAAGGAGCACAGTCCTGAGGCTAACGAAGTAAACGAACCGCATGGTGCACTTCATCTCTCCAAATTACTCCATGAAGCTGCAAAGCTGTGCGAGGTAAATAACAAAACTGATACACGTGCGTGCTATCTGCTCTAATCGAAACATTTCCATCAGGCTGACTGGCGTTTTTTTTAATCTTTTACAGGGATTAAGCGGAAGATCATTGAGAAAACTTCCTTTCTTGGCACATGCTTCTGTTGGCATCTCTTCTTGCTGCGACGCTTCTACTTTCCTGCATACCTTAATACAGACTGCGCGAAGAGAGCTCTCGGAATCACGTGGTTAGTTCCATGGCGATTACTTGGAAGAGCAAACGGCTGATAGTTCGATTAAGTACCATGCCCCCTTGAGCTTATTCGAAGTCTGACGTGCCAAAATACAAGTAAATCCAATCCATATTTAGGTTTAGGACAGCAGAAGTTCACAATAGATGTGGTTATTGTTTCAGTACTTTCGATCTGGTGTAAATTGTTACAGCAGGACGCACTGTACCTTAAGGGACGTCACCTTGTTACCTATCATGAAGTTAGTGCCATATTTTGGCATCCAAATCAAATTCGTTTTTCTTGTTAGTTTACATCTTAGGACATATACAATAGTATTGACAATTGCTGTTTATGATATTATTTATGTCATTTTTAGACGACATTTAAGATGGTTTATACAATATATTATTTTATATATATATTTATAGATAACTTCTCTATGATACAATGTGTTTTATTTATTGTATTATAATCAACTATTATATAATAAATGATCCAATTCTCTATGCTTTCTTTTTCTTTTTCAAATTATCTCATGTTCTACGTGCTAAAAGCTAAGATTTATAGATAGTTAACATCACAAGATTGTACATGCCTTACGCGTTAGATGAGAATGGAAATTGATGGGAGTGTTTGGCCTAGCTTCAGCTTCTTCAGGCCGAAGGGAGGCAAGGCCCTGCATTCCGTACAGCTTCCAGGTTTCCGTGAGGAGCCAACGTTTTTGGACATCGTCACAAGCCAAAAGTTGACTTCTCTACGTGCGATCGTATTGCATCGGCAGCTGCACCGTGCACACACACGAAGCACGATCAACATACCTACATTTCCAAACAGTGGTATAAGAACAACATAACAATATAAAATTAACGATTGAATCGTCATTGGCCAACAATTACACCCACCAATTCAAGTCTCGGACCTTAATCTGCAATTCAGCATACAAGTTGTCAACGGTGTCGATGGGGAGCGAATGTACATAAGGGAAATAAGAAGCATGACATTGTTGGGTTGTTCAAGGGTCTCTTAATAGTCTATTTCATAAAACGTGCATGGCGCACAGGCACAGCCATCCCATCCGGGTTGCAACCCGGAGTTCACCTCTGGGCTCCTCTGGTTGGGTCATATGCGGCAGGATAAGGAGCGTGTGCTTGTGCTGTATTGGCAGCTCCACCGCTTGACTGAACCAGCCCAGCAGGATATCCCGGGCAACTAGCTGCACCATACATGCTTGCAACATCAGTAGCTGCGCCGCTGCTTGTTGGGTGCTGAGGAGGCGCGGCGTAGGAGCCAGGATAGCTGGGCTGGGTGCCATGCACGTAACCTGCAACTGGATAGCCAGAATAGCCTGCATACGCATCAGCATGTGCAGCATGCAGCTGGTAAGCGGCAGCAGTATCATAAGGTGTTGGGTAAGCATATGCCCCAGCTGGGGTTCCTTGCTGGTATGCCCCAGCTTGGGTGGTTCCTTGCTGGTATGCCCCAGCTTGGGCGGTTCCTTGCTGGTATGCCCCAGCTTGGGCGGTTCCTTGCTGATATGCGGAGGGGTGATTGGTATATGCACTTGCATACGGGTTTGTGGCTGCTGGCACAGCTGCAGCTTGTGCTGTCCCAGGCTGTGAAGCTGACACCTGTGCTGCTGCCCGTTGGAAGAATCCGAAGCAATCGAAAGATTAGTGTGTCATTAAGCACAAAAGGAGCAAGAGATGCCTACACATATATCTCAAGACAGAATGTGCAGCAGAGAAATGCACAAGCCAAAATTCACACAAAGGGCATCCCAAAATGACAAAAGCAAACATTTGCAAATGGACCAATAGATAAAAATATATAAAGTAGAAAAATATTGCAACACTTGCATGAAATGTACATAATGTAAATTTTCTCGTATATGTATGTGTCTTAACTTCTCATAAGTCATAACATTAGGGATCAGATTAGAGCTATGAGTTACTCTCTCTGATTCCAAATGTAAGTCATTTTGGATATTGACACGGTCTCCAAGGTAACACTTTGATCATCAATTTTTATGAAAATATGTTGTTTCAAATAAAAATAATTATAAATTATGAAAGTATATTTCTTGATGGATCTAGTAATACCAATTTCATGTTGGTAGTTCTTTATATATTGATGGTCAAACAGGCCCAGATTCTAAAATGATTTACATTTGGAATCGGAAACCGGCCCAGATTCTAAAATGATTTACATTTGGAATCGGAGGGAGTATTTAACAAGCCTACTTATAAGCTACCACTTTTAGTGTCGAAACCAAAAATCTGCTGGTGAGATAAGCGGTAAAATACATTTGGCGGAATTTAGCTTATAAAGTCTGATAACAAAATGTCTATATCATGTTTGTAAGCTATTAAAAGTTTCTCATTTAAGCTGCACCATAAAAGGTAAGTTAACCAATTTGTTGCAGAAGTTGAAGCTTAATCTACACCAAACATCTTTTAAGGTCTTGAAAATTGGTTTTTATTTTTTACCCCGGGTCAGAACCGATTTTGCCGATTATCGGAAAATTTCGGCCAAATTCGGCTAAAAAATTCTGTCTGTTGGAAATGACAACATTGGTGATGGACAAGGCAACCATGATTCAAAATGCAGAGGAATATTCTACCAAAAACAGTTGGGTCTTAAACAACTATGACAGATCTAGTGGGATCTACTACTTACACGGCTAAATGCAACAGAGATTGAAATGTAAATCAAAGTGGCCCTATATGACCACAACCCAGTCTGGTTCCACCCGTACCCTAGAAATTAAGGAAATGAGGAGAATTCACGGGAAAACATAAAGGTAATGAGGAGAAAATACCCTGTGCTCGCTTTTCAGCATTTGCCACATCAGAACATAACTTGTCAGCCTCTTTAGTCATGGTTATCAAGTTCATTTCCATTGTCCGCATCTGCTCAACTTGCTTGATGTTTGTATTTTTCTCGTACTCAAACGCAGATCTTTGCATGGTTAGGAAAAAAATCATATTAACAAAAACATATTAACGACCAAAGCTTGGGTTGGCATGGAAAATGTTAAAAAGGAACATTATCACAAACCTTAGAGTCTGATGCTCTTTCCGTAGCCCATCTAGCTCAGCAAGCAATTCAGTAAGGCTGTTATTGTTACCAGAGAGTTTATGTAGTTCTTTAGTCACATTCTCTATCTCAGAGGTTAGCATCTGCCTTTCAGTAGTAAGTCTCTTTGCCTCCATATGCACTTGGTGAAGTTCCTTCTTCACTGCATCACCAGCCTGTATGTCTGCCTCCATTAATCTGATTCTCTCCACATAATCTCTCATTTGCATATCAGTCTCTGCCTGAACATCACCTAGGTGGGCGCTAATCATTTGCATCTCTTTCTCAGTATCAACAATATCCTGCCTCAAGACCACATGGCTTGATGCCAATCGCTGATTCTCTCTGATAAGCTTTTCTGCCTCCACTGTCTGCACAGCAAGCTTGTTTTCCAGGATCTCCAGTGTGGTGGCAGGAGGCGGCTCCAAAGGTTGGCGACCGGAGAGGCTGGTAGCAGGGAAGGAACCATGGCGCATCAGACCGGGAGCTTGGGCACTCCATCTATCTAGGTGTCCACGGTGAGCCATTATCCTGAAATAGCAAATATTGTCAAAAAGGGAACCGAATTCGGGAACTGCTCCAGAATATGCAAGTAATAATTAAACAGATATATTGCACCATGCATGTCAATCATCACATCTGTACGCCCAACAATTGCATGCATCACGCCAACTGACATGGCACACCATTAATTACAGAAGCACTTAGCAATTTTAACATAGGTAATGTTAATTTGAAAGATTGTAGCTACTACGCTTTTGCCTTTCATGAATTTGTTCCAAGACCATATGTCCCAAAGAGTTCACTTTCCAAGGAAAGGAGCAAAACTTGCATATAAGTCAACGCAACAAATAGAGGAGATTGCATTAGCGGACTCGCTGCAGATATGCAAACGGCTTGCACAGTACCCGGGGTTGAGTGAACACACAAAAACACTCTTCGAAGACCTACAAGCTTGAACTCCCAGCAAGTGGACATCAAAGCTATAACCTAAATATATCTCAGCACACCACGCCCCCTGATTGACAGAATGTAGATACATCAAGATGATACCCATTTTAAGGTCAAAGAGCGTGGGAAGGCAACAGGGAGGAGAACAAACTAGCTAACTCAACAAACAAAACTATTAAGCTAAATCTTCCCACTGGTCTATTGCAAGATACTGCATGCATTCCATCCCAGTGATTCCAAGATACGGTCTCCCATGAAAAGACTCGCGTGATCGAGTCAGACTAAGCACAATCCCTCGAGGAAGCATCAATGCATCATCTCTCTCTAAAAAAAGGGGCAAGATTGCGCACAGAAATAATCCACAGAGCCGTACCGGAGTCAAACAAACCGAGAAACATGGACAAACTTCACTCTTAGAACAACAATCCAAGCAAGCTAGGGTTTCTTTACCAACGAAAGAAGAAATCGATCCAAGTCGGATGGATCTCCACTCCACGCCAGTCCGGTAGAGCGGAGGAGGAGGAGGAGGATGCCTACGAGGGAAGAATTCCTCCGCTTCGAGGTGGCAAGCGGGGAAACCAATCGCCGCCGCCCGTCGCGAGGGGAAGAGATGATAGGCTGGACCGCTGAGGGACGAGGGGATTTCTTTATATATTTTTCTGAGTTGTTTTTTTCAAACTGTTGGTACTCGTACCACTTACCCATCAAGTCGTGACATACTGGCCGTGAGCTCAGTCACTGAGCTCACACGGTTTTATGTGTCGGTATAGATCTATTTAGCTCGATGATCTAAAAATTTTAAAATTTTAAAAACAGATTTAAATAGTGTTAAATGGGCCGTGCCTACTATACATATTATCGTGACTAACAGGCTAAATATGCATATTCTTGGTGTGCCTTAGGGACGGACCCACCTTTCAAGTGAGCCCACCGGTGGGAACAACACCTCCCCCCTCTTGCCTCACAGTGCCAGTACTCAGCAATACAACATCCACATCCTTGAAACCGCACATTCCATTGAGCTTGGTGGTGTAAACCACAACACTGGGTATGCACCCAAACTCTAGCATTTTGACCATCAGCTGGTGGGCGTCCTTAAACTCGCATGTAGATGCTAGCTTATGCACTGCGGTCATGACTAGGGGGACCGTCGAGGCAACAATGGACGTGGACATGATTCCAAGAACGATGGAGAAATCACCAGGCAAGCCAACCGCATGGAGGGCGAAGTGGAAGCATGCGGTGTCCGGGGCAAGGCCGAAGGATTGTATGTGGAGCAGGACAGCGAGGGAGATGGGGAAGAAGCCCTCGTGGACGGAGATGCTAAGCAGTGGTGTGTAGCATGATAGGAGAGCAGTTGCAGGGAGGAGGAGAGGAGGGGGCACCAAGGTAGGGAGGTCAGGGAGCAAAGTGGCAAGTGAGGAGAGGGCGTGCGAGGAGGGGGCAAGGCGCCATAGGAGGAACTGGAGAGAGAGTAGTGGGGAGGGGAGGAGCGAGAGGAGGTGGGGGAGCGTGCGGAGAAGGAAGGAGTCAAAGGGGGACGGGAAGGTGTGGGAGAGGACGTGTGGAAGTGGCGTGGAGGAGGCAGGCGGCGAATGGAACATGTAAATATTTGTATCGAACTCACCTCCCTCTCCTTTTTTGTTTCCTTTTATTTTTAAACTACAAAGTAACATGAAACATATGCCGTGCATGTTTGTATTGGACTTGGACTTAAGAATATTTGTTGTATCAGATTTGGACTTGGGCATGTAAGTACATATATGTCTTCTACATTTGAATGCAAACTATCTTTCTATATCTTTAGATTTAACATGTTTGCATCCATACTTAATCTAAGACGTAGATTATACCTATACAAAAAAAATAGATGGCCAAAATGTTTTCTTTTTTATAATCAATGTAGAAATTTCTAACTTTTTTACCTCGTAGAATTAACATTGGGGCTTCTAGAGGAGCCTCAAAGTAGCAAAGATAAAGAAAGATAAATAATGGAATATACTCTTGGTTCATGTGAATATCCCATCATAGCTCAAATTTAATCATGAGTTCACCACTGTGGTGCCTAATGGGCCGTATTTATGCAAAACTATGCCTAACAGGCTAAATGGGCCTCTATCGTGTCTATTCGTGTCTTGCTTAATGGGCCGTGCTTGTGCTTGGCCTGGTATTACTCATGCCATGTTGGCACGCTAGGCCTGGGTGACGACCTAAGCACGACCCAATGCATCGTGACATGCTGGTCCAACCCATTTATGTCATGGGGCGTGTCGTGTCAAGATTGAGGCGTTGAGCTAACAGTACCGTACTTCGAGCTGGCCTAGCTGGCACGGCCCATTTGGCCACCTCTACTCTTGATACTCCCACCTTAGACTGTATCTATTGCTATTCATGTCATATTTTGGTCCCTTCAAAATAGTTTTTTCTTCTAGCTTTTAGCTTTCATAAGACGAAGTCATTTTGAATGTGTTGACTTTTAACATAATTTTTTTCTTTTTTTCTCTTTGCATTGTCTATGGATCTATAATGTTTTTTTGTTTTCATTTAATTGAACACCTTTGTCAAAAGTTAATCCTCACTAGTGACCATTTCAGCTAAAAGGTGTTTACCCTGCTACCAAGTACCGTGCGACGAGCAATCCTCGTGAGTTCCTCGATTATTTGTGAACAAAACCAGAAACAAGACACCTCAGAATTCCTCCAGGGAGGCATCAAACGTCAAACGAGTCGATGACCTAAATGCTATGAGGAACAAATAACACTCACAAGTCTGAACCAGTCAACCAGCCCCCCACAAGGATTAAATTTTCAGGCGAGCATCTGGTATCTAATCCAGATTATCGATCACCGCATCAGTAACTTCCTGGGTGGTGTCGGTGCCACCCAGATCCTTTGTTCTGCAACGACACGCTTCACCGCCGTTTCCAGCCAGTCGGCAGATGATGGGAACCGCAAATGCCTCAACATCACGCCGGATGATAGAAGCAGGGTTTGCTTTCTTCTGCTCCACAATCTTCTCGCTCCCGACATTTCCTGCAGAAGCACCTTGCTCGAAGACGGCATGGTCCTGACCCACATTACCTGCAACACGATGCAGCGTCCAAGGAATAATAGGACTCACCCTCAAACTTGTATTGGCTTACAAGATGCACCAATAGGCAGTTCATATATCTCAAAATAAAGGGAGATCAGTAAGATTTCTGAATTATTCCAAAAGAGTAGATGAGGGCTAAAATTATGTAAAAGAAACACAGAACATCTAAAAAACCTAGTCAGAGACCAACAAAATATTGTGAGAATTCCAAGAAGAAATTGCTGGCATGTTCATTATTTGTATGAAGAAATGACAACGGAAAGAAAGAACAACCTGAAAGCCTACCTCCAGGCATGACACCTGTCCCTCCAACAATACCTGCAGACGTATTGGCCACCAAATTGCCGTAAGATTAGGTGTAACCTACCAAAAGAATCCAAAGAAAGCAAGTTAGAAATTCTACAGGTAACCCGAAGGAATGGCATAGACAAAAGAAACATTTGGGGGATGCATAGCATAACATCAAATTGTTCAGGCTTTGCAACAAGTTGCATACAGCAGTTGTCAACAATGATTTCATTGTACTGAATACGAGGATATTTTGAGGCAACCTCACGGCAAGACTCCAAGAACAAACCATCAGCAAGCTTCATGATGCAAACTTTATGCACTGCTGTGACTTTCTTTCTGTTGTTAAGGTAAGCAAATTTGGCGATCCTCTCAGAGAAAAACTTTGTGATCACCTAGAAAATCCATTCAGTAAGAGTAGGAAGGAAAATGTGTTCTCATTTCTAAAAAAAAGTAAGAAGGAAAAACAGTTTAGAGAACAAACTGGAAAGGAAAGCATTAGTTGAGCACATTTTTTTTTCACCAACAGTTTCTTGAGCAAACTCATGTAGCACCTCATGACACATAAGAGTAAAGAGAACTGATTAAAGACTTACACGAAAACAAAAAAGCTAAGAAAACAAGCACATATGTGAAGAATATTATTAATATTTGAATATAGACATCACCTTTAGCATATATTGATCTGTTTAATAATATGAGAAACCACACTAACCTCGTGGATGTTCATGTATTGGCGATACGATATATACAAGCAAATATATACATCAATACATAATAATCTCACCCATCAGTTTATCTAGAGACGAAAGTACCTATTGCCTAGGATACATACATCCCAAATCCATGATACCAGTCTCATGGCATGTCACATCACAGTTTGACCAAATAATAACAGTATATCCTACAAAGGCCTATAGTGTTTGCTACCGAATACACCACCACCACCACTAACAATAACAAGAAAGTCTTTTATCCCAAACAAATCGAAGGTAGACTAGGAATGAAATCTCCTCAAGGTCAAATAAACAAGAGCCTTATAATAAAACCTAAAAGGCAAAAACTCTAAGCTTGCATCTTGCCATCTAAGCAGAGAGTCTAAAACACTGCCCCTAAACTTTTTTCTTATGTCATAGTTCCGGTTCGTACATTACCAACTTCCATACGCTCTTACCCAAAGCTAACTCTTTAGATACATTCTAATCCCTCAAGTCTCTTTTAATTAATCTCTTCCATGTCATTCTTGGTCAACCTTTGTCTCTTTTTGCATTTTTGGCACGTCTTAAAATTCCATTACGTATCGGTGTCTCAAGAGGCATCCATTGGAGATGTCTAAATGATCTCAAGAAATGTTCGACAAGCTTCTTTTCAATTATTGCTACTCCTACCCTATCTTGTATATCATTATTGCGAATTCGATCCCACCTTGTGTGATCACAGATCCACCGCAGCATCCTCATCTCCGTTACACTTATCTTCTGTATATATTATCTTTTAGTCATCCAGTATTCCGCTCTATATAGCATTGCAGGTCCTTTTTATCACACATGACATTCGATGCTTGGTGCCATTTCACCCACTCCGCTCTTATACTGTGGCTCACGACTTCATCAATCTCACCGTCCTACTATAGCATCGATCCCAAATATCAAAAAGTGTCTTTCTTAGACACTACTTGTCTGTCCAAACTAAAATCTCCATACACAAATCATGAATTAAATAAGAAGCTTTAAAACTAAGTCAACCGTAATTGTGTAACTTTCGCGTAGTATTCCAACTTTAAATAACAGAAGAAATTACTCAAATTCATAGTTTGTACTACCCAAACATTTACCAGGCAAACAATAACCCATGAGTTCAATTAAACAGATTCATACTGATAACAAAAGCCTGGTAATCTACATCACAAGATTGGGCAATCAAAGCACATGCTAAACATTAAAACAAAAAAAATGCCAGTGAATTGGCCTCGTCTCTTAATGGTACTGCAATTTGGGACTCCAAATTTTGTAGTTCTACACAGCTATACCGACAACTATGCCTATAACTCTTGTTGGGGTAATGGACCCCACCTTGGCCTAGTTGGCCTATTGCACCAAAAAGGCCCAATAATCATACGGCAACGCGTTTGGCCCAAGAGGGTCATTACAAGAAAAAGGGTGCGATTGCCCCTACAATAATGGACCTAGATAAGGATATTTATACAAGCAACCTCCTCATACCTATAAGTATGTGCCTTAGAGCACCATGAAAGGAGAGGTCCCATTTTTTAATGAGAGATAAGCTTATGTAATATAGGTTTCGACCCTCTATCTCCACGGTTTCTAAGGCTATAGAGGCTCCAGATAACCTCTTTGTGACCTCTGTAGCCCCATTATTTACTGTTTGGTCTGTAATCATATAAAGTGTAACACATGCATAATTGATAGGACAAACTCACACTAGATCAAGAGAATAGAATGACATGCAACAACCTTGTCCCCAACTAGCCATGGTGGGTATTTATGCCCCCCCCCCCCCCCACAAAACTACCCATTGGAATAATATTGCAGCAAAAACAGCCAGGGCCGGTACTACCACCAACTAATAGCTGATCATACTACCCTCCTCTGCAACGACTAGAAAAATAGTCGTTACAGCTGCTGTCGGTCCAACCTCCCACATAGGGTCCAATCAGACTACCACATAGGCCGGTCGTACCGCTCAACAAAATCAGAGAAAAATGGCTCTATGGAAAAGGGCAACTAGCACACAGCTCGATTATACCGCACGATCAGTCCAACCGCTCACATGGAACTAGTCATACCGTTGCCTGGTCTGACCGCTCACACAGAGCCAGTCATACTACTGCGAGAGGGCTAGTCAAACCGCTCACATAGAGCCAGTCATACCACTACACACAGAGCCGATTGTACTGCCCTGAATTTTTCCAGTAGAGAAAGATATGCATGTACTTTAATAAATTTGCAAGATACATTCGCAAATTGTAGTATCATGCAACCTAAGTCAAAGCATGATTCACAACAAGTTACAAAATATATTTACACACTTTAAAATCATGACACACGATTTAAGGACATGAACTCAAACCGTTTGTAAATCACATTCTCAAATCTAAGTAACATATTACAAGGATTATGCATGAGCTTTTAACTATTTGCAAACCTTAACATCATACCACAAGGAGTAAGTAACATTGACTTCAACCATTTGTAAAATATATTTGTAAATTATAGTCACATGCAACAAGGATTGTATGTATGAGCCTTAACTATTTTGTAAAACACATTCACAAATATTAACATCATACTACAGAGAGCTAGATCAAGTAAGATTACGTTACTAATATATGATGAGACTCAAGCTATTAGACAAGATTCCTCTTATAATACGTCAATCTACACTAGCAATCCGATCTCCCAACCAAACACCAATACCAGTAAAAGAATATAAACACACCCTTAGTCTATACTAGTTATATATTTGCCTTGCACATCCTTTTGAAGTTTGACGACGAACATCTTCACTTCAAATCTGGATCCTTGTCTCATGATAATCATCTCTTCTTTTCGAACCTAGACTTGATGATGATCAATTCATGATGCCTTCCCATGTCCTTTATAATCATAGGACGTAACCTATTCAACAACTCATGAAAATATTAGTCCCACAGAAGGTTGTCATTAGTTGTAAAAACTCAACATTAACACATAATAGCGGAGCTAGATTCTTCATATGCACACATACAAGTGTGCCCCTAACACACGCCTAGAAATATAGAGGTTGGGTATAAATTCGAAACCTCACAAGGTTCCCATGAGGCGCACTTGTATGTACGTAAATTGGGCACCACAATTTGAATAACAGTGGATGAAGTCATACATCTACAATTCCATCACCCACCGAGAGAAGAGAGATGCTTCCCGTATTTGCATAATTCTTTAAGGAATAGCATAAAAGAAAATGTGCATTTTTAGTGGCATTTTAGAGATTCTAAAATGTTGTAATGACATATAAAACTTTTTCCATTCTTTAATCATATTAGCTCACATGATAATTTTCTCAAGTAGATAATGGCCAAATGAATATGGAGTACCTTGGTAGGCAGATTTGCTACATTCGATATACACTGGACTTTACTTTTTTTAGAAGTGAGTACAATAAGAACATATTCACGCATACACGCGCACACACACCCATGTGGATGTATCTGATGCACATGCTTGAAGCGAGATGGAGACCCGAGAGTCTCACGGAGCGTGGACACGCGCTATGACCACTGGAAGCACCCATATGCACATGTACTTAGGGGTACTATTTATGTGAACAATATCTAAAGAGAATATTCATACGAACAGTAACCCCTAAAATAGGTGTTTGCACGGGCTCAAGCCTAGACGTCCGAGTTGCCTACTAGCAACCTCGGCCAACTGAGCTAAGCTCAGTCCCCCTACACTGGACTTCATTTACCTTGTCAGAAAGAGGACCTGACGTTATGTTTTTGGCCTGACCGATGCCTCCATGGCTTGTAGACCAGAGATACATATGCGTACTGCGTACTTGGGGACTGGAAGTCCGAAACCACATGCGTGCCCTTCAGAGTTCGGGTATTGCAACGCCGTTTTGGTGAAGCGTCAGGTTCAGGAATGGATCACCTCGATCAGTAGGAAATTATTATCCATTCTGCTTTCACATCAGTCGGCGACACCCGGGTGGTATTGTCGCTGTCCGTTTCAGACGGTTCAGAACATTCGTTACTGGTAGCCGCAAAAGTTTCGGTGTTTTGACTCTTCTCTGCTTGACTTTCACGCTGGACAAGCTATTGCGGTGCTGTGGTTTTTCTAATGCCATCTACCATGTGTTGATTTCCACACAGGCAAACTACTCTAAAAAAAGTTTCCTTCAATGACTGGTGTATGTGCATTATTCTTATCTTACCATCAGGCTGCTTACAGATCAAGTACAGAAGTACGTAGTTCTTTTCAGATATGTTCTGAAGCCCAAAGTTGCCGGGTATTTTCGGCCGCATTACCTGCATGTCTGTAGGTGGGTTCTTCACTACCTTTCTGCTCGTTTGCGGCTTCTTTGATAAAACAAGGGAACTTTGCCAGCAACATAAAACTCAAGAAGAATCTGCCAATCACATAGGTTCAGAACCTGCTTTGGAGTTTGGATACTGCCATACATTTGCATATACATGTGAAAAAGGACGAAGAGTTCTTTTTGTCAATGTAAGTGTTGAAGTATAAGTGAATTGTCCAATTTTCCTCATCAGTTTAAGCTTTTGGGTGAACTGGTTGGTGCATGCAACTCAATATGATATCAGAGCCAAGAGGTCTTGAGTTTGAGACCCGGTTGACGCAATTAAAAAAAATAATTGCTGCTCACTTCTATTCCACGTTTTAGACCTGAGAGAGTCTACATGTGAGGGGGAGTGTTGAAGTATAAGTGAATTGCCCACCTTTCCTCATCAGCTTAAACTTTTGGGTGAATTGGTTGATGCATGCAACTCAATAGTAAATACTCATATGGCAAAAAAGACAGCCGCTTTACGCCTCCCTTTACCCACCGCCTACCATCTCCTTTCATTCTTAGGGTCTATTTTTTTTAATTTCTAAAAGTGATTTTTGACTTTTGTTACGGTACCTAACTTTTAAACAGAGTATTTTTTAGACGAAGTCTATAAGTTAATTGTAGTACATATTAAAAACCCAACGTCTATACAATCCAAAATCGCAAGCGATTATCTCTTTGTCCATAATCTTTATCGCAAACAACTATAATTTAAAATTTTCAATCAAAAACTAGAAACCACAGCCATATCAAACATACCCTTAGTTAACTCATGTATTTGTGGAAAGCTCATGACATGATTGACTTCAATGATGGAATCCTTGAGGTAATGAAAGACTTGTGTATTTTGGATACGTAGGAACAACAAGTCTAACGATTTGACAGAACTCATATGGAGATCTGTCAACTTTCATGTCTAAGTTTGTGATCTTTCGTGAACATATACAGTGACTCGTAAGTCATAATACTGATAACTAATTAAGCCTAACTTCTCTTATATTTTTACACTCCATGATAAGCTCCGTGACTAAGGTCCTGCTCGTTTCAGCTTTTTTTCAGTTTTAACTTCTAGCTTCAGCTTTTTTTTTCACTATTCAGTAATTTATCTTTTTCTAAATTTTTTTAGATTTTTTAAGCTTTTTTGCATTTTTCTTTTTTCTCATGTTCCTTTGCATTGTCCGTGATGGGTTAACGTATTTTTTTTTCTATTTTTACATTTTTTTAAATTTAATTATGCCCAAAAAGCTAAATCAGCTACAGTAAAAAAAAGCCAACTACAGTGAAATTTCAGCCAAAAGCCATCGCTAAAACGATCACCCCCTAATTGTACGAACTGTACCAAATGATATCCAATTTTTAAGAGCTATAGAATTGTAGAATGAGCGGTGATTTCATACTTTTCACTCTTATAAATACGCACAAATCTTAAAGCATCAACCAAGAGATAAGTAGTCTCAATTCATCCTTAAAGGTGCTTTAATATTTATGCAATTCACTATTTAGGAGAGTATAGAATCACCTCCTTTGTAGAATGTGTAGAGTACTGAGTACGTAGCATTTGCTATACTCTAGAACCCCTGCAAATTACTTGTGTAACAAATAAAGGAATTTTAATAAAAAAAAAGAATAAGGGAGAGGATGAAATGAAAAGAGAGAAAAAGTAAAACCACGAGGTTGTTCTAGTGCTGTTTCATTTGCTGGCAAGTTGAGTAGCAACCTGCATAAAAAGCGTACTTAGTCTTTTTGCATTTGGAAGAAAGATATAAGTGCTTTCTTTTTGTCTATACCTTATAACTTTGAATTATGTCTGTTCATGAGAGAAAGTACGATGAGAACAGTTGCGTACGATTTTAGTCAGTATAATTGAATTTGATATAATATTTACTACAATCAATTAATAGACCCCGTTTTAAAAATACTATGTTTAAAAATTAATTAATGTAGCATAAATCAAGTCATAAATAAGAAGTCGAAAAAACGAGGCCAATCTTTTGGTAGCGTGAGTTTGTACTTCCTTCTTTTGCTGCAAGATATTCCTCTGGTGGTGAGCTTGATATTCTTTTGGTAGTGTGAGTTTGTACTTCTCTTCTTTTGCTGCAAGATATTCCTCTGGTGGGGAGCTTATGGCTCTGCTTCCGACTCTGCTGTTGCCAAAAATTCTTGGAAAAAAATACCATTCTGTTGTGATTTGGCAACTGACTGTACTTCTTTTTATATTCTAAACAACGGCAAATGCTCCACGGTATGCAAGATTCACCAATTGCCACGTTGCATGATTTTGCAAAGTACAGATCAAGCTGTACTTTACACTTTTGCTTGGTGAAAATCTGCATCGTAAAATGGAGTACACAATGTATCATCACCAACTAAGAACTGAAGAATGCCACTCAGATCTGAAAATGTTTTTTTGTCGCACTTCGCAATAACGCAAACTTTATAATTGGTTCCAAAGCAAACTTTTGCATATGCAACAGGTAAACAAATTCATTTGTTCCATTTTGTGCTAGGGAGTTTATTAGTTCCAAATAAAGCAATTTCCGATTTCTACAAAACTTGAATTGTTTCATGTAAATCCAACCGCTACGAAATTTTTGCATCTTGCAGTTTAAGCAAAAACTAAGTTATGATTTCTTTCAAACAAACACAATAATCTTTTTAAATTGATTGATTTATATTTAATTCGTTTATACAAAAACCACGCATTCGTAAGTCACACCGGTAGGCTGTTGAGCTTCGTTTCGTTTCCAGCTGTGAAGCCAAAGGCGTCGACGCTTGATCAAACGGCGGAGCCGGAACGGCACGCGAGGACGCACGCCCCCCAACGAGTTGGTCACGATCACGACGGCCTCTCGAAAAGCATCAAAACCATCGTCGCAGCGAGCCCACAGCTCCCGCCCGAAATTTTTCTATTTTAGCCCTTTTTTCGAAAAATATTCACATTTAGACCCCTGACAGTTTTAATTCCGTTTTTGGACCCAAAGATCGGCGTCGTGGGACACGGCGCCGAGATAAAACGTCTCGGCGCCGTGGTCCATGGCGCCGAGGTCGCGCACCGCTCAGCGTCTTGCCGGCTGCGTGGCGCGTGGTGGCACCACCTCGGCGCCGTGGGTTGTGGCGCCGATCTCGGCGCCGTGTGTCGTGGTGCCGAGCTCGGCGCGGTGTGTCGTGGCGCCGAGCTCGCGCCGCGTGGATCTTGGCGCCGAGATCCCTAGACCTAAACAGAGCAAAATCCTCCCGACCCTGACCCGCCGCCCCTGCCCGGACCGACCCGCCCACACTTCTCCCGGCCTCCCGCGCCTCCCCCCCTCCCGGCCTCCCCGCGCCCCGCCACCTCCGGCCCCGCCGCCCCGCCCCTCCCGGACTCCCCTCCTCCCCTCCCCCCGCCCCCTCCCGCCGCCTCCCGGCCTCCCCCGCCTCCCTCCCCTCTCGGCCTCCCCGCCACCTCCTCCCCACTCGGCCTCCCCGCCGCCTCCGCCCACCCTCCCTCCCCACCCGGCCTCCCCGCCGCCCCTCCGCCCACCCTCCTCCCCACCCGGCCTCCCCCCCCTCCCCTCTGTCCCCCCCGCCTCCTCCCTCTCCCGCCTCTCCCGCCGCCCTCCTCCTCCCCTCCACCTCCCCTCCCGACCCCCTCCCCTCCCACGTAGGTAATCATTGATTCTCGGTTTCTCAATTCTCTGTTATTGTAACCATCGACTGCCTCTGTTGCAAGCATCGTTTACGTGTAGTTGTGTCAATGCATTTTCTGTTTTGCATGTTCTCCATGTGTGCACTTATGGTGAGGTAGTTCAAATGACATGTTAGAGCATAGGAATATAGAAATGTTAACGTGTCTGATGAAATATTTTAAAAAATAATATTAATGACAACATGCATTATTATGACATTGGAAATAAAAGTATCATTTTGTAAGCATATAGTTAGGTTACGCTGTGCCTGTAAGCATGTAGTCTTCAAAGAAGACATGCCAGAGCAAGGAACGAGATGCTTGCTTTCATAATGCTACATTGCTACTTGATCAATACCCTTACTATTTCTGCCATTTAAAAAAATGAATATAACATATGATGTTTTCATTGCTTCAAGAAAACAAGTGTGTGTTTACTTCCCGCCATGAGCCCATAACACATGACATACGTGTTGGCTATCTTGTTATATCTCTCCATACTTCATATGTTCATTGCATTATAACTTAGTCAAGACTGAAGCAGAAATCTTTCAATCAAACAATGGTTATTGGTTATATATTTTAGTAAGTTTCTAGTGTGTTGTTTCCAATAAGGATTATATTTACACTGAAAGTATTGTTTACAACTTGAGATCGGTGTCTTTGCGTCTGTAAAGCATACTTCTTGTGATGGTTTTGGATAAATTAGGTAACTTGCTATTGCCAACCATAACTTCTCAATGGTGGACAAGCTGTTTCATAGTATGGTTTTATTCTTGATGTTATTTCAACATATTTTATGTATGAAGTAGATGGACAACCTAGTGACCCTATATCATGGAGGCAAAGTGTGACAAGTGATGATTATGGAAATGTTCGATTTGTTGAAATGCAAAGGGTGCCTCGATATTCGGTGATAGGCCGTCACATCGAGTTGGTTGCGGGACCGGGAGGAGCTACATTGTGATGCAAACGAGGAGAGTATCACGGTTGAGGGGTTACTTCACTTCGGTTCGAAAGACACAATTCTAAGGCGGTTGATCTTAATTGGTTGTGAGGATCGATGGGACAAATATGTCAAATTGGTTATGAGGAATGAGTTCCAATGTTTGGACCTTGTTGTGCGGAAGGTGTCGATTGATCCCACCCTCATGGTTCTTCACCGAACTAGGTGATCGTGCACCCTTTGACCCTCCGTTGCGGACCTTGCGGTGGATGTGGAAGAAGTGCCCGAGGTGCTCGATGCTCTATCCGCCGAACGAGGTTCGATTTCTCAACCATTTCGAGTTGAATGTGCCGTGGTGGCCCCTCCGATCATCCCGGTAAGTGTCGAGCAACACCGTAGCCTTTTCCAGTCATTCCATTCTTTTGTCTCGATCCCATCGTTTCGTGCTTATGATGCGGGAGACATTATTTATAATGTGGGTGTTCCTCCCGTTGCTCCATCCGCAACGTTGAAGAAGTCTGTAGGGACTCCAACAAAGTGTGGATGTTCAAATTGTGGATGATTTAGAGCCTTACGAGATCGCAAGGGCCGTTGATTCCGATGATGACCGCCCTTTTGAGAGCGACCGAAAGTGATATTGAGTGATTAGGCGTTATTGCCTGGCCGGATCCATCGGTTCATGAATTCGGCGATCTTGGCATTCTCATGAGGCTTATGCGAAGGAAGGGATGACGAGTTGCTAGATGCTCCGAGGTAGGTCAAGCATGACAATTGAGAAGGGCATGGTGTTTGAGGACATGTTCGCATGTCCGCTCGTTGAGAGTCTCGATTCGCTCCTCCAACTCAAATATTCGCTCCCATAATGTAGTCACGCACATGACAACATGCCGTTCGTGAGGCGGGTCGATCCAGCGTGAGAAGTCGCATTTCGCCATCTCGTGAGAAAGAACGGTTAACAAGGAGGATCCATAAGTAGTAATGAAAATTGAACTATTAGCAATTTCTACCCACGAGTGTGGGCATCGGAAGAAACGTCGCCCGCCATCGATCGGGCCATCAAGACCCGCACAACCGCGTCAGACATTGTGTCGCATTTTCGCCATGCAAAGTTGAGCACGCCGGCTTGGTATCAAAGCGTCATCGTGAATCAAGTTCTCCTTCTTTCCAATGGGAGGTCTTCCTTCGGGACCCAACTCCGATGGACCTCGACTCCGACATGGTATGTTTCGCACGACGGAGAAGGGGTGGGGCTTCGTTCGATTTAAAGAGTTCTCACGAGGGGCCTGGGACCAAGAAAATGACGCAGCCTAACACGTGTTCACGACCTCCGGATAGTAACGGGGCCCCATCTGCACGCGGATGGAAAAGGCCCGAGGAGGTGTCATCATGTCATTATGCGATGTCAAGACAAGACTCGGCAGACTTTGTGCAAATGAGGGTGACGAGTGGCTCGCTTTACGCAGAGACAAGACGAGATGGGGCCGCTTTATTACGAGACTATAGTCTCCAAAAGCCTACATAGATCCATTTATTGCTTCGCTGGATGCCTTCATGACGCGGTGACACGTGGTCACGACCTCCGGATAGTAACGGGGCCCCTCACGCACGCGGATGGAAAAGGCCCGAGGAGGTGTCATCATGTCATTACGCAGTTGTCAAGACAAGACTCGGCACTTTGTGCGTGAGGGAAGAATGGCCTGCTTTACGCAGAGACAAGACGAGATGGGGCCGTTTTTATTACGAGACTAGTCTCGAAAAGCCTACATAGAGCCATTTATTGCTTCGCCGATGCCTTCATGACGCAAAGCCGGTATCACGTGTTCACGACCTCCGGATAGTAACGGGCCCCTACCGTCGTCCATGGACTATGCCTTCATGCCTCCATGGACTATGCCCACCGCACGGATAACTTTGTCTATATTAAGGCATCCTATGTCTTCCATACCACATCTCCTCCTCAAGACATCTCAATACTACTACACATCAATGTCTTCTCGGAGGTCCACCCATTTGGAGTGCCGGAGTGGCATGAGCGTCCGAAGTGCCATTGCGGCTTTGGACGATGTTGTGCGCCCGACGGATCGAGTACAACGAGCCAAACACGCCGTAGGTTCTTCAAGTGTCCGGACACGGATGACGACTTCGTGGTAACGGCGACAACTAAATCATTTGTTTCGTTATCGTTTTCAACTTTATCCATGACATCTACCACGCCACACGAGGCTTGCACGCTCATCGAATGGGTGGATCGGGTGTCGCCGGTATGGCTGTGTAACCTGGCATGCGGTGGAAAACAAAGGACAATACTTTGTTAAGATGACTCGTGCTCGCGAGGTGGAGCAGCGGATGCGGCTTGAGCAAGAGCGCCGCGAGGGTAGACCAAATCCGTCACGAAGGGCAAGGAGGATGAGTTGCAAAGGAGGCGGAGCGATTAAGTCTCACGTGAAGCAGCCATCAAGCGTCAGGAGGAAGAGCTTCAAGCTCGTGAGGCAGCTCTCAAGACCAAGAGTGACAGGAAGAAGGATGTAGCGGAGCCATCTTCAGGGCGCGACAAAAAGGGGAAACAACCACGCTACACCCAGTAGACAAAATGTAATAGACCCAGCAAGTTATTTTCCCTAAGGCATGCATGTTAGGACTAGTGGTGGAATTCTGAACATTACCAGTACAGAGTTCCATGGCAAAACAAAGATGCTCAATGAATGGCGCTAATGAAGTATCGATTCACACTGTAAACCTTTCTGTCCGCAAGGCCTTCGAATCTTGCCGAAACTAAACATCTTCACCAGGATGTCAATCAAATATGTGTTTTTATAAGTTTAAAATCTCAATGCATTAGATCATTGAGACCAGAGTAAGAAACCAAAATCTTGAATGTGTATACAAAAATTAGTTCACGTGCGTCCAACCATCCAAAGATCCCAAGGGGATTTTTGCCCTTTAGGTTTCAAAGAACTCGGCGCCAACACCACGGCGCCGACCTCGGCGCCACGACACTCGGCGCCGAGGGCTCGCGGCTGACACACACTGCCGGCGAGTCGGCGCCACGACACACTGCGCCGAGGTGGTGCCACCACGCGCCACGCATGCCGCACGCTGAGCGGTGAGCGCGAGCTCGGCGCCGTGGACCACGGCGCCGAGACGTTATCTCGGCGCCGCCGTGTCCCACGGCGCCACCTCGGCCCAAAACAATTAAAACCGCAGCGCCTAAATGTGAATATTCTCGCCCGCACACCATTTTTGCCGTTCCGCCCTCGGAGCCGCGCATTTTAGCGAGCGACCCCGCATTACACCCAACCCAACCCAAAGCAGCTTCTCCTCGATTCCATCCCCCGCCTCCGCCTCCGCCTCCGAGCACCACTAAACCCTAGATCTCGCAGCAGCAGCGGGAGAAGCCGCGGCCATGGCGAAGCCCTGGGGCGGCGTCGGCGCCTGGGCGCTGGACGCCGAGCGCGCCGAGGAGGAGGAGCGCGAGCACGCGGCGACCTTCCCGCGCCCGAGCCGCCCGCCGCCGCAGGCGGCGCCGCCAGCTTCCCCAGCCTCCGCGAGGCCGCCACGGCGGGCGGGGGCAAGCAGAAGAAGAAGAAGAAAGGCACCACCTTGTCTCTGTCCGAGTTCACCACGTACGGCGCGCCGGGGGCGGGGCAGCGCCGCGGCGCCCGCGTGGAGCCCAAGGGGCTCACCACGGAGGAGATGATGATGCTCCCCACTGCCCCCAGGGAGCGCTCGGCGGAAGAGCTCGAACGCTCCCGCCTCGGCGGCGGGTTCCGCATCTACGGCTCCGGAGGCGGAGAGCGCCGCGGTGGGTTCGACGACGACGGCCGCCGCGGGCCGTCGAGTAGGGCTTCGGATCTCGACATGCCCTCCCGCGCCGACGAGGCGGGCAACTGGGCTGCGAGCAAGAAGTTCTCGCCGGCTCCCAGCGACTCTGGCCGCCGTGATAGGTTGGGCGGGCCCTCTCCCGTCGGTCGCGCTGATGACATCGATGATTGGTCGCGCGGCAAGAAGCCACTCCCATCACGCTATCCTAGCCTTGATTCCGGTGGCGGCTTTCGTGAATCACCGGGCTTCCGTGATTCACCGGGACCATCCGATTCTGACCGCTGGGTCCGTGGCGGTGGCTCTGCCCATATGCCGCACAACGGCGAGCGCGAGAGGCCACGTCTCGTTCTTGATCCACCGAAACGTGATCCTTCAGCTACCACTACGCCACCTGCTGAGGTGGCACGCAACCGGCCTAGCCCATTTGGGGCTGCAAGGCCCCGGGAGGAGGTGTTGGCCGAGAAGGGGTTGGATTGGAGGAAGATTGAGAGTGAGATTGATCAGAAGAAGACCAGCCGTCCTACCAGCTCGCACTCTAGCAGGCCGAATAGCGCACATTCTTCCCGCCCTGGGAGCCCTGGGTTGCAGGTATCTGCAGTCGGGAGTGAGGGAGCACCGCGGGCTCGGCCAAAGGTAAATCCATTCGGTGATGCCAAGCCACGGGAAGTGGTGCTGCAGGGGAAAGGAAAAGACTGGAGGAAGATTGACCTTGAGCTGGAGCATCGTGCTGTTAACAGGTATGTTGAATATGGATCTGCCTCTTGACTACACGTAGCATTTGTGATAATGCAATAGTGGAGTACTGACATAGGTTAAAGGTGCAACTTTGCACAAAATGTTGATTTTGTTAATGTTGTGGGGGTGCCCAGCCCCTATAGCTGCTAAGCTTTGCTACTGGGCCTTGGGACAAGCCCATTAGTATAGGGATATGTGTATGAAGGAATGTACCATTAGTATAAGACTTCAAATTTTATTTGGTTGTTGAATTCATGGAACGAGGGCTGAGTATTTTCTTAATGGAGTTTGTTTAATTCTATTTTAACTGGCAGTGATAGTTTTTGTCAATTTTTGTTGTGTGGACATTCTGACCACAGACCAATAATTAAGTGGGCTTATTCACATTCTGACAACAGAACGAGCTAATTTTGTTCATATGTTTGGATGAGAATAATATTGAACTTATGCAATTTGTAACAGGAGCTTTTCTTCATCTCCTTTGGAGCATTTATGCTGATAATCTGACCTCATAATATTTTTTAAACAGACCTTCGTATTATTATAATGTGCTACAATGTAAAGAATCTAAACAATGTTTCGTTTCCTCTTAGAACAAGCAGTCACAGTTACTATGCTTAATTGCCTATGAAGGCAGCTTAATGAAAAAGAACAATACCAACTTTTGCATTCCTGTCATTATTTTATATTATTAAGATATCAACCTATGATGATGTATTGTTGTTTTGTTGATCACCTATGATTTGTTTTGCTTTATAATGGGTTTGTGTCTCAAACAGCCATGGTGATCGAACCATTTTAACAAGTAATTTTGATAAATTATGGGCCAAATGTATGGATAAATGAACTTCCTCTGCTCCACCTTTTCTACTTTTGTGGTTGATTATGATGCACAATGTGCTTTACTAAACTTTCGCTGTTTCTTTAATAAATTTGCAAACTATTCATCCAGTTATTTCTAGTAGCCTTCTTTAAATTTTACCTGAACAACATGACTCCATTCAAGATGCTTTCATGAAGTAAATAAACTGCTTTGATAGTTATTTCTAGGGCTGCTTTTCTGTGTGATTAAATTTTAAATATACTTGAAACTTATTTTTCAGGCCAGAGTCAAATGAAGAAAGGATTTTGAAAGAAGAAATGGACCTTCTAAAGCTGGAACTGAAAGAAACTGAGGCAAAGATAAATGATGGTTCGGACCAAGCTTCTCCAGAGAATGCAAAAGATTTGTCTGAGAAGATATCTCAGATGGAAAGGCAGCTTGAGCTGCTTACAATTGAGTTGGATGACAATTTTCGATTTGTGCAAAGACCTAGTTCTGGAGCAGGTAGGGTTTCAACATTTCCACCAGCTAGTTTAGCAGAGGAACCACAGGTTATAGTGTCCAACATGGACAGACCACATTCCCGTGGTGGTATGGAACCATATTCGAAACCAGTTGAAGAAAGATGGGGATTTCAAGGTAACAGAGAAAGGAGCTCTTTTGGTGGAAGCAGAAGTTCAGACAGGTTTGTGCTCGATTTGAATATGCAGATTTCTTTTCAGATTGAGTTTCATATGAAAACTTGCATGTGCTTCGGTGGATGTACATGATACATTAATTTTACATTTCTGTCCTGTTATGTTATTTTTCATCATGTTTAGCTCAATATTGAACATTTAGATAGTGATTTTGTTTTAGTATGATGGCGGTTATCTCATGTTTAAATTAAGCCAAATAGCACTTGGCCTCCAATAGCTTTTAGATTGCGTGCTAGGTAAGCTGTTTGTAAGAAACTGAGAATTAATATTACTCAATTAACCATGATAGGTATAAATATAATTTTCCTTATATTATGATCCTGCCGATTTGTTTACTATTGTACTTGTAAGATGTCTGCTTTTTAACGGCTAGTACCCTTATTTCCATCCACCTTTCTTTTTTGCTTCGGCTCTCAATGTACCATAACCTGCTCTATTTTAAGTGGGGAAAACTATGATGTAAATCAGTCGTCCTGTCAAGCAGTTAAATCGTTTAATGTTGTCATTGCTAGTGCATGCAACTCTTTATCAACTTTCTTTTGTTTTTTTCAGGTCAATGACAAGGCAAAGATGGTGAAATTTGGATTTTGAGCATTGTTAAGGAAACTTCTGGTTCGCAGTCCCTTTTTTGTTTCGAAAGAATGGGGAAAATAAGTCATTTTCTTTTCGTTGTGGTTGACTCCCATTTTGTTTGATCTAGAAGATTGGAGAGAATCATTGTCAACGGAGGCTACATGAAGCTATTGATTACCACCTCTATGGTGTAGGATAATTTCGTTTCCTTTTTTCTTTGCCACATTCCATGTGTAAACAACACTTGGCAAACTTTGGTGCTAACTATTACTCTTGCTTCCTGAATCTTGTGTTCAGCTCTTGCCGCATGTCATTTGCTTAAGCATAAGGGAATGGAGATCTTGTATGGATAATTGGATATTCTGTACAGTTGCATGTGTTTGTGATCTGTTTCTTTTATTTGCCAGCATTTTCCTTTCGTGTGGCATGAGCTATGGCTCTATCGCCGTTGCCTGTAATTTCGATGCCTTGATATGCCATGCCAAACTCTGCATCAGCATCACACGGTCACACCCATGGATCCAAAAACTGGCAGTAACTGGTTATATTGGTACGGTCCAGGATTTAAAATACCGATGGTTCTTTATTTAATTTAAATTTAAAATTCTGAATGTTAAAGTTAATTTTTCTAATGATGTTTATATTATTTAACACTAATGGAATGTATTAGAAAAATACATGCACTTTTCGTGTTTGACTTCATACTTTTTGTCATGAATGTATTAGTCCGGCGGTTTTTATTTAATTTAAATTTGAATGTTAACGTTGATTTTTCTAATGATGTTAACATTGTTTAACCTTAATAGAATATATTAGAAAGATGCATGTATCTCTTGTGTTTGATTTTATGTTTTTTTGGTATGAATATATTAGTCTGGCGATTTTTTATTTAATTTAAATTTGAATATTAAAGTTGATTTTTTTAATGATGTTTACATTGTTTACCACTAATGAAGTGCATTAGGAAGATGTATGCACCTCTCGTGTTTAATTTCATGTTTTTTGCAATGAATATATTAAGAATTTTCAATTTTTAGTTTGAAAACTGGTTTTCAACGGTTTTCTTCGGTTTTTTGGGCGGTAACTAGCTGATTTTTTCGGTATCCACTGCACCACATAATGGGTTTGTTCTTTTCAGCTTTTCAAAATGGTTTTTAGCTTTTGCTACAGTATCTAACTTTTAAACGGAGTATTTTTTTAAGATAAAATTTACAAATTAATTATAGTACACGTTAAAAGTTCAACATCTATATCATCCAAAATTTAAGTAAGTATCTCTCTATAATCTCTGTTGCAAATAGGTAAAATTTAAAAATTTTAATTAAAAATCATAAGTTGTAGTAAAAAAGAATAGACTCAGTATCGGCAGTTTTTGAGCTGATTGGTGCAGTATACACACACACCAGGACAATTAGCAAGTGGCGTTGGCAACGTGCCTCCTTAACGTCGGGGGATTGTTCTCGCCGTCTCGCACCTCACCGCCACCGCGCCGTCCCCGCCTTCCTCGTCTCCCACCCACCACGCGAACCCAAATCCAAACCACGCGACCTTAGCCTAAACCCCACCCCACCCGTTTAATCCGAGATCCGACGGCCCAGATCTCTCCTCTTCCTCCCCACCTGTTTCCGCCCTTCGCGCCCTCTGTCCATGTCGCCGCCGGCGGCCGGCGACGCGCCACCGCCGCGCGAGCTCTACACCATCCCGGCCTCGTCCGGTAAGCACTCGCTCACGAATCGCTCCCCAGTCCTCCGAACCCTTCCCCTCGCGTTCCTAGGGTTAGGGAGGGGACCGGAAGCTAGCCGCCTGACCAATTGCGCGTCTGCTGCCCCGCAGGTTGGTTCCGGTGGGACGAGATCCACGAAACGGAGCGGCAGGCGCTGCCGGAGTTCTTCGGCGGAGCCGGCGGCAGCGGCTTCGGCACGGCGTCGCGGAACCCCCGGATCTACCGCGAGTACCGGGAATACATCATCAGCAAGTACCGGGAGGATCCCGCGCGCCGCCTCACCTTCACCGAGGTCCGCAGGGCGCTCGTCGGCGACGCCACGCTCCTCCGCAAGCTCTTCGCGTTCCTCGACTCCTCCGGTCTCATCAACTTCTCCGCCGCCTCCTCGCGACCCGCGGCTGCGCAGCAGCCGGAGGCGGAGGCCGTTGTGGAGGCGCCGGTGGGGCTGCAGGTGACGCCGCGGCCGCCGGCGTCCTACTTCGCGGAGGAGAGGCTGGGAGGAGGGGGCAGGGAGAACGGGTTCCGTTTGCCGCCGCTGACCTCTTATAGCGATGTGTTCGGGGAGTGGGCGCCCGGAGAGCCGCCTATATGTGGGTTCTGCGGTGAGGAGTGCAACGATGGGAAGGTTGAAACGTTGGAGGTATCAAAGTTTGACGCTCTTTTGCATGAGAATGTGTGTTCTGTTAATATGTTTGGGGTTTGGACTTTGGATTGCTAAAGCTTAGGATGTGGATAATTGCGGTGCTACCACGTGTTGATCAAATGATTAGTTTGTAGTCACGCTGTGTAAATGCCTGGTTTAACTCTAGGCTTTAGGACTGGAACATGGTGTGACCTACAATTTTTAATTTGTAGATTTAGATTTGGAGGATTGAATTTGTGAGTATGCTGTGTATATAATATTTGTCCCAAAATATAAAAAGATATTTGCGCTGGAATAGGTGAAGCTGTTAGATGATAAAATGGATCCTCATGTCTTTGTTTAGCACGATGCCTTGCCACATAGGATTTTCTCACAGATACCAGCACAGTGCACCAGTGTTTTTCACAGAGTACATATTGTAAAATGTTTCTGTTATCATTGGATTTCTTGCAGCACCATTCCATTTATTTAAGAAATACATCCAAGTGCTTTATCTTTTTTTATTAACAAAGGGTTAAATTTAAGCTGTCGGCTACAATTTGACTGTGTTTGTGTTTATTATTTAGATGGCATCAAGCTGTGATGGAAATAATCGAGAAAAATACCTGCTATCTATTCCTTAATGTTTTGTATGTTTGATTTTCAGGATGGTTTTAAAGTATGTTCAAAGTGTTACAAAATCAATAATGATAATAAGGCAAAAGCAAATAAATGTCCTGGTGATAAAATGGAGAGCGCTGACAACCATGCTTCTAGTGCATGGACAGATGCAGAGACACTACTCCTTTTAGAAGGTGTCCTAAAACATGGAGATGACTGGGATCTCATTGCCCAGCATGTTCGCACAAAGAATAAATCAGAATGCATTGCAAGGCTTATTCAGTTGCCTTTCAGTGAACATGTGTTGGGCACCATGAATGGTAAATCTGATAGCAGACTCCACACAATCCAAACAACTGATGGCAAAATGAACCAGTACATTGTGAAGGAATCTTCATGTCAACCAACTGAAATGGTTGATGGCATGCAGATTGATGGAAATGAAGATGGTGCTGATAAATCTGTTGAAGAACATCCTACAAAACGTAGACATTTATTTTCTTCAATAGATGCCACAAGTTCATTAATGGAGCAGGTAATAATAAATAAAGAACGAGATATATCAAGAAACAAACAAGCTAAGGATGCACATAGATTTTAAGCGGAGCACTAATATTTGCTAATGCTTTCTCAGTTAGCAATGCTGACTACGGCAACGAGCCCAGATGTTGTTGCTGCAGCCGCTGATGCAGCAATTAAAGCGTTGGTTAATGAAAACCCCCATGCAAGGAAAGCTTTTCAACTCAGTGAGAAAGAATACCAAACCAAGGCATTCCCTTCTAACCATGTCCCACAGAGGTAAGAATGTGCTGCACATTGTTTTTCTTTTGACGGTGTTGGTGGCTTGGTGCAATCTGTTTATTTTTAGATGACGTTTTTTTACAGTGACCGCAATGTTGACGATCAGGGTGCGGAATCGCATGGGCAAACTGTTCCTGGTAGGCCAAATTTATGTCACGCATTTCGAGCTACTATAGATATATTTGGTTTTCTGGATACTAATTATTACAGTGTCCTTTCTATGTCTGTTGACAAAATTGGTCTGGTTGAATTTGTTTCTGATGTTTCTTAGATTAGATTTGGACCATCCATACTAACTCTTTAAGAATTAGAATTAGCATGGATGGCCTAAAGGTAGTGAGCTGTCCATATTAATGTTTGACAGTTTGAGTTGATGGCATCTAAGCGTAAATTGTCAGGTGTGCATCATGCATTTAAGGCTACATTTAGGCGTTTTCAGGTGCTTTCAGCAACTTGACCTACACAAAGTCATGGTGCATGTCCGCACCTAAGGTCTAAGTATACAAGAGAAAAGCATTAAGGTGTACTATGGTTGGTTGTGTGAAATAGATGAATACTCTCTGGCACTGAGATGGTGTTTGATTGCTTTTGTCAAAGAACACGAATACACGATTGGAGAGCATGCATGAAGGTTACGGATATGAATTTAGTCACGCCACGCCATCCAGGTTCGATAGACCTCCGCCCTCCTGTTTTACATCACCTGGCACTGCACTAGACCAGGCAGTCCTCTAGTTTTCTTAGTTTGATGAACTATTATGAAAGCTGTAGGTATAGTGAATTAGAATGTTTATATGCTTGTCCATTAATTGTAGTTTGCCCAGATTGGCGGATTGCACGTTTTGGGTTGGGGTTTGCCAGCTGATATATTTTCGTAAAATAATGGATTGTAGTTTCCAGCCTCTTGGCTTGTACTAGTGCCATATTTTTGTCCTTGTTTTCACTTTTTGTCCTTGTTTTCACTCTGCTCATCTAAAATCGTTGCCCATGATTCATGCTCCAGATAAGCTGGAAAAGAAGTTTATTTCTACTGCATATCAAGTGAGGGCAGCTGTTGCAACAGCTATAGGCGTAGCTGCTGCCCGTGCTAAGATTCTTGCCGATCAGGAAGAGCGAGAGATGGAGCTTCTAATGGCGTCCATAAGTGAAACTCAGGTGAAGTTTTTACACTTTTCCTGCCTAAATTTCCATCATAGGAGTATTTTGTTTTTGTAGTTTTAACGATGCCCATTCATCTGAAAGTTACATTGTGATACAATGTAATTCTTACCAGTTCATTTCAGTTCCAACACTTTATTACTTAAGTACTGCACAGTTTTCATTACTTAGCTACATATGTATGCTAACCAATGCAATCAGTTCAAAATAGAAAAAATAGTAACCCTCATCAGTTCAAAATGGTAGGAGAGAAAGAAGGCTGTTTTGTTTCATTCTTTCAATTGTTTTTTTATTTCCGTGATGATGTGGCGAAATGAAAAGGTCAGGTTAGTATGATCATGTCACATTGATTTCACTTCAAACTTTTGCCTTTGGGTCTCATGACCGTCACACTGTATATGATGCAAGTACTGGCTTTAAAAAAGCAGACTTGTTGATTTGTGCTAATTGCTGAAGTCCTACAAAGGTAGCAGAGCAGAAACGCCCTCCTTTTGTACTGTTGCATGGCACTCATGACTTGGACTTATTACAAGTCGGTACCATTTGAACATATATTCGACCTTAATACTGCTGCCGTTTTGGTGAACGCCTTGTATTTTGTTTCTGTCCGTCTGGGTTAGATGGGGTAAGCACTAAACTAACTGACGGCTGCCGTTTGCTGTTTATCTTATGTTGTGCAGCTAAGAAAGATCCAATACAAGATCAAACACTTTGAGGAGCTAGAATTGATCATTGATCAGGAGTACACCACGATACAGAAAATAAAGGAACCCCTCATCGATGAATGGCTAAAGGTCCTGGACCGAGCATTTCAGACTGGAGTATCAATGCCGAGGGATGAAGTGCTTACAAAGGTGTTCCTAAACAAGTCTACTCCATAGAGAAGTTGACCAGAGTCGATTAGCGCTGCCCTGGGGCCCTCTGACTGTAGGTAGTGGGTAGCAGCGTTCTGCGTGTTCGTGAGCGCGTCTGTAAAGTGCTAATTGAGCTTGTTGATTGATCTCGAAATTTTGTATTTGAGATCGCAAGTTCGCAACAACCCTCTGGACCATCCTGTGTAGTTGCACACAGCAGCTCTGTTGTACCACCATCCAACTAAGGGTCTGTTTGATAGGGCTCTGGATTTTTAGTTTTTTACCTTCTACTTTAGGTTTTCTAAGAATCTATTCATCTAAAAATATAGAGCGAACTAAGAAAAGCATTTGGTAGGTGATTGGCTCTTAAAATCTTGAAAGATAGAATTAGAGGTAAAAAGACCATGTCATATGGTGGCCAGGCGGTATGCTGGGAGGCGCACGGTGGCCAAGCAGCAGGCGTGTGGCTGCCTGTCGCATGGTGGTGGAGCTTTAGGCATCATGTGTTAACTTTATGTTGTTGCCGTCCGATCACTGTACGGTAGAAGTGCTATTTTTACCATTCTTGCACGTATACAATATTTTTGTAGATTTAGGTTGAATTAGTGTCACATATGCCAAAATTTTTGATCTAATGGATCTCTACAGTTTCAATTGGACGTTTGGACGGTCAAAATGGAGAGAGTGTTATGCCAATCTGTTATAAAAATTGAAAAGAAAGAGCATTACATAACTAAGTGCTATTTTTTCACAATTTGAAAAAATAAAAAAGTTGCTAAAACGCAGCATTAGACGAGGGCAAGTGGGCAACCCTTAACCGCCCAAAGCGGCGGCGGCGGCGGCAGATAAAACCCTTGTGCCGTTCCCTAACCTTGCGCGCCACCTCTCCTCTCCAGCCTCACGGGCTCGCGATTCGCGGACGACGTAATGGCGAAAAAGAGCAAGGCCGCCGCCGTTGTCGCCGACACGGGCGTCTCGAGCTCCCAGGACAACGGCGAGGGCGGCGGGGGGAAGGAGGGCACCTTCCTGCTGGGCAGCCGACCTGGGAGGACGTCGGCGGCGGGCGGTGGCGGTGCGTGGAGACGGGGCACGAGCTGCCGGAGCGGGAGAGGGATTCGTACGCGTGGTCCCGCGCCTATCGCCTCGCGCTCATCGACCACGCCGTCGCGCGCAAGAAGCCGCCGCTTAACGCCTTCAAGCCCCACCCCGAGCACAAGTGCGCACCGATCCGCCCCCTTCTGCTACTAATCTTCTATTCTGTGTTGCTACGTGATGCGCATCCAACGCATCTTGTCCCGAATTTGTTTAGGAGCGTATGGATCACTCTGCTGCGTGCTGGAGGGTTTGATCGGCTATCCCTTAGTGATCTTTTGAGGGATTATAGGGTTCTAATTGTATTAAAATCTGGCACCTCTATGCAGATTGTAATGTGAAACAGAGTAAGAATCAGTTGATGCGCGTGCTTGTAATTGTGTTGTGCTTTGGCTGTTGCCTTTTAGGATGTTGTTGTGCTGAATTTAGTTGTGTTTTGCATTGTAGGTCGGTCGATATGCAGACATTCGGGGATACGATAAACAAGTTGGAGGAGCACATCTGGAAGCACATCAACGGGAAGAGGTTTCTGAACAGACTAGGTAAGAATTGCTCATGTACTGTTTGTATTGCCAGATGTGGCAGCTGGCACATCATATATTGTTGCTGTTGAATTGAACTGTGCTGTTTTCATATGTTTCTCAACTGGTTGAAGAACCCATGATGGATTTGCTTGACTACTTCCATATAATTGTGCTTTTTTTTAATGGTGCATTTTTTATACCATGTGATTTATCATTTTGGAATTTCGCCAACAATGAATTTAAAGATAAATGGTTGATTAATACCGGATAAGTACTCGGTGCCTTTCTTAGAACAATTCTGGATGGATTGATTGTGAATGATTATTTGAGCGGATTATGCGCCTTGCTCTGGAATAGCTATTTGCACTCTCTCTCATTCCTCTTCTCTTTGGTCTGGAAATGACAAGGAATAATTCTGGTTATTGAAATCTCTTCCAGTAGAATTTGTCTGGAATTCTCATCTCCCACACAACGAACTGCTTTTAAGCCATTGCACTGGAATGTTTGCTTGCTCCTACGTCTAACATGCATATCCCTATTTTAACAGAAAAACTAGAAGAAAAGATGGCATCAGGTGAGGCAGCCAAACGGGAAGTTGAACAGTCAAATGAAGTGGCAAAGAAAAGCAAGTCGAGCAAGAAGAAGGACAAGAAGAAAGCTGCTGTTGTCAGCCCTTCTTTGCCACAAGAACCTAAACCAGAGGTCTATGATTCAGATGATCCAGATTTCTGGGTGCCTCCTGTTGGGAGTCGTTGGGACGATGATGATGGGAAGGACCAATGGGAGTCCTCTCCAGATAAGGATGAAGAAGCAGATAATGAAGGTGTGCCTGTTGAGTGTTAATTTGTCAAATCACATGTAACTGCTTTAATTTAGCAAGCCCAAAAGCTCGTAGTTGTAGTTCCAAACACATTTGGTAGATATTGTTGCTTCATTACACCAGATACTATACAAGATGTTGTTTAAGTGGAGGTTTATCTATAGTGGGTAATATATTTTGCAGATTGAATATAAGAAACAGAATTGTGTTCACTCAGTTACTATTTCTTATTTTCTTTAGCCAACTAATGGTTAGCAACCATGTAGTGTTTACAGATGAGCAAAATATGGTGTTGGGTAGCATTTTTCACAATTTGTACTTGCTGGCAGCTTCAGCATCTGTTTATGTTATTGTTAAATACTTCTCTGCAAGAAGCTAAAATATTACGATCAACTGTTTTATTTGCCAACATTTTATTTTTCGAGTTGACTTGCAAATGGCTTTATTTTCTCTCCCTCTTGTGAGTTTTTTCTTCTATATCATGTAGTGTGTGATTGAACTATGATCTATGCAGCCTTATTCATCACAACTCTCTGCTTTTGGATTTTATGATGGAAGTCCTTTACAATCATATGGTCCTCTTCCAAGCTCTTTTGTTTGATTACTTTCCGTTTGATTACTTTCCAAAAATAAGCCTGTTGTTGATGTATGCGAGGTTGATCTGTAGTTACATTGTGGTGTCCTAAATACCGTTCAGTGGCATTCTCCCAGTTTCTTAATTTTGTGTTTATAGTCTTTTTTCAATCGTGATGGAAGTAACTATGATTTTGAAATGTAGAATATGAAATGTTCAATTTCTAATTTGGAAAATGGCTATATGATAGATGATGATGACGATGACAATATGGCTGACAAGGGTAATGACGACTCAAGGGAACTTACGTCAAGGTATTCTTGAATAATCCTTCGAAGTTCCAATCAAATAGTGCACGCTGTCATGTACTTAGGGGTAATGTTGACTCTTGTAGCAGGACAAAGCCATTGTCAGTATCAGCAGTTGGGCCAAGTAGTTTCGTTTCAAGGAAGAAAAAACCCAGAAAGGACCAGTAAATGTTGGCTCTCAATTTATTCTAGCAATTATTCAAGGACTTGTTCCACCTTTCTTCATGTGGAGGAACAACTTCGTTTACACTTCCCTTGGGAGTCTTGTGGTCGGCTAATCAATGGCCAATTTTCTACTAGATGCTTCTCAGTGGTCAGTGCTGTCATATCGCTGCACCTTGCAAGATGATTATTGGAAGTAGCGTGCTAATGGATACTTATATTTGTACAGACTGAAGAGCCAATGCTTGTTTTCCTAGGCGTTGTTGCGTGACTTTGTCCGTTAGAAGGAACAGAATTATTCCATGTTACATTCTCTTGCTTTATGATCTTTATGTAACCTCTAAATCGAGAGTACGTGCGCTTCTGTTGTCAAGAGTCATATAGAGTTAATCCAATTGATTCGTCTGGACGTCTCTTGGATTGGCTTTTTTCTTCTTCTGAAGGCACGACATCTATCGTATAGTGTGTGTGCCTAAACTTCAAAAATTAGAACTATATCTGCTACGTTCAATGCCAGAAACATTACACTGATCTGGTCAAAATTTGATCGCAGTTAATCCATCCTCTCTCTCTCTCTCTCTCTCTCAATTCACACAACGTTGTAAGTTCGTCAAACATTTTTTCACAAAGCTTACATTTTCTTTATTTACAACACAACAAATTCCAAAGGTTGCCTTAAAATTTTGACAGCTATTTCACTCGGTCACCAGAATTCGTGATCAAAACGCTGGCAGAGATGGTGGCGTCTCTGCTCACTTAGCTATGCTAGGAAGGGATGCCTTAGGGCTTTCGCTGTAAGCCGGGCGGCAGGATTGTACCTCAGAAGGCCTTGTAGCAGATCAGCAAAATCCTCTGCATGCAGCATCACCAGATTCTGTAGCAGAAAAATAGGGAAATTCACGTTAGTACCTTCGTATGAAGGTTTATACTCTCCCAGGACACAACCTGGAGCCGAGGCAATGCTTTCATGCTCTCCCAGGAAGCACAACCTTCAGGCCAGTTCAAGCAGCCCTTTCTAATGTATTTCTCAGCAGGACGACTGCACATCAAACAGAGAACGAGGAAATGAGCATATTAGTATTCATTTCATTGTACCAAACGCATAGTAAGCAGATGACAGTTATGGTAACAACATAATCTGCCCTTTTCGGCATGTGGTATGGCAGAGGGCCAAACACCCTCTCCATCATAGCCAGATGTTCCAAATTTTCATGGGTCTGAAACAGTGCCTCTCTCTGCAGTGCCTTGGTGAGTTAGCATCTCCACAATGTTGCAGTGATAGGACTAGTTGAGATAGGCAAAGGCAATAATGCAACATACCGTGCAAAGTTCAACAAGAATCCAACAAACACTCCAGATATCACAAGGGTAACTCCAACCTAGTCCTGAACAGGAATCAGGGTGCCAATATGAGCAATGTATAACAAGTAAATATTTGTGTGAACCTCGACACTGATCAGATACTTGCCCAAGATAACCTCTGGAGCACGATGACGCCTTGTAGATACCACATATTTCTGATTTGGCTGATCGTACGTGGTGCTGCCAAAATCAATCACCTTGATAGCACTAGACTTGGGCAACCTTTTACAGTAAGAACCATCCTTTGGGGAACGGGATGAAACCTGGTAGCAGATTTCAGCAAATTAGCAACTAGATGTTCTTCAAAATCGAACAATGACACAGCATTATACATAATATAACCGAACTCAACTACAAAAGAGTATGCTATACTTTGTAATCAGGTACTCTAATGTACTCTGGAGAAACAAGGAGAATATTCTCAGGCTTTAAATCAGTGTGAACCAGGCGCATGTCATGCATAACTGCAGAGACATTACGGAAAGAAGGATAAATATACAAGTGGTAATAAGCTCGTTGGACAGTCCCAACAATGAGAACAATATGAAAGTGATCTACTGCTCGGTCCCGGCAGTTTATGGGTTGTAACTTGTAATTAATATAAAAATCAGAAAAGAGCTGTCCACACACATGCTATACATTCCAACAGTAGTTTGGCAACCTCCCAAACTAGGGCGACTGGAAATGAGCGGTAATTGTTTTTCGGTAGAAAATCATGTAAGATTGGCCCGAGCTTCTCAAAGACCTGACGAAGCATTAATCCAAATTCACCAATGTTTAAACTCTAAAGGCTCTGTCTTTTGGTCAGTACATAATTGCCAGGCTTTTGATAAGGCAAGCAAGGGCCTAAAAAAATGAAGGCCATGCTGCAACGCAAAGTATTCAATTACGTCGAGTTGTGTCGAAGTAACTACATCGAGAAGGTAGGTTGTCTCCCACAGCAAACACATAATGCCCATCTCTGTCGTCTTCCATGATGTGAAGGGAAGCATATCGCGGCACCCCTTGCGCATACTGTGAGGAAAGAGTAGGGTCTAGAGAAAGCCCCAGCATTACTGCAGTGATCACACTCGCTACTCGTTGCCCACACAATCCCATCCGAACCTGAAGATATGAACATCAAAGTTCTCATCTCACGTCCATTAAGCTCAACAAAACTACTTATCCCACTATACCAGCAAGTGTCCCAACAAAAACATAAACAGCCCGAAGGATTCCAAGAGGTGAAACCTAGAACAGCCTGCAGCTGAAATAACATTTTTGGTAACAACTGAAAGCGACATTGGGTTGTTCTATCTGTGTGCTGCCTTCGATGTGCAGCAACTTGGACTACTTGGCTTAAATGATGCATATTTATCCATAGAGGTAGCTAAACACTGTTTCCTCAACACGCATTACGAACCAGAAACCGGACAAGTATCCGATTCTCGGTTCTGAAATCCACATGTATGCTACAACAAGTAGATCCAAATCCAACAAATTAAGAAGGGAGTTCTAGGTTCTGTCAGCGAATCGTACTACAGGACCTGACTGCTTGCGCGGGCGGCGGCTGAGGGCCTCGCGCGGCATCTGTAACGTCCCAAATTCGGGAAATGGCAGGAAATGCGAGAATTAAAAACTTTTGTTTCTTTGGAGGTATTCCGAATTATTCCTGATCTTCTGATTCGCCTTTTGCCGATAATTCAAATAGCAAAAACAAAATCCGATAAATCAAGAGCCAAATATTTTGGAATCAAATTGAACATAAATTGAAACTTAAATTCAAATTGAATTAGTTATCAGAAAAGGACATTTAAAATTTGCATCATCTGAGCCAAGAATTCAAATTCAAATTTGAATTCGACGCTAAAATCTCGAAAATGAAAAATGATAATAAATCAAAAATGTATTAACACCGAAAGCAAAAACAATGCTAAAAGTTTGTATCCATAGTAGACCCAAGAACTTGAAATGGGAATCCATTTTCGAATTCGAATCTCAAATTTGGTTAAGCTTTTCTCTTTTTTCCACCACTTTTTCTCTCCTTCCCTCTTTCTTCTTTCTCTTTGCTTTGCTTCCCTCCTGGCGCACACCGCCTGTTCACGCACGCGGCCACGAGGTTTGGATATATGTAGCTCCTTTGATATCTGAAATTCTAATATTAGCCCCCAGAGCACCAAAATTCCATTTCTAGTCCCCTCCCCGACCGCGCGTCTACGTGGTGCCGATACATGGCTAATCGTGCGGCCCCGGAGCGCACCACTTGGGTCGTGCGGTCATAGAAAGCTCGGCAGCTCCTTACCTATCCACGACAACAACTCGATGGGAGCTATCTACCAGGAGGTCCAGGACGGCTTGGCAGGCCCGTGGGGCCTGTTGGCTGCCATACATCTGTCAATCCTACCGTGGCTGACCTCACGTCCTGACTTCTGTCGAGCTATTATAACATGTTATTTATCATCTCTACTGAATTCGAAAAGAAGACTAAATTTATAGAGACAATTATTTTAGAACTAAAATTAAAAAAGTTATTGTAGTGTCAATACATACAACACGGACCTTCTTTTATGGACATACAGCACAAAAATTATGATAAACATAAACTTACGATTACAACATCGTACGTTAATCTCATTTTCTAGCTGGAAGCGTCCTTGTAATATCGATCATATCACTGCAGGCGCCTTTGCTACGAGGACGAGAGGGTTCTTCCTGTGCACCGTCAACCCGTTCTCCTCCTCCACGTCCACCTCGCCGAGCGGCGCACACCAGTCAAAGGAAAACAGCAAGTTGGCCAGCACCAGCTCCACCACGGCCGTCGCGAAGTGCACGCCGGGGCAGCTCCTCCAGCCGATCCCGAACGGCACGAGCGCGAAGCTGTCGTGCCACGGCTTGAAGTCACCGAGGTCCACGCCGTCTTCGTCGTGCCGCTCGGGCACGAACCGCGCCGCGTCGGGCCCCCACGCGCCCGGGTCCGTGCCGATGGCCTTCGCGTTGACGAGCACGCGCGCCCCTGCCGGTATCTCTTGGCCGTGCACCATGCATGGCTCGGTAGCCTCCCGGTGCAGGAGCGGCCCCGGCGGGTGCAGCCTCAGGGACTCCCTGACGACCAGCTTCAGGTATCGGAGGCGCGGGAGGTCGGGCTCCCGGACCATGTCTTTGTCGCCGACGACGCTGCGCACCTCGTGTTGCGCCTTGGCGAGGACGTCCGGGTGATCGACTAGCCTCGTCATCGTCCATTCTACCGTCGCTGCCGACGTGTCGGTCCCGGCAATGAACATGTCCTGCAAACACACGAAGCCAAACATGTTTCGATCGACCGCGTCCAAGAAACATATACAACGTAACGTTACGTGCGTACCGTCAGGATGCCTTTGATCTGGCTACGACTGCCGAACGTGCTCCGGTGAGCCGGATCGCCGTGCAGGCGGAGGAGCACGTCAACCAGGTCCTTCTCCTCGGAGGACGTGCGCTTGTGGAGGTGTTCGTCGATGACGCTCTCGTAGAACGCGTCGAGCTCATGGAAGTTTCGCTCCAGGCGCCTCCGCAGGCCACGGAGCGCGTCCAGCCAGCCTAGCCACGGCACGTAATCGGCGACCCAGAAAGCACCTAAAAGACGCTGCGTCTCCTCCAGGACAGCCCTGGTCTTTATGGTCTCTTCGCCGTCGTCGCCGAATGCGACACGCCGCACGATCTTGTTGCTCGTAGCGATGAGCATATCGGTCAAGTACACAGGTGAGCCGGTTCCCGACGCGTCCGCTATGGCCGCGACGAGCGCGGCGGCCGCACCCTCCCGGGCGTCGCGGAACCCGCGCACGCGCGGGGCGCCGAGGAGCTCTGACAGGCAGGCGCGGCTCGCGGCGCGCCAGAACGCGCCGTCCGGGGGCGCGAAGGAGATGTTCCGCAGGCCGTAGGAGAGCCTGGTGGCCGCGTACAGCGCCGGGCGGCCGGACAGGGCCCGGTCGTTGTGCTGGAACACGGCGCGCACGGCGTCGGCGGAGGAGACCACGAGCGTCGGCACGGAGCCGAGGCGTAGAAGCATGAGCGGCGCCGCATGCTCGGCGGCGAGCGCGGCGAGGGACTCGTGCGGGAGCGCGCTGAGCTGGTGGAGGTTGCCGATGAGGGGGAGGCCCCTCGGGCGTGGGAGGGAAGTGTTGGAACCGGGTTTACTCTCTGGGCCATAAGTCTAAATGAGTTAAACACAACTAAACCTACGAAGACGGAGCAACAATCTTTTAAGTAGTATTAGGCCTTCTCCCCTCAAAAGACTAGTCCAATAGGTGGGGCTCCCTCACACTTATAAGCTGTGCTTTCTCCTCTCCCACAACCAATGTGGGATTATTCCTAACAATCTCCCCCTCACACATTGGTTGGACACATCTGCAACTCTGAGGTCCAAGGAGATGTTAGGCGTCTGGGCTCTGATACCAAATATTGGAACCGGGTTTACTTCCCGGGTCATAAGTCCAAATAGGCTAAATACAACTGAGCCCACGAAGACGGAGTAACAACTTTATAAGTGGTATTGATCTTTCTCCCCTCAAAAGACTAGTCCAATAGGTGGAGACTCCCTCACACTTATAAGCTGTGCTTTCTCCTCTTCTACAATCAATGTAGAATTATTTCTAACAGGAAGGCCAGGCGGTGCGTTTCTTGGACGGTGCAAGCAGTCGCTTGAAGAGAAGGGAAGTGAGGATGACAAGGAGCCAGGCAGAGAGCTCATGAACTTGGAGCGATGCCATGGACATCGTTGTAGCGGTGGTGGCCTGGTGGGTCGTCGATATAATTTTTTGAAGGCGAACTGTATCTATATAGATTATGTTACGTACGTAAGAGCTGTCTGGTTTGGACTTTTAGTGTATCATTTCGTGGTCATGAATACACTGGAAGTATTGGGTGGTACTCCGTGATAGGACACTGTTTTGTCGAGCATAGAAGTTTAGAGAGACGAAAGGAAATTAGAAAATGTGTAAGTGGTTGTCGTTCTTTAATGTATCTATGATGAATTGATCGTTCAAAACATACAAAATAATAAAAAGGCTACGAATCAAACAGAAAAAAATACATAAATTTCATGCCTACCGGTCAGTGACTGGTTATATTTCTTTTTTATGAGTAAACAAAATAAATATTTGATTTTGTACTTTAAAAATGAATCGAAGAGGCTTAATGTTTAGGGCATTACCAATAGTAGACATTACTTTGTTATATCTAATACACCCTACATCACTGGAAACAAAGATAAAATTTACTTCTCTAATATATAGTATCTATCAATAGACCTAATCAATAAATTTACATGAGGATTTAACTATATCTACTTATTGAATTTTGTACTCAAGTAATATCTCATAGACATCGCCTTTTTCTCTCCTTAGGCCAGGTACAACGGAGAGATAGATACCGTCTTTATCATAACAACACAATAAAATCATCTGACGTGGACTGTAATTAAAGAAAGAAGAGACACAAGTCGTCCTCTCGTAAAGAGACGGCCTCCTCTCGCGAAGAGACAGCCTGCGCTCGTGCTCCTAGACGAAGAGACGTCGTTGCGAGCGTTGTACAAGTCGTCTTTTTTACAAGCTGTCTTTTTTGTTATCTTTTTTGATGAGGTTGCAGACAACTAAATAGATAATTCATTGTACAAACTGTTTTTTTTTTGTTATCTATGTGTGATGTGTATATATATACGGACAGCAATCATCTTATACGTAACCCTTACCTCTGACACCACCTTCTAATCCTATGTAGCTAGCTAATTAATGCTACGGATATTGCTGAAAGCATATTGGCGGTGCCTTTAGATGACATGAGAAGAAAATGAAGAAACAAGACGCTGACAAGAGTTCGTTCTTTTGCGCCGACAAATTAGTTCTTTGTGCTAGTACATCAACTCCGTAGATTGAACTGTCAAATTTGACCCAAAATAAAAGCTGTTGTAAAGAAAATGGAAGAAAAACTGCAATGATCCGTATTTGGAATTAAAAATGCAAATTATAATTTCTGCAAATGTTAAGTAAAATACAAGAGGTTGATTCCCCACGTGGAATTCATGCACAACAATGCGCATCCTGTAGTATGTACACAATCACACAGTTCACACTACGAGATGTTACCTTCGCTGCATTTTTTTTTTTTGGCTTGCCTTCACACTCCTTAGTTGAAGAACAAACTTGTACTAGCAGGCTAGCATTTTTTTTTTCTAACAGTAAAAAACAATGTAGTGCTTACAAAGGGACCAAGTGTTGCCTGGTGTCTATTCCCATCTAAAAAAAAGCCCTTAATTAGTAATCACCACTCACCAGTAATCATTGCAGGAGCAAGAACCATCTTTGAAATGATGAAATCTATTTCTGTCTCGAACAACAATCTCCCTTTTGTACACCTTCGAGATCAATTTCGTGGCAGAGTGGCAGTCCATGCACACTCTCAGATTCTTCGACAACCGAATTGTCGCACCAGGGCGCGACTTCATCAGGCCAAACGCAATGGCCAGTTTCTCACTGTGATGTGAAACGGACACTTCCTTCTCATATTCATCAACATCTAGCTTCGCGTCAGCTATATTTGGGACGTACCCAGACATCCTGATATCTTCAATCATCTCCTCAACTTTCTCATATATCTCCCTCAATTGGGGGTGGTCACTATCTTCGGCAAAGAACTCGAAGACCTTCCCATCCAGCTCAATGAGACTGCACCCTGGAATTTTCTCGATCCCCCTCCCCTTCATTTCCTTCCGAATCATTGCAGCATCCTTCCATCGTCCCACTGACGCATAGATGTTAGATAGAAGTATGTAGTCACCACTATGACTGGGGTCCAGCGGGACAATCTGCTTCAGTGCTTCTTCGCCGATTTCAACATTTTTGTGAACTGTGCAGGCAGACAGTAGTGCCCTCCAGACAACTGCATTTGGCTCAATTGGCATGGTTCTGATAAAGTGATATGCCTCATCGATCAAACCAGCCCGTCCCAAAAGATCGACCATACATCCATAGTGCTCAATCCTTGGCTGGATGCCGTAATCCTGGGTCATGCTATTGAAATGCCGGCGACCCTCCTCAACTAAGCAACTGTGGCTGCAAGCCAGGAGAACACCAATGAATGTCACATCTGTGGGCTCAATATTGGCCTCACACATGGATGACAAGAGCTCCAGCGCTTCTCTGCCTCTTCCGTTACTTGCCATGCCTTTTATCAAGACTGTCCACGTCCATGAGTTCCTCACAGGCATCGATTCAAATGCCTCAACTGCATCGTCAATGCATCCACACTTCGCATAGAAGTCCACCAGTGCAGTGCCAAGAACAACGGTAAAGGGCAAACCCTTCCTCCTTATGTATGAATGCACCCACTTCCCTGTCTCAAGTGCGCCCAGGACAGCACAAGCAGAGAGCACACTGACCATGGTCACATCATTCGGGTTCACCTCAGCAGCCTGCATCTCATTGAAAAGAGTAAGTGCCTCCCGACACCAGTTTGCCTGCGTGTACCCAGAGATCATCGCACTCCAAGCAACGACGTCCCGGGACTGCATCATGTCAAACAACCTCCGTGCTTTATCAAGCTCACCACACTTGGCATACATGTCAACCAGTGCGGTCGCCAAGTTCCTGTTCCCCACCATCCCCTTCTCCTCCGCGTACTCTCCAATCCATTCCCCGAGCTTGGCATCACCTATTCGTCCGCACGCTGTGGCAACACTCACCAATGTGACTCCATCAAATGGTGCTCCAACCTCAATCATGCCCTTAAACATCTCCACCACCTCCTTCCAGTCTCCATTCTTGAAGTACCCTGCAACCATCGCATTCCACGTAACCACACCCTTCTCCTCCACTGCATCGAATAGCACCTGTGCCGCCGCGATATCCCCGCAGCTCGCGTACATATGTATCAAGCTGTTCAGCACGAACCGATCAACCATGAAGCCACGCTTGACGGCGTACCCCTGGACGCCGCGCCCTACAGCCACAGCACACATCCTGGAGCAAGACTTGACGGTGCAGGCGACCGTGTGCTGGTCGGGGCTAACGGCGGTGGCGTCGAGCATTTCGACGAACAGGTGGAGGGCGTCCTCCGGGTGGCCCGCGCGGAGTAACGCGCGGATAAGGATGTTATACGACGGCGCGGAGAGGGGTGGGTGGGGGCCGAGGCGGAACAGGCGGAGTGCGTAGGAGAGGTGGGCCGGGGAGGTGGCGGGCGCCGGGAGCACAGTGGCCTCGAGGAAGGAGTGGAATGATTTGGGCGAGGTGGAGAGCGCGCCGGACTTGAGGAGTGCCGCGTGGAGCTGCGGCACGTCACGGAGCGCCGCGCGGCGGGGCGGTTGTGGCTGCGGTGCCGGCGGCGCGGGGGCGGGGAGAGCCGCCGACGGGGGGGCGGGGAGAGCCGCCGACGGGAGGGCGGCGGTGGCCATTCGAGTTTGCTTGGGCTTAACCGCTTAAGCGCACCAACCGGCGCTCGCCTTTCTTTGGTTATGTCACTGACACTTGGGACCACCACTTTGTTGTCCCACTAGTCATCGGAACATCTCCATTTAAACTCCAGATCCTTCTCTCTAGTCTCCACACCCAGTAATTACCATGTCTTCCTTCTCTTCCACTCCACTACTCCTAGGCCTCCTCGTCCTGCTCCTACCCGCCGCCGCCTCGGTCTCGCTTCCGGCGCTGCCGCTCTCAACCGCGTCGCGGTGGGTGGTGGGCGCGGACGGGCGGCGCGTGAAGCTGGCTTGCGCGAACTGGGCGTCGCACCTGGAGCCCGCGGCCGCGGAGGGCCTGGCGCGGCGCGGCGTGGGGGACATCGCGGCGCGCGTGGCGGCGATGGGGTTCAACTGCGTGAGGCTCACCTGGCCGACCTACCTCGCCACCAACGCCACGCTCGCGACGCTTCCGCTGCGGTGGTCGCTGGAGCTCCTCGGCATGCGGGAGTCCGTCGCCGGCGTCCGGGTCAACAACCCCGGTCTCCTCGACCTGCCCCTCATCGATGTGTTCCGGGTTGGTGGTTGTTTTCGAATACTCGAAATGCTAAGATTGCGTTGGTTCTGCCTTAGTGGTGCGGGGTTCCAGTTTCGATTTTGGCCGCATTTATCAAACCTTATTAATTTATTTTTTTAAGAGCATAGAAGCATGCTCAAAGAAGAATCTTTTGAAATGCCTCCTTACACTTTTCTTGCTAGCACCATAAATTTGGCAAGTATTGCTAGTGTTGGAGCTTGGATGGTTCAAGATGATGCCGAATTTTTACAGTGCCTTACCACTAGTTTGTTGCTGCTAGAGTGCCAGACAAGTAGACAAAATTGTACGAGAGTAGCAGACGTGGAATTAACAATCTTTTCTTGCGGAAAGCCATGGGCACATTTAAAGCAGGTCCGTGTCAAATTGTCAACTGTATAGTTCTTGAATAATAATCATTATGATGGATAAGTGACAGAATTGTTGTTGTGGCAAGCAAGCGTATGTCTTGAATCAATTGAGTTACAACTAAACCAGCTACAATTCATGCTGTTTTAAACTAAAACAAGTTACTTCAGAAGTCCAAATTTTGCCGATAAGAGAAATTTTTAATGCACATAATTTCATCACAACTCACAAGGCTTTGCAAAGAAGCTTACTTGCTTAGGACATCCTTCTTTTCCTTTTATTAATGAGAACAATCTATTGCAAGCTGAGGTGCTGAAGCCTACCCAAGAAAGATCTGATCATTTTGCTATTTTAGGAAATGCCAACGGTAGCTGTGCTTGTAGAAAGTTTTATTTCTTTTATTCGTACCTGTTTAGTTAGAACGTATATGGTATGCCTACTTGTCACCAAATTGATGGTCCAAGATGAGGGTGCTTTGCAAGTATCAATGCTCCAGCTAGAACAAATCTTGCTTTATAGGATTTGTTTTGATCATTAAGATAGATGTCAACTGGTGGATTAGGTGGGCTGGTTCTTTTTTCAAATTGGGTTTCTAGTTAAGTTGTTTGACCCAGTAACATACCAAAACAACTGATCGTAGACTTAAGAGTATATTAGCAGAGCTGATTTGTACCTTTTTTCTGGTGACATTGACAGAATACCAGACATCAAATGAAACTAAAAAACGTTTTGGTATCAAGGATAAATGAATTATGCTCATTGTAATCCTTCTGACATGGGTCAAAATTAATAACGATAGGAAGTGGTGTCAGCTCTGGCCAGCAACAGTATTATGGTCATACTTGATAACCAAATGACCACTCCAGGATGGTGTTGCAGCAGAACAGACGGTAACGGCTTCTTTGGTGACAAGTACTTTGACCCTGAAGAATGGTTGAAGGGTCTCAGTGCAATGGCAACAATGTTTAGGAACACAAAAAATGTCGTGGGCATGAGCTTGCGGAATGAGCTCCGAGGCCCCTATCAAAATGTTAGTTTGTGGTACAGGTATGTTACTGTGATGGCTAAGGCCTTTTTATGGCTCATTATATTGAAAAGGCTTTTTTATGTAACTCATGGCATTGAAAACTTATATTTAAAATCTATTCCCATCTTAGGTACATGCAACAGGGTGCTGAAGCTGTGCATGCAGCAAACCCTAATGTCCTTGTTATTTTGTCGGGGCTGGATTTTGACAACAGTCTCAGCTTCTTGTTCTCAAAGCAAGTCGACCTATCATTTACTGGAAAGTTAGTCTTCGAGCAGCATTGGTATGGCTTCTCAGATGGTGGCAACTGGGAACATCAGAACCAAAATGATGTTTGTGGGATGGTTGTTGATTTCATAAGGACTAAAGGACTGCTCCTACTTCAACAAGGCTGGCCGTTGTTTTTTTCTGAGTTTGGGTTTGACATGTCTGGCACCCATATTGCTGACAATCGTTATCTTACCTGTTTCTTAAGTGTGGCAGCTGAAATGGATCTGGATTGGGCTATCTGGGCTCTGCAAGGGAGTTACTATATCAGAGAGGGTATTCTAGCTTATGATGAATCATATGGTTTGCTATCATGGGATTGGTGTACAACTAGAAACCCCAGATTTATTAAAAGGATCAATTCTCTGCAATCACCATTTCAAGGTTTGCACCTCACCTATCTCAGTAGTCAGTATTATTCTTACCTAGCAACATTGTCAGAAACAAAACTTTTGAGATATTCAGAATTGTGCTATTTGTTATACATTTCGATATGAAACCTTCTTTTGCTGAACCAATAAATAGGCCTTCACATATTTCATTATTTGGATAGAACCTAAAGGAGTCATCAACAGATTACTATTCCGGTTGTTGAATTGCTGCCAGAAATTTGATGGCATGAGTTCTGGATCAATTATCAGTATGTATGAATTGATTTAACCCTCGTAAACTGATCATAAAATGTAACTTCTAAAGAAAACACTTCGATAAAACATATAGACAGGCTGGTTTGCACAAAATTAAGCAAAACTGAAATCCATGGAATGTAAAAATCCACTAAATTTTGATCATGCCGATCTGTAGTGAATTTCCTTGAGCTACATGATAACGGAAATTTATTTTTATTCCAGGTCCTGGTCTACCCAACAGTCAAGAACCATATAATGTAATATTCCATCCTCTAACTGGGCTTTGTGTCTTAGTGAAATCTTCAAATTCACTTGAGTTGGCTCCATGTGATGAATCAAACGCTTGGAACTACACCTCAGCATATCAGCTAGTTTTGAAGCACACTGGACAATGCCTTCAGGCGAAGTCTGTGGGTGAGACTGCAAAGCTTGGGACTGATTGCAGCGAATCCAGTTCAAAGTGGCAGCTGATATCAAATTCAAGAATGCATGTTTCGACTGAACTCACTAAAAATGGAACCAGAGTGTGCCTGGATGCCAGTCCTGATGGTGCAATCACAATAAATCAATGCAAATGCCTGAGCGTAGATCCAACTTGCAACCCTGAGAGTCAATGGTTCAAAATTATATTAAGCAGTAAAGGTATACCAGGCGGCGCATCCATTTTGCAGTTGCCATCTCTTGGACCCTGGCCTCCAACATCAAGTTCATCATGGTGGTAATTTGAAAACAGCCTATTTTGCTCGTGGTCAAGGACAAATATAACAGAATAAGTTGGGAACTCCACGAAGTTGTTCAAGCCCATTGGAGGACTGTAGCCCTGCAGTCTGGAAAATAATATGCAAAATGTCTTCAAGTTCACTTACTCCAGTGTGTGTAATGTACCGCTATTTAGATCACTTGTATTTTGCTTACGTTATTGGGTTTACAGCAAATCTCTTTTGTACAAAACCACAGATAATAAATGGAATGTGCAGAATACTCTTGTGCTTGTTCTTTTATCATTCTTTGGGTTAGTACGTTCTCATGGGTAAAAAATTGTGAAAGTAAGGTCACTCAAAGAACAAGTGTTGTCCAATTTTGATGTCACATGTGAGTTGCCCCCTTTCTGCTCTTTGTAGTTTCTCATGCACATCTGAACTATCACATGCTTGGAACACTTGTTCAACAACCTCAGAGATGCTTTGATCCGAGGAAGGATAAGGAACAAACTACAGCAGGAGCATCGGTCTAAGATCTATAAGTTGAGTAAAAGTTCACTGTATGTCTCTAAACTTGCGTGGGCGTGTCACTTCTTTTGTAATTAGAGATGTCATGACACCTTATATGGATCTAAATGTTCAATTCTGAAGTTCAATGGCCCAAGTGAAGGACGCAATCCTCAGTTGGTTGTTCTTAACTGATTTGATTAGACAGATATGGAACCACACGTGGTTTACATGATCTGGCAGCACTAGTGGAATAACACCATTCTTAGATTAAAAGCAAAACCAAACTGTCCTCGTAGCTGAATTATTGACACCAGCGTGAAGTCTTGGACGAGTTCCTACTCATAAACAGGAACTAAATAAAATTCCAAGTACAGTTCTGTCTGTGCACATGGCGCACTCTTGATTGCTTCCTGCTAAGCTTATAATTGCAACCACGATTAGTGCTATTAATTGCAAGAGAGGTATGAAAGTAACCAACATAAACACCAAACTCCCCCCTTTTTTACAGTAGGACTTAGGTGGCCATTTTACTCCATCAAAAGAGGTATGAGTTATTCCACTACATTCTCCCTAATTAAATACAGTAGTCGAACCAAAGAATCGGACTCCTTATGACTTGGTGAATTCCATATTACAGAGTTCAGATATGTCGGACTCATGATAGGGTAAAGCAGTTCTCATAGGTAATTATATCTTAAATAGGGTGTTTCTCCGCAATAGCGAAGAAACATCTTATAAAGGATGGAAGGGGAGAAAACCGAACTTGTCCTTCCTTCATATTTGGGGCTGTCTTGCAAAAGTGCATGTGCCTTTGCTGAAGAAAAGAAAACTTGGTCCTAAGACGATTGATTGTGTCTTTCTAGGGTACACCCATCACGGCACAATATACAGATTTCTAATGGTCAAATCCGAGGTTAACGATATCACTAAGAATGTTCTTATGGAATCTTGTGATGTGACTTTCTTTAAAAATATATTTGCTATGAGAGCAAATGAAGTTATTATTCCTGATGGTTCTTATGAGCACTCTATTCCTCTAGTGTGGATGACATAGCTCCTGTACTGGAGTTGACGAAGAGGAGTAAGAGACAAATGACTGAAAAGTCTTTGGGGGATGATTATGTCACCTACTTTGTGGATGATGAACCACGTACCTTTCAAAAGCATACGCATCCCCAGATGAGAAATACTGGAAGAATGTAGTTCGTAGTGAAATGGATTCCATCATAGCTAACAGAATTTAGGAGATTACTGATCTTCCAAATGGATATAAACCAGTGGATTGCAAATGGATCTTCAAAAAAAAGCGAAGATCCGATGGTATTATTGAAAAGTACAAGGCCCATTTAGTGGCTAAGAATATTACGCAAAAAGAGGATGAAGACTATTTTGATATATACCTGTGGCTTAATTACCCACAATTCGAGTGCTTTTAACACTAGTTGTTGCATGAAAACTCCATATACATTAAATGGATGTTAAGACTGCTTTTCTAAATAGAGAGTTAGATGGGGAGATTTACATACAACAGCCTAATGGTTTTGTAGCTAAAGGGCAAAAGAAGAAGATATGTCGCTTGATTAAATCCCTGTACAGTCTAAAACAAGCTCCCAAGCAATGGCATGCGAAATTTAATAATACGTTGACTTTGGTCAGCTTTTGTATAAACGAAGCTGATAAGTGTGTATACTATCGATTTAATGAGAGTAAGGGTGTTATCCTTTGTCTTTACGTGAATAACATATTGTTGTTCAGAACATGGAAGTAATTAATGAAACCAAGTCTTTCGTCTACCGGAACTTTGATATGAAATATCTTGGTGAAACTGATGTTATTTTAAACATCAAGCTATTAAAGGGTGAGAATTGAATCACTTTAATACAATCTCATTATGTGGATAAGATCCTGAACCGCTTTGGATTCATGGATGCTAAGCCCGTTGCCACACCCTATGATCAAAATACTAAGCTACATATAAACACTGGACATAAGAAAGATCAGCTTAAAACTCACAAATAATTGGATCCTTGATATATTTAATTAGTGCAACTAGGCCTGATATCTCATATGTTGTAAGTAGATTGAGCCGATACACAACCAATCTAGGAGATGATTATTGGTTAGCACTAGAAAAGGTACTTAGGTATGTAAAAGGAACAAAGAATTTAGAGATACATTATTCTAACCATTCAGTAGTCCTTGAAGGATTCAATGACTCTAACTAGATCAGTTACTCGGATGACATGAAGGCTACGAGTGGCTATGTATTCACTTTAGCAGGTGGGACTGTTGCGTGGAAGTTTTCTAAACAGACTATCCTTACATGGTCAACCATGGAGGCTAAGTTAATAGCACTTGACTCAGCAGTAGTAGAGGCGGAATGGCTCAAAGAGCTTCTTTCCGATCTACCAATATTGGAAAAGCCAATTTTGGCTTTCTTAACTTACTGCGATAACCAAACCATATTAGTCAAGGTTAAGAGTAGGAAAGACAACATGAAGTCCTTAAAACACATCAAGAGATGACTTAAGTCAGTTCGGCATGTTAGAGAGACTGGTGTAAGCACTACGGAATACATCCAGTCCAAAAGGAATCTAGCATATACTTGCACTAAAGGAATGGCGTGCAAGGTAATTCTTGCAGCATCAAAAGGAATGGGGCTTATACCCATTTGATGGCCTTGAATGGTGGTAACCTAACCTAGAAGAGCAAAACTCATGTGAACTAGACTCTAGGAAAACAAACTGTGAAAGACTGAGAGTACACTTTAGGGTCCCATAAGCTGCAGTACTCTAAACTGCTTGGCAGATTGAGCAATAGATCTTAATGAATTTGATGCCTTATGCGGCAACGGGAATTGCCCTACAGAGTTCCCTGGAGAATTGACCTAAGCGAGTATGGTCGTGGAGTTATGATCAAAAGAAAGTAAGGGTATGCTTTCTTAAATACTCATGAAAGTTACGAAAATATGGCTGTAACGTTTCAACCTGAGAGGTGTAGTATAGTTGCCCTATATAGAGTGCAGCATAAGTGAAAGCTCCCACACCAAGATACTGGATTAAGGCGTATTCCTCCTTTGTCTATGCAGAGTCATAGGTTTTGTTGCTAGGCATTGGGTTCAAACCCGCAAGGTAACCTTGTCGAATGACTGTATATAAAACTAAGCTACTTCATCCTTATTCAAGTATCACAAATTGAGGTAAATTAGTGGGGATTGTTGGGCAATTTGGGAATTTCCCTCAATTCTGGAATAAAATAAAAGAAAAAGGAAAACAAAGTAGGGCCCATATGTAAGAGAGATGAGAGGGAAGGGTTAGACTAGCTTCACTGAACGCTCGTGAGAAGTGGATCAAATCTGATCCTCTCCTCTCTTTGTGCTGGACTCGCTCCGGCGGTTGTGACGGTGCCGCCTCCCTCTTCTCTAATCTCTGATCTTCCTCATTCCCCTTTAAATTGATCCATGGGAGAGCTAGCTAAGCATAGCAATCAAGAGGTTACCCATAAATCAGAGAGCAATCAATGGGTATTCTCCTTGATCTCCCGAGCGGCTTGCACTAGCGAGCTCATCGAGAACTCGGTGATTTTCACACCGGTGAGACTCTGCTGATCCTCTGTGGTGTAGTCGGTCTTGGTTGTTGTTGCTTGAGCTAAGTTCTTCTCTAGGCACTTGCGCATCCATGTGCAGTGTGTGACTGGTTCTTTGGTTTCTCAATTGCTTCATCCGATTGGGTGGTTCCTATTGGCTTTGTGTGGCATCAACCGGCATCTCGACTTCGTGATTTGATAGGTACCGAATTGTGAAGTTGAGCATTGTATCTCTGTTAACCTCTTCGGCGATATCTTGGCATAACGACGGTGATTGGTTTTCTGGAACATCGTCTTCACGATGAGCCTTGCCTTTACTGCTTTCTTAGTGACTTGGATTGCCACTGCTCAGTGAGCTATTCTTTACATTCTAATATTACTATCTTGCGTAAGTTTGCTGTGCTGGTATCTCTATTTATTATCTCTGAAATCTATTATTATTGCTAGCATTGGAAGGACTTTGCATGATAGATTGTGAATTTTTGAGATTGCTCGATGGGAACAAATTTTCAAATGGGAGATCCTTGTGACTATCTAGAAGTATTCTGCTAGTTTATTGCTTTGTAAATTGCTAGTTATATAGACTTGTTCAGTATTGCTTACTGCTGTTTGGTTATTGCTGAAATCTGTTGGTTCTGTAGTAGCACATATTTTTCACTATTTCTAATCATTGTCGAAATCGGTTGTTCCGCATGCTATTTACTCTGTCTCTTAACTAAGGTAATTTTACTATGAAACTAGCAAAATAGTAGAGATATAGTCATTTTAATTGTTGATCTACTGATAAGAGTTGAAGAAGGTCAAGATTTAATCTTGAGCAACTCCTCGGCTGAGAGCAAAACATAGCATTAAAATCTGTGCATTATGTTGATTATAATGTACAACAAGTAGTTAGACATTGTTTTTGCCTTAGTTTCTGTTTGACCGATGCTTCGACATATTGTTCTTGCCTTAGTTTATGTTTGACCAATGCATCAACAATTGTATAGCTATAGAATTGAGGTGTCGACATTGAATGTTAAGTTGCTTCTTCAATATAAAACCCTGGGCAGTGCTCGATTCAGTCGGTGAAAGTGAGTTGGAAAATAACTCGATGTTTAAGACATGAAATGGTAAGAGGTTTATAGTGTTTGGATTGTAGTCATTCCATAAAAAAGGGGGGATTTGATTTGGCTATCACAATAATTTTGTATTCTTAATCCTCTATTTATTCGTGTAAATAAACAGATTCAAAAAAACTTTTTGTTTCATGCAGAAGGTGGCTATCACTTATTGCTACAGGGTTATCATTATTTGTTCTTGTATCAATGAGTAATTAGACATCACTGAAAATCAGCATGTACGGTATGGTTCACAGTATTAACATTAAATCCTACACAACAAACATACTAATACTACTTTCTTAAAAGATAAGAAGCATATGACACCTTAATCAAATGGCTGAACTTAAGACACCGATAGTACTAGCTTAGGGTGAATCACCTGATCTCGAGCCTAGAGTGATTAATCTCGAACCCGACGGTCGGCAACAAATGCTTCGACAATATTGTTGATAAGTAACATCAATTGTTAAGTGAAATTATCTGGTTTTAGAAATTTACCCAGTTAGCTAAATAATACTTCATAACTATTTATATAACTCAAATATCAAGTTGTGTATAAATTAAAAAGGTGGAAGAGGAAGAAAGCTTCCAATTTGTGTGAAATGAGAATTAATTTTTGTCGATGTAAATTATTAGAGAGTAGTTGGTAGGTGCAATCAAAATTTCAAGGAGACCAAAAATATAGAAGTCAAGATAAAACGATAAAAATACATATTATTATCTTGCATTGGACAATCTATGGTCCTATTTTTTTTGGCTACTAAGTGACTTTTAGCTTTTCGCTTCTCTCAATAATTATTATTTATTAGATTAATAAGCTGTAGCTAAAAGCCATAAGCTATAATAATAAAAAAAAGAACCCCAAGTCTATTATGAGAGCATTTAAAGGATAGACGTTTTCGAACACTTTTTCATTCCAATCATCGTTCCTCCGTCTAAGCACATCAATCTTAGGACAAGCCATTATACACTTGCTGTATATATATGTGTGTGTAAGATGTTTTTCTTACACACACACACACACACATATATATATATATATATATATATATATATATATATATATATATATATATATATATATATATATATATATATATATATATATATATATATATAAAAGATTCATCTCTTGTGTGTCAATCGACAACCTGCTTGTTGATATTTTAACCATCTAAGAGAGGAATATAGAAGTTTCTGATATGATCTGCACTGTTTGAGCTAAATATGCACAAATGCACCTGTGTCCAGTGGATGCTGTTACAGAACAAAGTGACCAACTGTTCATCAGGCGTGACGGACGCGGCGTTCGTCTGAGGCGCGATGCGTCGTCTGAGGACACGGCGTTCAGTCGCGGCGACTATTCATCATGTATAAATATATCTCATCCATTTGTGCAGATACACAGTTAATGAAATAATAGTTCTCCCTCAAACCTTTGACAAAGGTTTGAGGGAGAACTATTATTTCATTAATCTGTATCTATACAAATGGATGAGATATATTTATACATGATGAATAGTCGCACAGCGTCTGAACGTCGTGTCCATGCATGACGACCGGCGTCCGCACGAACGTCGCGTCAGACGGATGAACAGCTGGTCACTTTGTTCTAACACTCCCTTGACCAATGTGTCTACATATGATCACCTTGATTCATCATCTTGTAAAACTCCTCTAAAACCTCAGAGGAAAAATATGAGGAGAATCATGGAATAGATATGCCATGAAAAACTCCTTTAAAACTCGATTAGGTAAATTTAAGGAGAAAAATGATATGGCATATATTGGATTATCTCTTTAAAAACCCCTATGGGAAAATAGAGTACATTGTCATATTGCCTCATTAAAATCTTGATGAGAAACCGTAGAGGAAAACTCATAAAGGAAAAGAGTACAATATTTATATTGGAACAGGTTAAGTCTTAGGAGATTTCTCCCCGACGCCGCAAATCACGTAGTCTTCGCATACCAATTCCATGAACACATTTCGGAATGTGGAAGTTGGTAATGACTTAGTGAATAAGTCTCGAGATTATCACAAGACTTAGTTTGTAGAATAGTTATTTCCCACTCTCTTGCAATTCATGTGGGTAAAATAGTTTAGGTGCAATATGTTTTGTGATATTGCTCTTTATGTAACCCGTTTGCATTTGAACAAGCATAAGCGACATTATCTTCGTAGATAATGGTGGGTGATGCGATAGCACCTATACCACATGATTGTTGTATGTGGTTAATCATTCTGCAAGCCATACACATTCACGTGATGCTTCATATAATGCAATTATTTCGAATGATTAGTGGATGTAGCCACTAGAGTCTGCTTTGAAGACTTCCAAAGAGATGGTTGTTCCACCATGTAAAAACACAAAGCCTGTTTGAGATCTGGCGTGATGGGGATCTGATAAATAGCCAGCATCTGTATATCCTATTAAATCCATATCTTTATTCTTTTGGAAGAATAGACCGAGATCTTTAGTGCCTTGAAGATATCGAAGGATATTCTTCACTCCTATCCAATGTCTTTTGGTTGGAGTAGCGCTATATCTAGCAAGTAGATTGATTGCAAATGCAATATCCGGCCGGGTGCAATTTGCAAGGTACATAAGCGCTCCGATGGCACTGAGATATGGAACCTCGGGTCCCAATAGCTCTTCATTGTCATCTCGGGGTCTGAATGGGTCTTTATCCCTGTCTAGAGATCGAACAACCATAGGGGTTTTCGATGGATATGCTTTGTCCATATTGAATTTCTCCAATATTTTATGGACATAGGCTGATTGATGCACTAGAATGCCTGTATGAAGGTGCTCAAGTTGTATACCTAAGCAAAATTTGGTTTTACCTAAATCCTTCATTTCAAATTCCGTCTTAAGATGATTACGTGCTTCATCTATATCTTGTGTATTACCAATGATATTGAGATCATCAACATACACAGATATAATGCAAAATCCTGTTGAGGATCTTTTGATGAACACGCATGGGCAATCATCATTGTTGGAGTATCCCTTTTTGGATAGGAACTCACTTAGTCGGTTGTACCACATTCGACCCGACTGTTTCAAGCCGTATAAAGACTTGTTTAATTTTACACAATAGATATTGCGATTTGCGCTTGGATTCGGAATTGAAATTCCATCAGGAACTTTCATGTATATGTCCGAATCAAGTGACCCATAAAGGTATCGATCACTACATCCATCAACCGCAAAGATAGATGATTTTGTACCGCCAATGATATTAAATATCGAATGTTATTCCACTCATTACTGGAGAATAAGTTTCATTGAAATCAATGCCGGGTCTCTGCGTGAACCCTTGTGCTACAAGCCTTGCTTTGTATCTCACCACCTCATTGTTTTCATTCCGTTTGCGGATGAAAACCCATTTGAATCCGACAGGGAATACATTGGGAGGTGTATGTATCACGTTGGTGAATACATTTCTTTTCTTGAGCGAGGCTAACTCCTCTTGAATTGCATTCTTCCATTGAGTCCAGTCCGAGCGCTGTTTGCACTCTGCCATGGTTTTGGGATCTAGATCATTTTGAAGATTGTTTGCAATTGTTGTGGAGAAATAAATGTCGACAATTGTAGTCTTACGATCATATGATTCTCCAGAATCAGTATAGTTAGTGGAAAGTTCTTGGACCCCTGGTGACTCAATGTTATTTCCCAAAACATTTAAGTCGGGGTATTCCGATGTCCCAAGATCAGTATTTGAGTGCACTGTTGATCTGGGTTCAAGGATCCTTTGGTGTCTATCAACATGGGGTTGATCTGCATTTACAGTATTTTGTTTCCTTTGTCGCTTGTTATAAGCTGTATCCGCCACTTGTGCCGTACTTCTCCCCCTCTTATTTTGAACTGGGAGTTGAGTGGTATTTTTCGGTACCTCCACTCTTTCAGGCACATTTCTGGCAGGATTATAGGATTTTGTGACACCCTTATAATCAGTAAATGCATCTGGCAGATTATTTGCAATGTTTTGCAAATGAATGAGTTTCTGAACTTGAAGTTCAGTCTCTCTTGTACGTGGATCTGAGGCAGGAATGCCTTGAACATTCCAATCAATTTCCTGGCATTTAGTTTGGTACTTGTTGTCTCCCCCTAATGCCGGGAAATGTTCCTCATTGAATATGCAATCAGCGAACCGGGCCGTAAATGGGTCCCGATGAGGGCTCGAGGTATTTTATAATCGACGAGATTTATACCCAACATAGATCCCAAGTTTCCTGTGTGGTCCCATTGAGGTACGCTGCGGTGGTGAGATCGGTACGTATGTAGCGCAACCGAACTTTCGCAGATGGGAAATATCTGGTGGATTTCCACGTACTAATTGTAGCGGGGAAGTGCTATGATATGCAGTTGGGCGCAATTGAATTAAGTCAGCAGCGTGTAAAACTGCATGACCCCAACATGATGTTGGTAAATTGCAGTCAAGCAATGGTCTTGCGATGAGCTTGATTCTCTTGATGAGAGATTCGCTAAACCATTTTGTGTATGAACATATGGAGCAGTGTTGAACTTGTATCCCCGAGCCATACAATAGTCATTGAATGCATGGGATGAAAATTCAGCGAACATTGTCCATTCGAATTGATTGAATTCGATATTCGAGGGTAATGTGCTCGTAATTGGATAATTTGACCAATTAACTTAGCAAATGCATGGTTTCGTGTGGATAATAGACACACATGTGACCATCTAGTAGATGCGTCAATGAGAACCATGAAATACCTGAATGGTCCACACAATGGTTGTATAGGACCACATATATCTCCTTGAATGCGTTCAAGGAATTTAAGTGGTTCAGCTCTGATTTTAAGATAAGAGGGTCTTAAAATCAATTTTCCGGTGGCACAGGAAGTGCATACAAAATCTGAGGATTCCGGAAATTTGGTTTTGAGATATGTATGACCAATGGAATTGCTAATAATTTTCCTCATCATTCCAATGCTGGATGGCCTGTGCGATCATGCCATGTTTGGAATGTGTTAGTGTGTTGGAAAATTACTTTGTTCGCAATATGTTGAATCGGTTTGATGTATGTATAGTACAATCCAGAGGTTAAAGATGGAATTTTTTCCAGTACTTGTTTGCCATATCCGTTATTTTTGGTGAGGATGAGATATTCCTCTTTGTTGTCATTTTGAGTTTCAACATGGAAACCATTCTGACGGATATCTCTATAACTGAGTAGGGTACGTGTTGAATCGGGATACAAGAGTGCATCCTCAATTTCTAATCGTGTACCCATAGGGAGAGTGATAGAGGCACGACGAGCCTACTATCATTGCATCGCGTCAGCGATGGTTAAAATATTTCCTTTCCTCCTTGTGAGAGTTAGAAAATATTTTGTGTCCTAAGTATAGAGTTTGTGGTGCCACTATCCACAAGGCATAATTCCTCCTCCATTTGATTGACTCCAAAATCTATATACACAAAAGAAGAATTTAATGAAATTCTCATGGTGGTATATATAGAATTCATACAAACTTAGTTACAATATCAAATATGTTTGATATATAATTGTAGCATGCAAGCTTACAATAGATGACAACATTGTTTATTTTACAACATTGTAGTACTTAATAACTATGGCAAGAGGAGACTAATTGAGATCTCCAAACATGTCTTGAGAAGTGAATTCTTCAAGTGTGTCCTCAGTGCTCATGAGATCATCTTTTGCTGGAGATGCACATGTGTCTTTGAGTTCGTCAATGAACTTTGAAGAGCGGTGGCTTGATTTTGTTGCATGGGAGGCGAAGTGCGCTTCAAATCTCTTTTCTTGAGCATGCTTGCCTTGAGGCCGAGATCGAAGGTAGAGGTTCACTAGATGCTTCGGGGTGCGGCATTTCTTGGTAGTATGGTTGTAGCAACCACATTTTTGACAAACTTCAGTTTTGTCACCTTGCTTACCAAAATTGCCTTTACCCTTCTTGAATCCACCACGCTTTTGCTTCATGATGCGTTTATTTTTACCTTTAAAGTTCTTTGAGTGGTTTGTTGAACCACGGAACTTAGTGTTATTCTGATTAGCATGAACTTCAGGGAGTGGAGCAGCCCCGATGGGACGTTGCTGATTATTCTTTAAAAGAAGTTCAGCGTGCTTCTCGGCCTGAAGTATAGTATGCATTAGATCAGAATAAGTTTGGTAATTTGCGCGCCATTCTTTCTTTGAAGAACCTGTCGGATGGGAGCATAGTAGAAAGAGTCTTCTATTTTGTCCGTGCATCTGTTGGTTCCTTTTCACAAAAACGCAACTTAGAGCAAATAGTATGAAGGGCATGGTTATAGTCTCCAACTGTTTTAAAGTCTTGGAGTCTAAGATGTGCCCATTCATGATTAGCCTCAGGTAAGATAATGACTTTCATTTGCTCATATCTATTTTTGAGGGCTAACCATAAGGTGAGTGGATTCTCCTCATACAGGTATTCGGCCTTCAAATCCGGATGTATATGATTCCGTATGATGCTCAAAACGGAATATGTTACAATATCAGGTGGGATTTGATCAGCAGGAGGATTGAATATCACCATTTGCAACCCACGTGTGGTGAGGTTGATTTTAGGTCCATAGCCCATGTAGGATAATTGCTACCATCGAGAGCGAGAGGCTCAAATTCTTTGGTAGCCATTTAAAACCTACATGAAGAGTATCCATAAGACAATTAATTTACATGAGGTAAATTAATATGTATGATAATGTTGTAATAAATGCAAAATATGTGGAGAACAATATGAGTATTATAATCCGAATGAATATTTATACCTAATTTAAATATAACATGTGGTTATATTTATAATACCGTGTAATTACAATATTGGTGGTGAACACCAATTTATTGTATGGCAGAGCGTATAAAGAAATATAGCAATGTGCCATAAATTGTAATCATGGTATTTATTTAAGGTATAATATTTTGCAAGAATTCCAATTGTATGAAGGACAATGGTACTCATTAAGTGGAATTGTTTAATTTGAAATTTGCTATCAATAGCAAATTTAAATATGGTCGCAATGTATACTGTAAGTAAAGTGCAATAAAGTCCTACATATGTAAAATGATATAAATGTGGTTGCACATGTATGGATATATTTACATAATTTTCAGATCCTGAGGGACTGAAATGCGAATTTATAACAGTATATACGGACAGGTACAATTATAAATAAGTATAAGGACTAGATTGCAAATATTACAATGAACATTTATTTAAAAAGAAAATTCTGCGAAAATAGAGGGGAAAATCAAAATTCAAAACTTCAATGAGCCCATTCGGCCTTTTAGCTTATGTGGGAGGTGGGGGCTAATTGGGCTAAAAGCCCATTTAGCATCCAACATATATATATGTGGGGGGGGGGGGGATTTAGGGTTTCAAAACCAATCCAGCCGCCGCCACAACCGGCCGGCCGGCCTGGCGCCGCCGCCGGCCGGGCCCCGCCGCCTCCTGTTGCCTTCGGCCGGGCGCCGCCACCCCCATGCCGTGCGCCGCCCCCCCTGCGCCGTGCAAATAGGATGACAGAGACAATGTGGTTACGTGGCACTCTCTAATCATTTCGCACTCAGCGCTAACGCAGAAACGCTGGCCATATGATGCGTACAAATTTACGGCCACATCTAGCTGTGGCGTGGCTATGTTACCAAATTGCACGAATTTTACTGCAATTTACGGCCACATGAGATTACGACCGCAAACATCGAGGCTTCAGAGAAGGGTAGGGCACAACTGTGTGTGTACGTACGTACCGCCATCCGGTGGAGCGGGGTGCAGCACCGCAGCGGCAGCGGCCTCGCGGGGGCCGGGAGGAGGAGGTGGAGGAGGAACCGGCGGCGGAGGGCGGTGGAAGCGGGACGCGGAGGAGGAGGTGGCGGCGACGAGGCCTCGGGGGGAGCCACGGTGGCGGTGTGGAGAAGCGTCAGTCTTCACAGGTGGACGCGCCGCGGCTCTTGTAGGCTTGTAGCGTGTCCAGACTGCACCCGCTCCGCTACTCTTTCCCCTCCTGCGCCCTGCGTGCACAGGCTCACACGTAGCGCCACCACGGCGAGTTTACTGGGGATCAGGGCTGCACTGAATCAGGGTAATTTCTCAGTTAGGGCCGGTTTGGAAGCAACAATTTCACTGGAATCGATTCATTTTTCGCACAAACTGAAAAATTTTACCACGCTCTAAACAGGGCCTTAGAATATGAAAAACCTATTTTGAGCTTCAGAAGGGTGACGAAGTTAATGTCAAACACGATAATGGATGTGACTACGGTCGACACCTGCACTGGCATAGTCTCCAAGCAAAACCCGTAGAGTAGTCAAACATAATCGAGCTGCAATCTTTTCAGAAAGAGTAATACATCATCAGGTGCTTTTCAGTCCGTGTCTCTCGAAGCTGAAGACTAGACATGCAGTTTTAAGTGCTTCGTCACTGGATGAACATCCAGCTGTAGAACACTTTTTTTTCTTTTGCCAAGTAAAACACTAGCTCATACAAAAGATGTGTGCCCTGTATGTATGTATGTATACAAGACACCGGATAGCTAATTCAACCAGATGATTCCTGCTGGTGCAATAGTGTCAAACTGGCAAAAAAAACTATAGGCCATTAGGCATCTTTGTATTGTTATGCCGGTGGTGTAGCGGAAAGAAAGATATGGATTTGGAAGCTCCCTGAGGTATCTCAAAAGTCCAAGAGGAGCTGTGGCAATACACGCTCTAAATGGGTGGGTTCAATTGTAGTAGTGCCCTCTGCTTCAGCAATAAAAGCAGAACGTTGAACAGCCTCTGCAAGAAAAATTCTCGAGTTAAACTACAGAAGGGGGAACTCTGTTACTTAATAGCATGAGGCAATGCAAAATTTCTCAGAGGAAACAAACCTGTAACAAATAACCGGAGAAGTTCACAGCTCACTTTAAGTGCACTTGCATTGGCTGCAAAGAAGAACAAGTTACCATGAACAGTTGAGCAGTACAGAAGAAGGCTTTTCATAGGAAGTTATATTGAAGTTTGAATTACCCAATAGAAATCTAAGGGTGGAATTTCTTTATTCTTTTTTCCTCATGATCAGGCATGTAGGAAGTGCGGTATTCTGGCTCTTTCACAAATCACAAATTATTTTATTAATGGACATTAACGACAAAAAAAAAACAACTGAGTTTCGTTTTGGCTAGCCTACCTTGAACACCTGAGGCAAGTCACTGTGACTGTAGAGAACTAGAGATCAATTCTTATCCAACAGGGTCAAAATGTTATAGCCTTTTAGGTACAGCTGGTGCTGACATTAGTTGCTGTTGTCATGATACACCTGACGTTGAAAAGGCTAGAAGCTACCTATTTGAATATAAAACAGGTGCGAAGACTGAAATATTAGTTGTTCTTTAACCCAGGTAGTCAAAATCTACAATTAGAATAGGTGAAAGGCTAACAGATGATCTAAACCGACGTGTTGAACGACCAGTTCCTGCCACATCCTAAGTGGCTGGATTGTAATGCTGAAATCTGCTACAAGCCTTATTGTACCACCCCATCAAAATATTTCACAGTAATTGCATGTATGAAACATCATCTTTCCCTCAAAAAATTATGAAGTATTGCCTCATGGACATTTGTTATCACCCAGTACCCGTGCAACACAGCAGGTAAGCATCCCTAAGAAGTAAGAGAATTCAACTACATGGGTATCAAATGCTAACAATCAGATTCGCCCTCGAAAATAATTCCAAAAAAATGTAAAAGCTAAAGCACCAATGTTGCTATTAAAGTCAACCCAACCTAAGGTAAACATTAAACAGTGACGAGAAATTGGAAAAGGATTGCTGTGCATGCTAACTGATGCCATTTGACAGCACTGACCACTAGCAGATGCACTACTACGAGCTTCTCCAATCTCCATACCACTCGCTATGCGGCACTAGTTCAATGCAAAGACACAAAGCCCTTATTCTAGTGTAGCAAAAAGCGCTCATTTACCAGTGGTACTGCGATTTCTCCTCGACGTCTCTGAAACAGGCTGCCAATTAGAAAAAGGAGGGAGACATTCAGGTCATCAGGTATGCATAATAACAACAACTAGGGGGGAAATAAAAAGAGGAACGGATCGCAAACACCAAGCATTTGGGCTGCGGTTTGGATTGAACCAACGAATCACCTCGACGTCGATGACCTCGTCTCCGCGGCCGCCCCTCTCGGTCCGCCGGATCCACACCAGCTTGAAGATGGCGTGGATCAGATCCTGCCCCCCAAATCCCGAATCGGCCCCAACATCTCATCAAATCCAACGCCCCAAAGAATAAAAAAAATCCAAAGCGAAAGGCGCAATCGAGGGAGGACTGGAACTGGTTTGAAGGGAGCGAGCTCACCGGATCGAAGGTCTTGCCGCGCGTCGCCTCTTCTTGTTCCATTGCGACTTGCGTTTTCGCCGGGGCGTGGGCGGGATGTGGGGGAGTTAGGGCAGGGCAAGCGGGAACGGGTTTTCTGGTGGGCCTCGATTGGCTGCTGGTTAGGGAAGTTGGGCCTAAACTGGGTTCTAAAGTTCTAATGGGCTTCTTCTAGCCTTGCCTTTTCGTTCACCATTATATCCCTGAGCGCTAATCTTTACGGTGCCTCCATTTTTCGATGAGTAGGAGGGACAATGCGTGGAGCTGTAAGCATTGAGCTACTCAATTCCAAGTTTCGAACTCTCCGGACTTCCATGCTAGTCATATATAGCCATGTGCTTTTTGGCTTTTGATTTTTTCAAAAATCGAAGTAAATAGAACGACTTCTTAAACCGGATTTTCTAAACAGTTTTTCGAATCCAAAATCGTACGCGCCATCCATATCGACGTCTCCGTCGTTCGTTGCCATTTTGAAAAGCACACACAAAAACCATAAACCACAGCCACCCAAAGAGAATAGAGTCGGCTTAGCGCATGTACAATAGTTAGAGACAACCCTGTCTCTAACATGTGCCACATCATTTTTAGAGACATCACCTCTAATAGATTGTCTCTAGCATACTCCCCCAACATCATCTTTTCATAATTTTTATTTAAAATGGGACCCACGGCCTATTCTCTCTCCTGTCGCTACCCTATCCTCCCGCCAATCTCCCTCACGCCGACACCCTCCCCTCCTTTCGATCAATACCCTCCCCTTCCCCGCTGCCTTCTCCTCCCACCCCCACCGCCGCTCTCTCCCTCTACTCCGGCCGTCACCCTCTCCCTCCACTTTGGCCGTCGCCCTCTCCCTCTACTCCAGCCATCACCCTCTCCCTCCACTTTGGTCGTCGCCCTCTCCCTCCACTTTGGCCGCTGCCTTCTCCTCCCACCCCCGCTGCCACTCTCCCCCTCCACTCCGACCGACACCCTCCTCCCCGCTACCTTCTCCTCCTACCCTCGTCGCCGCCCTCTCCCTCCAATCCGGCCACCGTTTTCTCCCCCACCCCACTGCCTTCTCCTCCCACCCCCGCCGCCGCTCTCTCCCTCCACTTCGGCCACCACCTTCTCCCACCCCCTGTTGCCTTCTCCGCTACCGTCACGGCCTCCGAGCTCACCACCATCGATCCGGCCCACTAGCATCTAGAGTAAATCGGATCTGAGTCGATCCGGCCAGATCCGAACCACCTCGTCGAGGACTATGGTGCAGCTACCAAGGACCACGCCGCCTCCCTCCTCTCTCTGTCTCATCGGAATCTAGGTCGCCCTCACCGTCCCACCCGCGTAGTGTCGCTTGGGGCACCCCTCGCGTTCGTCGTTGTCGTGACCTTCTTCTGTTGCCACGACCGTTGGCTCCACTGTGTGGCCGTTGGCTCTGCGCCTGGTTGCACCACCACATGGGTGACGACAGCTCCTCTCCAACAATGCGCGACGCCGTCTCTTCTGCGTTGGTTTTTATGATGTGGTTATCACGTGAGAGAGCGACGGCTTCTCTTCAATCTCATGCATCTCTCCTCCAGATAAGATTTAGGGTGATGTGGAATGCTAATCAACAACTGACGTGTGACTATTGAAGATACCCTTAGCCGTAGTAAAGTTGTTTGAAGCCAGCACTATCCTGCTGGGAGCTGTAATGCATAAATAATCACACATTGTTCCTTAATCCTATCATTAGCTTGCGTGATTAAGCATCATTCTGGGTATTATTAGTTGGCGTGATTAAGCATCTCACTTGCTCGATCCGTTAATGAGGTGGGTCAGGACGGTCGGGAAAAAAGTGAAATACGACCTTGAGAGAACCATGGCTCCTCTGAAAGAGAGGTTCTCCTTTTTCCCGTTTTCTCGACATCTTTATGATTGTTTTAGAAAATATGCTTTCTTCTGCAATATAAACATAGACACTTTTCCATGCATGTGACTGTGTAAAAGAGTTAGGAGCGACAAATTATACAGTAGTTTATATATATATATATATATATATATATATATATATATATATATATATATATATATATATATATATATATATATATATATATATATATATATATATATATATATATATATATATATATATATATATGCATCCTTTTCGCAGGTCAAATCTGCTCCTGATCGCTTCTGAGATCTGAGCATACTGGAGTACGATGCAATGCAATTAGCTCACCCCCTTATCCTTATCCTGGACCTCCCCTGTCTGCTAGCTGCCCGGCCGGGACAGCACCGGCGACGGTTGACCAAACGCTCGCATTCGATTCTTCATTAGGGCCTTCCTTTTCTACAGTACGTTCCGTGAAGCTTCTGGAAGGGGAATATCTCAGCTCCAATCATGGGGCCTGAACCTGAAGGCTGCACATGTACTACACAGTGTTATTCTTGCTTGCCGTGCAGGGGAGAGGAGAGACACGTCCGGCTTGGATCGTCCCCCACGTGGACCCCGTGTAGCTGACACTTTACTGAGTCATTGCCTATGATATGAGACAGACAGTACTATTATTTATGTTCAGAGAAAATTGTGAGGGTTAATGTAGCTTGCTACGTAATACTTTGCGGTTAATTATTGTTCAGCTCAATGTTGCGAGAAGAGTATGGTCAGAGAAACTGCGCTTTAGCCTCGCATGCATCTGGTCGGTTTTCACTCAGCTGCAAACCAGTAGAAACTCGAGCTTCAGCTCAGTTGCTAACTTGCTACGTCAAGGTTATCCATCCCTGTCCTGTTACTGTTTGACCAATGGAGCCTGTCGTGAACTAGGGCATATGGACAGTGTCGCACACTGGACAACATAGACACACGTTGGCTCTCTAAGGCCCCGCTCATGACAGCGTCGGACGTCTGCGACTGCACTACGTGACTTTTTTTACTGTTCATGATTTTTGTTTTGTTCTGTTTTTTTATTTTTAGATTTTTTATTTTTTCTGTATTCCTTTGTATTGTCCGTGATGGATTAACATGTTTTTTATTTTTTTAAATTTAATTATATCAAATAAACCAACTTAGCTATAATAAAAAAATCAACTAGCTACATTAAAAAAAATCATAAATCATTGCCATTTTGAACGCTACACCTAATTGGTTGATCCATTTGATCAAAATTAATGGTCGAATATTCCAAACGTCGAGCCAAGGCTCCATGTGCCACCACAAGTGTAAGTGTGCGTGTGTGCATATAGAAATGGTTCCATACTATTTAAGCACGTTTTCCCACTTCTTATATACATATTAAATGAGTAATTTATACCTATTTATCATTTTAAGCATATTCTAATAATGATTATGAGATACTCCGAAGTGAGGTCAATGAAAAATTTTCACGAACAAACCACTTTTTATAGCATAATTTATGTATATACTCATTTTACGTATGAAAAAGGGTATGTAACAAAAATAAAGAGCCCCAATAAATTTTTTTCAACTATGTCGTATTAGATTATCTTAAAAATAGTATTGAAGTATACCAAAAGTGATAAAAAGGTATAACATATTCGTTTAAATAGTATATTAGAAGGTGAGAATATGTACTTTTGATAATACGGAAAATGCTTTTCATAAAATCAACCGGCATGGGACATCATGGTGTCTGCGCACCATGATTTTAAATGTACAAATTCAATCTAAATTCGAGTATATTTTTTTAAAATTAAAGTTTTATAGTGTGTGTGTATAACAATTCAAATGAAACACATACCTTTCAAAAAATATACTCAAATGCTTCTAATTCTCTCGTGTATCCTCTACTTTAGTTGAGTAGGCTTTATTGTTTGGTTCCTCTCCATTATCACCTCTCATAGTTTATATAGTTTCTCTTAGCGCTTCTCCAATTTAGAATATGAATTCTAGTCTAAATAGGAGTAGGAGTCCTAAATCTAATAGGATCAATATAAGGCTCTTTATAGCACATATTTTTAAATTCTAAAAGGCCAGATATAAATCACCTTAACTTAACAATATACATACACATGTATGTATATATATACGTACGTATATACGTATATGTGTAGATGCACACCATCTTAGTGAAAGACATGCATGCACGCACCTAGCTTCCTGCAGCTCCTGCTGGTCCGTTGAAACCACGCACGCGGGAACAATGGTAGCCACTTGTTTTTGACGTCACATGGTGTCTCGCAATCAGGTTCCAGGCTGCCATGCTTGCCAACTTCACAAATGGAGTCGGCCAGTGGGGTACTTAAATAACAGTTGCACCGATCCTTTCACATTTATTGATCAAGCTGTATCCCTTGATTGTTTATATATACACCTCTCTTTTATGATCAATAATGCATGTTTTAGTGCATTTTCTTGATATATCCCAAGCATATGCAAAATGTGATAGAGGGAAAGGGAATAAAAAAAAAGAACTCAAGCTTTCATGCCCTTTTTTATAGCAAAATACGAGGTTCATGTTCTATACCCCTATATATATCTACAACAGAGGTTGGTCATCTATACTGAGATGCACAAGTATCAGACTGTACTATTACATCGTCCGTTTGCTCCTGACTTTAGCGTTGGACTAGAAGAAACGCAAAATGCTACCCTTAGCCACTCCATTGCATTTGACTCAACATATATATATACTATACCAAACTAGCCACGCGCAAGAAAAGAATCAACCCAAACGGATTAATTAATCTAATCAGGATGTGATTAAAGGGTCGTGGAGACGTGAGTTAGTGGAGCGATTAATCGAAGTAACCACCACTGCTCCATAGATTCGGCCAATCGAGACGACCCAGCTCTGCCTAATCTACTACTACACATGGCTAATTAACCGGTTAAAAGTATGCGTATCGTTCGTCATCCAAGCACACGCAGCCTTTCACCGGTGCAGCACGAAGAGAGGAGGGAGAGATCGAACTAGCTAGTACTACTCTTTGGATGTACACATCGGTTCCAAAGTCCAAACCGACGTGTCCTGCTTGCTAATGAGGAATGCTTGCTTGCTTTATCGTAAGGATGGAGCCATGGAGGACTGTTATGTTGGAGCTAACAGCGCTGACAGTGCACGGGTCACGTCCTGCAAAGTATCTCGTATTGGATCGTAGGCCAGCAACCCTGCAATTAATTGGATGGATGCTGAAACCGATATTTGAACAGTAGGATTGGATGTCCTAGCAAAGCATTTGATACAAGAACAGAGAAACTGTTAACAAAAATAGTACTACAGCTTTTTTTTCTTTAAATTTAGCTTCGAACATCTGTTTATCTGTAAACATAGTCTTTTCTTTAGACCTATCGAGCTTGTTGCCATACTGAGGGTTCGGTAGCTCTTACTACCAAATAACTGTAGCTCGGCAGGTGCTCCTAAGCTCTGTTGAACTCCTATACCATAACAGACGACTATCACAGCTGCTGAGCGCACTAAGAAGTTAAGATTTATAGAAAGTAAATCTAATACAGGAAAGTGATAAATCTGGCACCACCCTAGCCTTACAGAATCTTATCGTCTGCATCCAACAAGCTTCGTACGGTTCAACTATTCGCACGCTCACGTCGGTTCCAATCTGCGCACGCCAGCATGAGAGCAGCTCCACTCCAGGTCGGTCGACTCCCCGGCGATCCAAGGCCGCTTTACAGCTGCTGCTCGGATCGTCCACAAGTCCAACTCCGTATGCGCACGGCAGATTGGTTCTGACAATGACTTCGTTTTGATGCATTTGCTTGATTACTAGATGACGGGCTGAATTTTCACATGTTCATCCAACCTAGAGAGCTGTAATCCGTAATTGTTTTTTGAGGTTTTTTACCGAGTCATCTCTATGGATTCTGACGGTCGATATCATTTTGTTCCTTGAGTTGGCAGTTGAAGAGCTTTTTTTTTTTCCTCTTGGAAAGTTAGGATTCAAAACAGCACATCGAATTAAAGTTAAAGAGCCACCAACTATAATTTGAAATATAAAACAGATATCTTTTCAACTAATTTGAAATTACAAGTCCAAAAATATAGTTAGACCTTGTTCCCCTCTCGTGTAGTATGTACACAAGCGTATAACAGACCGCCGTACGGTATCTCAAGACCAGATCAAAAATGGGGTGAAAACACAGTTTCCTACGTCAAAAATCGCGCCAAATCGAACCTACTACAAACCCGACAACCGCAGCGACCAGACCCGCACCTCGCCGTCGAAGCTCGCGCTGCACACCCGCCACTCCTCGTCGCCGTCGACGGCGCCTCCACCCGGCCGCGGCTGCCTCTGCGGCAGCACCAGCGCGGCCGCGACCGACCGGACCGCGCTGCCGTGCCCGTCGATCACGGCGACGCACGTGTACCCCCGGCCGTCCGCCGCGCGCCGCCAGGCCCGGACCGTCTGGTCCGCCGACCCGCTGACCACCAGCCCGTCCCCCGCGCACGCGACGGAGAGCACCGCCTTGCGGTGGCCCCTTAGCGCCCCGATCGCGATCATGTGGTTCGCGCTGTCCTCCCGCTCCCACACTACGACGCAGCGGTCGCTGCCGCCCGAGTAGAGCACCTGACCCCCGCACCCGACGGCCACGGCGTTCACCGCCGCCGTGTGGCGGGAGAGCGTGGCGACCAGGTGGTAGACTGGCTTCTTGCTGTGGAGTCGGGTCTTGTCGGACGCGGGCCTGGGCGCCCACACGCGGACTCGCCTGTCGGCGGAGCCGGTGTACACCGTGCCGTAGGGCGCGACGGCGACGGTGTTGACGGCGTCGTCGTGCGCCGGCAGCGACTGCAGGCAGCGGAGGGACGGGAGGGCCCACATCTTGAGGGTCTTGTCCCAGGAGACGGAGAAGAGCAAGCGGCCGTCGGCGGACGAGGCGACGCCGGACACGGTGTCGGCGTGCTCTATCCAGAGCCGGCGGTGGTGGCGGCGGACGGTGACATGGTTGGAAGGGATCGGGAACCGGCGGATGCGATCGGAGACCGTGGGAAGCACCGCGGCGAGGCGAAGCCGGGCCGGCGCGCGAGAGGAGACCCGCCACATGCGCAGCCTCCCATCCTGGTGGCCCGTCACGGCGGCCTTGCAGCCACGGAGATGCGCCACGCACTTGACCGAGCCGGCTGTCGCGGTGTCAGCCGCCGAGTCGGAGGTGGAGGTCGCCTCGAGGGTGGAGAGGTCATGGAGGGCCACGGAGGCCGGCCTGGCGACGACGAGGCCGTAACCGGAGTCCACCACCGCCAAGGCCGCGGCAGATGCTGCGGAGGCCGTGGACAGAGGAAGAAGCGTGGTGACGTGGGCGAAGGAGGCGGCGGGCAGCCGGTACTCGCCGTGGCCGAGAGCGAGGGCAGCGAAGGGAGGGACGTCGACGACGCCTCCTCCGACACCGCGGCCGCCTGGGTGGACGACGAAGTCGAGACGGTCGACGAGGAGGACCACACCACCGTGGCCAGCTTACGACTATTCCCGTTGCTATTGCCGTCGCTGTCGCCGCCGTTGACGGTGGCCATGCAGAGCCGTGGGAGAAGCTGCATTTGGAGAGGCGACAGGTCTACTACTCACCACCAGCTAACCGCAGCCGCGGCTCGAGTGAAATCGAGAGGTCGGGTTCGAGCGCAGCGCGAGCCTATTTGTGCGCGCCGGTGTCCTTCCTAGTACGGGCATCCGACGGCTCGGGCTGGCTTGGCACGCGTGCCACTGGAGCCTGGACGGTGCGGATTGCCACGATGTGACCCGTCGGCACGCGCGGACGCGCTCGCGCAGGCAGCATGCTTGTCGCGGTTGTCCGATGCGGCGGGCGGAGTCGCCGCGGCGTCAATGCGACCACGGTTTTTATCCCAACTTTTTGAGGCGTCTTTTTTTTTCTTGAAAACTAGAGATTAATGTTCTTGAAAAAAAATGTAGAGGTTAAGTACCCTGTGTAACGGTTAATACGTGACTTTTTCATTATTTATGCGAAAATTAAAACGTTTCACATAAAATTCATACAAAAATCCTATAAAATACATACGTTCCAAAAGGCGCCTAACAGTAGTAATTGCATGTATCTCGCTTTCATCGGTGACATGAGGCCATGCACGGCACAGTAGTTCGAGCACTTTAATCCTTGCCTGGCATGTACAAAGAGGACTCTCTCGATGAACAGGTGTGCTGCCGCAAGTGACGGTTGGCGAGTAGTTCCCGTCGAGAAAGGTGCGCGGATTTTGTTCGGTGCCGAAAACGCGTGGGCTCTCTTGCATTGCAGCGCGCGTGTAAAACAGAAGTCGGGGCTCCTGGTATGGGTGAGGTGTTACGTCGGATGGAACTGTTTTTGTTCCCATCCCATGTCAAAATATCTGAACTTGGTACACAGGACATTTGTCCTTAGCTACCCTCGCTTTCAACCGAGCTTCTTTTCTGTCTGTTACGGCTTATAGTTTATACCTTATAATTATAGTTTATAGTTTTAGTTTTAATATAAGTGTTTATACAAATTAATCGAGTGATGATAAGTTGATAAGCTATTTTAAAAATACTATCTTAATAAACTGTTTTAAAAATACGATTAAAAAATTCTTATTTATTTATTTAAGAAAAATTACAAGCTATATAAGCCAAAAAAAAACATGTCCATTTCCGTCTTACTTCCGGCGATGTGTGTAGTGTGTACAATTCAATAGGGTTTGGTCCACAGCTACGCAATGTCAATTCGGTTCTGAAAGGAGCACCAAGCTAATGTTGAACTAGTATAAAATATAGTGCTAGTAAGTAAATTAATGCTCGGAAAGTGGTGTTTTGATCCAACATGCATGTTCAGAAAAGCTGCTGATTTGGAGAATAAAGTCTTGCAAATCGACAGTGGAGATAAAGGTACGGGTTAAGGACAAACAACCTCAGAAAAACAAGTTGAGGACGCACCCTTACCGGCTTATATGATGTAAAAAAAAAAGGATTGTAGCCTAGTACATCGTGCTATATAAATTTGAGCTCTGAACAGAGAAGAAAAGAAGCGCTGGAGTAGTGTTCAGCTGTTAAACGATAGCCAGAAAGTGGCCAACACAATGCTAATGTTCCAAACCTCTATATGATCCAACCTGTGATGCCAAAAGCGGATGATTTAGACTACATTATCTTACAACATGTAATGCAAAAAGGGCTAAGAGCTTATACAAATCTCAACCAATATAGTATTATATATGGTGTAAAGCTATAAGAGCAGTACATTATAAAAAGCAAATGAGGATCATGTCCTAATCTTTGCTCCCCAACTACTATACTATCTCAGTGTGACATCATGTGTCATTATCCTCATAATATAACAGCGGGCAACGGATTATTACTCCCTAAGATCAACATCTTAGGGAATAATAAGATATACCAAAGTTACGCAACAGAACAATAACTAGAGACTTTACATTTTTACAACAATTAGCCACACAGGGCTAAGCTTTTAAATACAAATAGTTATTTATATAACCTACCTCTCAAGGACGAGGCTTTACGAGTCGCATACTCATCCCAATTGCCGAATAGGGTGTCCATCTCGCCCTGGTCCTCGACATCATCACCCTCATCCCATGCAGCATTCTTTGGCCTTGGAAACCCCACTTCCCACTCAGGGTATTCCCTGGCCGAACTGGAATCTAACAAAAAATTAATAGTAATTGTGAGTACAACATACTCAGCAAGTGTTAATAGCAAATATAAAATGGTATGACTCATCTCTTTATAATCAATTCTCATATTCTATCTCTTTGTATATATAAAATAGGCTATCAATTTAAATAAAAAATATGTATATTTTAGTATTCCAAATACTACTAATCATCCCGGTGAAGAGAAAGAACCCTCAGTTGTTCTTCGTAGCCTTCAATCCAGGAGATAGACATGAATTTATGATTTTATTTGGATGCACCATCAACCACTATGCCACGCTTTCTTGGATATACGCTCTCACCATGGCCACTGGGCACCTCCTGGACACGCTCTTGTAGTTATCGACTCATCGTGCTACCCACATAAATTTTTTAACTGATGTCCTATAACCTATGTTGTTAAACTTTCTAAAATTTAATTGCTAATACATTTAAAACTATCTATATTTGTTACTAAAAATACTTTTATAATATTATAATTTTATTAGTATATAGTAAAATATAGTTACAAATAGTAATGGTAAAAGTCGTGTTTCGTAGACCGTGAAAAATATAAAATATCACTTAAAAAGAACAAAGGGAGTAATAAAATGTTAAAACTAGTAAACCATACATTGTGAATATTATATTCACATGATACTTTAATGTTACTATATAATTAGTTGTGTTTTTATTCTAATTAATTGGCTAATTTATATATTTAGTTGTGAAAATAATTTAGTTTTATGGTGTCATAATGATAACAAATACTAACATTAAGAAATAAATTTTATAGATTTTTATTAATACACTATATAACTCACGTGACAGTTCGTATAGTCTATCACTCGAAAATTATGTAGGATTTTTATTACATTTATACTTATTACGACAATATTGATGTAGCCTATTAACGTCACATACACTCCAAAATTTATAAGTAAAATATGCTAGGCTGTCTACCAAACCTGAAAAGGGGTATGTAATACAAAATTTATCTAATTCCCTCAAACATTATCAATTACAATAAAATCCAACTTTAATTAGAATATATAATAAGTAAATATACATATACATATACATCCAACTTTAAAAATTTTGAAGGGTTGTCCGTGCATATCGGTCACCCTGCCTCAGCCCATGCCCTGCCAGCTCCGTAGCCACCCTAGAATACGATTCTAAGTTTGCTAACTTACTTATTCAGCTCAGATCTCAAAATGTTCGATCGGGCTACCATCGGGTGTTGAAAAACCCATAGATTCCCGATGCCGTCTGCAGACAGAAGATTGTCAAACAAGGCCTCGAATGGCGCAGGGAGGGTGCAAAGAATATCACGGAGCTGCGTTAATGTTTTGAGTGGAGACGCAGCAAAGAATATATGTTCTCTCCGGCGTTGCTGCTGCTGTAGTCATTCTCCCTTGTCACACTCTTCAGCTTTCCCTGGATCTGCTAGGGGTGTTCGAAGTGTGCTCAAACATATTGGGAACTAGCTCTAAAGCAAACTGGAAATTTGCTAAACGTTGGGCACTTCAAATCTTTGCATATGAGTTGCTAGCGTTACTAATTCATTTGCCAAACGTTTCCGGTGAACTGGTGAAAAGGAGTGCTCAAGTTCCAAGTAGGGCTGCTAATGCCATAGCGCAGCACTAGCCTGAAATTCCGCTTCTTTGATCCAATCTAGCCCAGGACCAAAACAAAGAAGCCTATATCCAGTCCAAGCCCTAAAAAAGGCTTAGGCCTTGATCCAAGCCAAACCAGAGTTTGTCATTGGAGGTCATCGAAGGCCATCGGAGGTCGTCACCCAGTGAGCGCGGACAGCGGAGGCGACAACATTGATCCCGCGGTGGCGCTGATGATGGTGTCATTGTAGTGGCAACGCTTGTGCCCGCCGAGCGCCTGCCCCATTAGGAACGTCTTCCTGCACACATTGCAGTCGTGCGCCTTGTCGCCGGCGCCCATCTCGCCGAACCTCGGTGAGGACACGGCTTCGAGTGAAGCGAAGCACCTACTGCTGGGCTTCGAGTGACTTCTACGCGACAACCTTGAGGTGCGCAGGAAGCACCCTAATGACCATGCTCGCTTCGCCGACTCCGAGATTGTTCTCCACACGGAGACTGAGTGCCTCCGCCTCCTCTCCGGCACCCAACCCTATCACCCTTCACTTCCTCGTCGCCCACCACCGTTCCACAAATTTAAATGATGAGCTACAAAAGGATTCGTTACTTCTAGTACAAATAACACGGCCATGGACTGCCCAAAGAGATGTAGGCCCAAATCGATCCAGCCTGCTTGAAATCCACTTAGGCCTGATCCAAAAAAAATCTGGACCTGTCCAAGCCCGTTAGCACCCCTATGCTCAATGGATCAGGGTCTAGCCGCTCGCATTGGAAAACGTTGAGCAGCCTATTGCTTTTCTTTAGTGGAGCAGCAGCTGGATACTTACCTGAGAAGCGGATCGCAACGTAGAGCAAGTGGCCAGTTCTTCTAATACTAACATCGGTATCACAGTCACGCTACATCTGCAGATACAATCAATCTACAGGGGTAATCACAAGCCACGACGTAAATCGTCACTTTTGTCTCGCATGAACGACGGCGACATGCTCGACGTCGAGGTAAACACGGCGGTCGTATCCCTTGAGTGGGACACGAGCGTTAAGATTAGTTAGCTCTCGCGTGAGCGTGATATACGTGCTGGGGCGGAGCCAGAGAAGCTGCAGAACTGGAAAGCCCGGGCCTTGATGCTTCATTTCCAAGCGTCATTGCTTGCACTCTTCAGTGCAAAAGGAACTAAAGCAAGCTGCAAGCAGACGAGCAAAGGCGATATTCGATTCATGTTCTCTCAAGCAAAGTTTTACACGGGTGTTTCTAAACACAGTCTGGGTTATATAAACTACTGCCAAATTGCAGTAACCAGTTACGAATCACCAAGGGCAAAGCTCGATATGTACTACTGGTTCTTGTTCCCTTCGTAGTACAGCTTAATGGCTGTCCATGTCATTTGAGTTGGGTGTGATCGCCTTGCGTGGCAGCATCCGTGGGCGCCTTCCAGTGTCAGCCAATCCAACTTTCACTCGGAAAGAGGGCCGTAGTCAAGTGTTAACCATATTTTCATTTTTGACATGCGAAAAATGCTATCATGTAATGTTACTATTTCTCTCCACAATGGATAACAATATAATTGGTGGTGGAACTTAGGACCGGTAGAGAGTCCGAAAGTGAAAGATCTAATGTGCATATATTAGCGCTAGTAGAGTGTTAGGTGAAGAGATTGTTGTAATATTTGCGGTATAAGCAATAGTATAAATATAATTCCAATATAATTATAAGCACACAAGAATGACATTAATTCATAACGAAATGACATAGCAAATATGAAACCATATGAATTGAACATATCATCCATGGCATGACACATATTCATCAAATGTAATGATAAACTTGCAAGTATGAATATGTATGACATTGTAAAAAACATGAATCAATTAAGACTAGCAATAAGCTCAAGTTTAATTGATTATTTGTGCTCTCAGTTTGTAGGGTTACACAAGTCTAAAACTTGGCCGTCCCGCTACTAAATCATATACTCTTCACTGATTGGTTATACCACATTAAAATTCAATCTTTGAGCTCTTAAATTCTGAAGCCTTCTAAGTTCAAATATATATATCTAGCATACATACAATTCGCCAAGAAATTCAATATGATTCAATTAGATGCATCTAGTTTCTCACAAGTGAATCAAGATCAAACTTATTAAATCGATAACCAAGAGTCATGAAACACATAAATATATGTAAGAATTTACCACCATCTAATGATGCTGTGATTGAACTTTGTATGATCAATGTATATATATATGTAATCGACAATTGTATACACGATTCGAACAACAATGACAGATTCTATTTTAACTAGAGCTCAAAGATCAACCAATCTCAAGATATGATTATTATCATCACAGAGCCACATTAAGCTCCATCAATTTTGCAATTTCTCGGATATACCACAAACTGAAAACTGCAAAGGTTGAACCGAAACTCACAAACAGTGATATTCGAAATCACCGTAAGGTCACAGGCTAGGCGTGCTCGTGAGCACCGCCCCGTAAAACCTATTGCCCTCACACCACCGTGAGAGAGAGCAGAGGCACGGAGATACAAAGCCCTTCGTCGGAGTTAATGATCAAGCCAACGGTCGAGGTCGGAGTCTCGCCGCACAAGCACGGGAGGAGCGGCCAGCGCTCGCCGACGAGCACCGGGGATCGCAGACGGCGCCGGAACCGGCCACACACCACAACCAAGTCACCACAGCAAAAGAGAAACACAAGAGAGGAGATGAGTAGAACTCTTTTTGCGGTATATCTCACCGAAAGCAGCCTCCCTCTACTTATAGCCAAACGAGAGGAGGAGGAAGAGCCTCGCCAGCGCTCAACGGCCGGGACCGAGTCCTCGGCGCCCCACGCCCGCTCCTCCCTCTCCACCAAGTGCGCACACTTGGATCTGAGGACCGGGTCTCACGGGAAGAAGAGAGGGGAAGAGCTCACGGGAGAGGAAGGGGCTGCAGGGGAGGCCGAGTCGCAGGGGAGCCCGCCGCTACCTCCGGGCGCGCCACCGAGCCCGCGCCATCTCCCCCCCCAAATCGCCCGGCCGCCGCCTGCCTTGAGCCGCTCGGCTGGAAAAAATGAGGAGCAGAAGTGCTCCTCCCTCCTTTATCCAAACCGGCCCACTTACATGTGGGCCTCACCTCTTTCTCTCTTATCAAATGCGAAATTCCCCTTTTGCCCTTAGGTCAAACAACAGAGATAAACGGCCTAACCAACATCTACTTGAGGTCGGTGGGTGCAGAGCGAGGATGAGAAATCGCCCTAAGTCACCGACTAAGAATAGTTGGGTAGAGATTTAATAATGTAACATAAAAAAATATTTTATACTCTGAACTTGACACCGCATCTAAGGAAATACGAGATACCTAGTTTCAAGAAAGCTCAGAGTAGCTATAGGTACAGTGGCACAAGCTTGCGCAGTGTAAAAATATAAATAATGAATTCATGTATGTCTCCTGGATTAGAGATTACAAAGACCACTAAGGGGTCTTTCTTCTCACCGAGTGACTAGTATTTTCAATAATTAAAACTTGAAACTCCACTTAATTTAATAAACTAATTTCTGAAGAAATAGGTGAAATAGAAAATATGATAATGAGAGAAAGATGAATCATACACTACATTTCTTGTTATTAATGCCTTTTGGTATATTAGTACTCACACTTGTTATTATTATCCTTTATTAGACCCCATCCCAACCAGAAAATACCTCGAGTGGGACACAGAATACCCAGATACCAATGATACCACATGGGATGAGGGCAATCGCATCGAGGACCGAATGAGGTAGACGCCCTATACAACAGCTTAGGACGAGTAGGTGTCCAGTAGCGCCAATTCATCGAGAGATAGAGTATTTAATTATACACATTTCCTTTTGTATTTAAGACTATTGCCCTGCGTAGCTAACTGTTTCTCTAATTTATTGGGATTAAGGAATAGTAATATATTGTCTGATGTTATGTTCTGAGAAATAATGGTACGAGTCATCGTCCACACTGTGCCAAAAGAGACTGGCTTTGATCTTTCGAACCATTCTTCCTAGACTGCTGATGCAGAGGAAGCGACTTTGGCAAAGTGTTGTGTGGGCATCGATTGATATTTGATAGAGGTCGGGTTCTTTTTTGCTCAAGGTTTGATCTATCACTTCCTTCTACAGTAATTAGCTTTGAAATGGTGTATCTTTTTAAAGTATGGTCTACAGATATATTGTAGTAGATATGTATCAAGTTCAAATATATCAGTCAAAATCATATATGACTATTTCTCTCTACGTACAACTGTCTTTTATAAACCGTTAGAATTCAAAAATTATAAATCAAAAATCATAGCCACAGCCCAAAAACCCACCAGAGAGGGGCAGCTGACACGGGGGCAACGAGGTGGAAGTTAAACGCAAGCAAGGGCAACTCACTTCGGTGTAATGCGGCACTCTTTTTACTGTTTCCGTTGGCGATGGATACGGTGTGCGCCCACGACGCGGTGAACCGTCGTGCTCGTGCAGCCCCGTCGTACGCCGTCGCGTGCCAGCACTCGCGCGGGGGAGCCGCCTCGCCTTCTCGGCGAGAATGGTTGTGGGGTTTGTTCGGCCGAGTCGACGCACGGAGGCGGCCGAGTCGACGGACAGGTCGATCGCTCGGCGTGATTTTTCCTGACCGGTTCTGCGAAAGCTTCGCTTGCCGTACATTTTCGCTCGACGCGCGTGCTGACCAGGACCAAGGTAGGCACATCTCCATGGCAAATTGGTAAGCCAGGAGATGGAACATGACGACTTCCAGATGGGTGCTCAACACTTGATAGCTGAAATGCGGCCACTAGACACACACACCAGGAAGCGTTGAATGGCTGACCAGCGCACGGGAACAGTTGCCCACTTGGTTACAGTGACACGTCAAGGCCCTCCTTGGTTAGTGGGATTCATGGACGAAAAACATAGGATTTTCAATTCCATAGGATTAGGCGTGGTTTATGCATTTGATTCACAGGAATCGATCCGGCAAATTCCAGAGGCAGTGAGCCGATTTTGTACTGTTTATGCATTTTGTGCATTTGTTCGAATGGATCATGGTGTCGCGCTCTTGTTGCCATGTTTGCTGATCGAAATTACCGGGCTAACCACGGTGCTTGGGCATTCTGACAAAATCGGAATGATCGATTCCTTTGGTAATGTTGATGACGGAGTTGATGTGTCTTTTTTCGTCCGGTCAACCTTGCTGGTTTTAAAAACCAACGAGCCAAGGATGAAGAATGATGACGAAGAAGTGTCATATTCCATGGCACGGATGTTTGTGTCCTTGTTAAGGTCGGTGTAGTCGGCTAGATCAAAAGAGTTCTTTCCATCCCATGTTCCTACTATAATTGTATGGGCGATGTTGATAGAAACAAAAGACGATGGTGCTTGCATGAGAAACCTCAAGGACTCAATGTATTCTTCCCCCACAAATGATCCTTGTTGTCGACGATTGAGTCACTGATTTTACGAAAATATGAGAAAGATGGCTAGACTCCTTAGAATGTTTTAGCAAGAGAATGGGGACAATCTTTATTGTTATGAACTGGTTACAACATACTCTTACTGAGGGATTACGAAAGAATGTAACTAACCCTAATCTCTACAACCTTCCGCTGATCTGAAGATCTTAATTCTTGGACTTCTTAGACTTGTGATGTGAATTGCCTCAGTGTGTCTTTATCTCATGTCTTCTCTCATCAATCTTTAATAGTGTTGGAAGAGTATCAGTTATCTATATGAGGAGATACCATGTTGAATCGTCCCATCAGGTCGAGATGGTGGTTGCTGTCAGAAAGAGAGAGATCTGATAATAACTAATCTTCGGTTGTGTCGATAATTGAGTCACCGATCTTATGAAGTAATACGAGGAAAATGGTTAAAACTTGGAACTGTGCGAGCTTGCGGCGCTGCGTCTTTAGGGGGAGGATGGCGCGGTCCACCTCCGTGATCTTGGGCTTCTTCACGAAGATGTTCCCCATCTTCCTCCGCCCCTCCTGCCCACCGAGTTCGGCCGGCGGGCGGCATAGAGAGCGAAGAGGGAGAGGAGAAAGTACGAGAGAGGCCAGCGAATAGTAAGGGAGGTTTGGATCGGGCTCTTGTTTGCTTCGCTTCGCTTCCCACTGACCCGTTAGGCGGTTACCATTTTCTAGTTCCTAACGGGCTAGAGCCGTTAGCTCCGGGTGGCGGAGAGGGGGAACGGCACCGCTGGCGCGCGTTTCGGCGGTTGGGTTCGGCGTTCAGGCGTGGTGGGAGACGGAATTTGACGTGCGATTGGGTGAGAAGACGGTGGGTGTCGACGTGCCGGATGGCTTGACAGGCAAACGGCCCGGTGGGCGCAGGTGCACCAGGTCGGGTTCGGCACGGAGAGCCAGACCGCCCAGATGGCCGCGGGCGTGTGAGCTCGGTGAAGGCATCGACCGAGACGGACTCGGGGGAGGCGCCGAGCATTCTGCTAGTTCGAAACCGTTGCCTATCTGTTTGAGGAACTCCGTACTGACCATCCGTTGGTCCTCTCTCGGTGCATATCCTGTTGCAGGCTTGCAACACTCGGTGTTAAGATCATCCTTCAGAATTCAGAGGGGGTCAGGCGCCCCGGGCAGGTCTTCAATTTCTTTGAGGAACGCATCCAGCATTTCTCCACAAGAAACAGAGAAAACAAACAAGACCAACGAAACAAGACATGAGAGCATCGAACTATCAATGGTTCCGGTACAATTCCTTGAACAACAAACTGCCCATGTCGGCAGCACATGCGCGCACGAGGAAGGCAAACTAATCCATCCGACGGCCAAGCCCCTCTCAGACGCGGACAGCACACGCACATGACGACGCCGCCGCCCACACCTGCCCGCGCCAATTCTTTATCCAAAAAACGAGCGCTGCATCACGAGCGCGCGCACGGATGCGTCACGCGTGATTCGTGATGCACCCGTCGTCCAAACTACGAGCGGCCGGCCCAGACCGAGCCGGCCAACCAGCCACCGGCGTCCCGCAAGAGCGCGACCATCGCCTCGCACTCGGCGATCACCTCCTTGTCGGCCCCGGGCCTCGTGATCGGCGGGAAGAAGAGCCTGAACCCCGTCACGGCCGCGAAAGCCAGCGTAAGCGGGGTCGCGGCCAACCGCGGCGGGCGCCACCATCCCTTGTGCCCCGCCCACCACGCCTCCGCCACCGCGCACGCCCCGTGCAGCGCGAAGAACGCGGTCGCCTCCCCGGTGGGCGGCCGCAGCGTGATGTAGTAGAACATCCCCTCGTGCATAAGCCCGGAGACGAGGAACGCCGCGAGCACCCCCGCGGCGGCGCCGTGGCGAGCGCGCACGGGGCGGTACACACACGGGCGGAGCACGGCGGGCACCGAGAGGTTCCACCGCCGGCCCCACAAGTCCCGCAGCGAAGAGGAGAGGTAGGGCCGGTCGAACTGCGGCTCCAGATCCACACCCAGCAGCGAGCGCGCCGCCGCGGCCGCCGACGCCAGGACGAGCTCCAGCGCGAGGTACATGTGCAAAGCGTACAGGGTAAGCAGGAGGTACTGGTTCATCCGCTCCTCGTACCGGTACAGCGACACGATGGCCGCGAGCAGCGCGGCCATGAAGGCGGAGGAGACGAGGCCAAGACCCGACGAGCTTGGGGTGTTCCTGGGGTTGGCGTCGCGTAGCCTAACGGGGCCGGAGGCGACGGCGACGAAGGCGGGGAGCGGGAGGGACGGGTGGAGGGGGCCCTGGCCGGAGGCGAGGAGGAGGAGCTTGAACTCAGCCAGCCAGGCGAGGAAGAACCCGGAGATGGCGCGGGGGTGGATGGCGCGGAAGGCGAGGGGGAGGAGCGGGAGGACGGCGAGCACCGGGAGGAACGCCGCGAGGCGGGGAGGCCGGGCGGAGAGGCGCGCGGCGAAACGGACGTAGCACATGGCCGCGGTGACCGCCGCCGAGACGGCGGCCAGGCTGCGCAGGTCGCCGCTGGCCATTTTGGGGGTCGGGTCAACTCTGGGAGTGTAGCGGCCGGTGGACTGCGGTGTAGATCCTCGAGCTGAGGCTGGGAAGTTGGGATGGTGCGGACGTGCGGTATACTAGGCTGGAAACGCGCCGTGTAACAGGGTCTCGCAGCTGGTCTCCGTCTCATCAATAAGTTTTGGGCTCGGCCTGATCCCAATTTAGCCCAAGAAGATTTACTGTCAATGACAACACATTTTCTTTTACTGAAAAACACAATGACAACACATGATCAAGTAGGTAGGTCCACCATGACAGAAGCAGTGAGCATGCACCTACAAAGAGGTAGTAGCAACGTGTCAACACGGGAAGCACGAAAATACCGATTGAACACATCTAGCCTATGCGTTTATTACGGCATAAACACAGTTGGAAGCGCCGTATTCCATGGCACAGATGTTTACGTCCATGTTAAAGTCGGTGTAGTCAGCTAGATCAAATTAGTTTTTCTTATCCCATGTTTCTACTATGATCGTATGGATGATGGTGACAGAAATAGAAGACGATGATGCTTGCATGAGAAACCTCAAGGACCCAATGCCTTCTTCCCCACAAATGATGTCTGTTGTCAACGATTGAGTCACTGATCTTACGAAAATATGAGAAAGATAGCTGGACTCCTTAGAATGTTTCAGCAAAAGAATGAGGATAATCTTTATTATTATGAACTACTTACACATACTCTCACTAAGGGATTATGAAAGAATGTAACTAGCTCTAATCTCTACAACCTTCCGCTGATATGAAGATCTTAATTCTTGGACTTCTTGGACTTGTGATTTGAATTGTCTCTGTGTGTCTTTATTTCGGGTCTTCTCTCCTCAATCTTTAAATAGTGTTAGAAGAGTGTCAGTTATCCATGTGAGTAGACACCTTGTTAAACTGTCCCATCTGGTCGAGACGATGGTTGCTGTCAGAAAGATAGAGATCTAATAATAATTGATCTTCGGTTGTGTCGACGATTGAGTTGTTGATGTTCTGAAGTAATATGGGAAGATCGTTAAAATTCTTGAGAAAGAATAAGGATACTTTTTATTGCTATAAATTGATTATAAGATGCCTTTAAGCCATCATTTGGGCCAACAATGGTGAAAGTCCCAAAGATGCAATTTTTAAGGCGGGACAGCGTGATTAATTTGGGCCACCCCACCACGGGATTAGGCATACAGGCTACCGACGAGGCAGAATTAAGTTTGATTTGATTGGCTGGTCATCTGATATGAACAGATTGTGGTCAAATGCTGAGAACAAGGGGAATAATTGAACTGGAGATTGGGTGGCGCCGATGGATGGTTAGATGGGTCACTAACCTGGCCTTGGAACTGGGCGAGCTTGCGGCGCTGCGTCTTTACGGCAAGGATGGCACGGTCCACCCTCGTGATCTTGGGCTTCTTCACGAAGATGTTCCCCATCTTCCTCCGCCCCTCCCGCCCACCGAGTTCGACCGGCGGGCTGCGTAGAGAGCCAAGAGGGAGAGGAGAAAGTACGAGAGAGGCCAGCGAGCCATGCGGGAGGTTTGGATCGGGCTCTTGTTTGCTTCGCTTCCTGCCGACCCGTTAGGCAGTTACCACTTTCTAGTTCCTACTGGGCTGGAGGCATTAGCGCCGGGTGGTGGAGAGGGGGAACGGCACCACCGGCGTGTATTTCGGCGGTTGGGTTCGGCGTTCGGGCATGGTGGGAGACAGAATTTGGCGTGCGATTGGATGAGAAGGCAGTGGGTTTGTTTGAGTGCCGGATGACTTAGACAAGCAAACGGCCCAGTGGGTGCAGGTGCACCCGGTCGGGTTCGGCACGGAGAGCCAGACCGCCGCGGGCGTGTGAGCTCGATGAAGGCATCACCGAGAGGGACTCAGGGGAGGCGTCGAGCATTTTGCTAGTTCGAAAACATTGCCTATCTGGCTATCTGTTTGAGGAATTCTGTACCGACCATCTAATGGTCCTCTCTCGGTGCGTATCCTATTGCAGGCTTGCAACACTCGTGTTAAGGGGTGTTTAGAATAACAGTGGTTTATGATTTTTTTTTTACTGTTGTTGGCTGTTTTTATTGTATCTGAGTTGACTTATTTTATATAATTAATTTTAAAAAAATTAAAAATTAAAAATATATTAACTTATTATAGACAATACAAAGAAATAAAAAAAATAAAAAATACAACAGTGAAAAAAGCCACCGCGACGCCAGAAGCATCGCTGAGCGTGGCCTTGGGGCCTGGCGCCCGGCGGTCTTCAATTTCTTTGAGAACGATCCAAAGATTTCTCCACAAGAAACAGAGAAAACAAACAGACCAACGAACAGCCCATGTCGGCAAAGACATGCGCGCGCACGAGGAAGGCAAGCTAATGATCCGACGCCAAGCCCTCTCACCATGACAAAGACACGACATGACGACGACGCCGCCACACACCGCTCGCGCCAATTCTTTACCTAAGAAACGAAGCGCCGCAACGCGAGCGCGCCGACGGATGCGCCACGCGTGATTCGTGATGCACCCGTCGTCCAAACTACGAGCGGCGCCCGCATCGAGCCGCCGCCAGCCCCACCGGCGTCCCGCAAGCGCGACCATCGCCTCGCACTCGGCGATCACCTCCTTGTCGGCCCGGGCCTCGTGATCGGCGGAAGAAGAGCCGAACCCCGCCACGGCCGCGAAAGCCGGCGAAGCGAGTCGCGGCCAACCGCGCAGCGCCACCATCCTTTGTGCCCCGCCCACCACGCCTCGCCACCGCACGCCCGTGCAACGCGAAGAACGCGGTCACCTCCCGGTGCGCCGCCGCAGCGTGATGTAGTAGAATATCCTCGTGCATAAGCCCGAGACGAACGCCGCGAGCACCTCGCGGCGCGCGGCGGCAGAGCGCGGGGTACACACACGGCGAGCACGGCGGCACCGAGAGGTTCCACCGCCGCCCGTAAGTCCCGCGCGGCGAAGAGGAGAGATAGGGCGGTCGAAGCTGCGGCTCAGATCCACGCCAGCCGAAGCGCGCGCGCCGCCCGACGCCAGACGAGCTCCGGCGATGAGGTATGCAGTGGTAGTGGTAAGTGAGGTATCGGGTTCATCCGCTCCTCGCATGCCGTCTGGGCGACACGATGGCCGCGAGCAGCGCGCCATGAAGCGAGGAGACGAGGCCAAGACCCGACGAGCTTGGGGTGTTCTCGGGTTGGCGTCGCGAGCCCAACTGCGGCCGAGGAGGCACGCGCGACGGCGGGGAGCGGAGGACGGGTGGAGAGGCACTGGCCGGGCGAGGAGGAGGAGCTTGAACTCAACGAGCCAAAGCGAGGAAGAACCCGAGAAGGCGCGGGGTGGATGGCGCGAAGGCGAGTGGAGAGCGGAGGACGACGAGCACCGGGAGGAACGCCGCGAGGAGTGAGAGCCACCGGCGAGGCGACGGCGCCGAAATGGACGTAGCACATGGGCGCGGTGACCGCCGCCGAGACGGCGGCAAGTCGCGCGGTCGTCGCCGGCCATTTTGGGGTCGGGTCAAACCGGGAGTGTAGCGGAAACCGTCATATACCTCCTCACATTTGAGAGTTTCAGATTTACCCCCGAGTCACCGACACGGGGTCGGGATGAGTCACCGACTTGTGGACCGGAGGGTAAATCCCGAATTTCGGCCCAAGAGGCGATATGATGAATAATTCCGTGTAGCGGCCGGTGGACTGCGGTGTAGATCCTCGAGCTGAAGTTGGGAATTTGAAATGGTGCGGTATAGAAGGATACTTGGCTGAAAACGCGCCACGTAACAGGGTCTCGTTCCGCCGGTTAATTCGCAGCTGGTATCCGTCTCGTCAACAACTTTTGGGCCAGGCCCGATCCCAATTTAGCCCAAGAAGATTTGCTGTCAATGACAACACATTTTATTTTACTGAAAAACACATTGACAGCACATGATAAAGTAGGTAGCTCCACCATGACATAAGCAGTGAACATGCACCTACAAAGAGGTAGTAGCAACGTGTCAACACGGGAAGCACGAAAATACCGATCGAACACAGCCTATGCGTTTATTACAGCATAAACACATTTGGTGCGGACGAAGTCACGTACGCAACGTACATAGGGTCCAATCCATGACGATGATAACAGTAAGATACATAGATGCAGGGCCGGCCGAGTACACCGGCCGGCGTCGTCGATCAGCCGTAGCAGCGGATGGGGTCGGTGCAGCTCTTCTTGGCGGACTGGCCGCCCTTCTCGAGGTACTGCTGGTGGTACTCCTCGGCGGGGTAGAACCTCCTCGCCGGGAGGATCTCCGTCACGATCTTCTCCTTCCACTCCTGCTGCTTCTCCGCCAGGGACTCCCGCGCCAGCCTCTCCTGCTCCGCCGTGTAGTAGTAGATGCCCGACCGGTACTGCGTCCCGACGTCCTTGCCCTGGCCCAAGTCAACACGAGTGAAATTAACCGGGCGAGGTGCCAAAACCGCATCAAATTTATGCCAGAGTAATCGCAACACAATAGACCAAAGACAGCTCTATTAGGTTAAAATAAGTTAGTTTATAGCTAAAATTACACTATAATTGATGATGCTTTATTTAGCATAATAAATTTTAAAAAATAAAAAATAGGTTAGCCAACCACGTACAAAGCGAATGAATATGAGAAAAAAATAATCGGCAAAAAAGCTCAAAATAGTCGAAAAGTAAGAAAAAGATGAAATTTATAAATAGGAAAAAATAAGTTAAAAATCAGAAACTCAAACTGAAATGAGTGAACCCAAATGACCTAGTCTCTTGCTCGTTGACAAATTAATGGTGGTAAAGCTTTCTGACATATTCTTGCTGGGCTGTCCTCTTGCTTGGACTCAGTAACATGCTTGTCTACCAGTCCAAGAATTCATCGGTTAGCAATTTTATAATGGTATTGCTACCCACCGTACGTACGGATGCATCGTGAAATATTACACATGTTTTCCTCGAGTAGCACACAGCCCACTTTTCCCTCTCTACGAGCCTTTCTGTCTTCTCCAATTTCTTCATCTCCTCCCTATTCCTTCTCTCTACTCACCATGCCACCATCCTACTCTCCTTCCTCCCATGATCTAGGAACTAGAACGTCCTTCTCCTGTCCACCATGCCAATCTCTCTCCAACTATAGCCTACTCGCACATCTCATTTGTGATGCTCTACTTTCCCAACTACCCACAATTGACAACTCCCCACACTTCCATTTCCCAATCTCACTAATGAATCATCTCCTCTCCCCCACCTCTAGTGCATCACCGACGATTGAAACTCATCACCAGAGTCTCGCTCCTCCCTCCCCCCTCTCTCTTTCTTCTCCAAATACCAACTCCTCACCTCACATGCCATATCCTTCCAACATTGCTTTCTCGCAACTACCAGTTGAGGTTGTCGCTGCTTGCACTTGAGGGAGGTCGTCCACCTCCCATTTGTTGGATCTATTACCTTCATAGCAAAATATTGTTGGATTTTTTTAGGAAGGAATCTTGTTGGATTGGGCATGGCTGCAGGGCCTTGAACGACGAGCGAAGGGCGGCATGGTCAGGGTGACAAGAGATGGTGCGAGGACGACCTCGCCCCGTCAGCGATGAGACGATGGTGACGGTCAGGCTCCTTAGCCTCAGTCAGCCGGTGCGTTGTCACCGTCTCCTCCTCCTCAGAGCTTGGCTCGTCAGTGATGTTTGAATGCCTGATCCCCTCCTCCGGTATAATTGATGCAAATATTTCTTGAATTTATCGCAACAACTTTCTCAAATTGTTACATGAGATGTTTCATTTTGTTGTAGTATATCTTCTAAAATGCTGTAGTAAGAGAAATTTTGTTACAACTGAGTTGTGAATTGGTTGGACTAGTAACAAGGTGTTGTTGCCTTTTTCTAGAAAATTTGTTACAACCGAAGTGCATTAGGAAGAACAATCCCCGTATATCTTTGTGCTAGTTCCTCCCATTTTATAATACATTAATACAAATTAACAATTGTATTCCACAAATCAACATGTGATGGTCCTGTGTTAATAATTCGATGGCTAGCACGGTTAGTTGACTGTTGATTATATACTCGTGTAATAATTATAAAAAATACTCTAACGTATCATATGAAAAATTTACAAAGGAGTTCATAGTTTTTAGTGTATTTTTGCTAATACATTTATATTCATATATAAAGAATATATCTAAAAAGTGTACATACCACCCTTGAAAAGCGCATATACCATCTATGTGGTTTTGTATAATTAAATACTACACGTATAAACTCTCCGTTATACAAGATACTCTCTACGTTATAAAATATGACATAAAGAATAACTACTCATTGAAATAAAAAAAAACTTACATACATATACATAAATACTATTATCTAGAATAACTTATTCTACGCTCGCCCCGTCCCCACCGAGCCCGTCCTCCCACCGATTGGTTCATCGAAAACTCGCAACGTCAGCGACCGGAGCGGCACGGCCGTTGCACCCCCAACGGCGGCACCGGCCCGCGCATAGATAGCTAGCTACCGACCAACTACGTACCTGTCTATTGAGCGTGGTGGGGTTGTGTTTGGCCCAGAAGACGTCGAGGAGCACGCCGTAGGGGCAAGCCTTGGGGTCGTAGTGCACGCGCACCACCTCGGCGTGGCCGGTGCCGTCGCCGCAGACGTCGCGGTAGGTGGGGCCGTGGAAGTGGCCCTGCGAGTAGCCCACCTCCGTGCGCGCCACGCCCGGCAGCCGCTGGTACGTCAGCTCCACGCTCCAGAAGCAGCCCGCCGCGAACTGCACCAGCTCCAGGCCCTCGCCGGCCGGCGCGTCGGTGTCCGGTCCCAGGGCTGGGTTCGCCGCGCCGTCGATGCCGGAGCTGGACATGTTGGCGAGGATCGGTTGGGCCGATCTGTTGGTGGTTTTGTATTGGGGTTGGAATTTTTAAGGCTTATTTCGTTGGGGTGGAAGTGATCGATTAGGCCCTGATTTCCTGGTTTTATAAGCAGCTCTGCTGAACAATTTTCTTTTCTTTTTCAGAGGTCATCGTAATTTAGGGGGCGATAAGGTTTGAAAAGTTGCTCCAAAGAAAATTGAATGGTGCGAATCTGTGGTTAAATTTATACCACAATGTCATAATTGAATGGTCTGCGATTAAATTTAGACCACGTTGTTATAATTTGAATGCTGCGAATCTGTGATTAACTGTAGACCACAATTTATGCATTATTTTCGTATTTATGATTGTCCTCAAAATTTCAAGTCAATGCTATGAGAGCCTCATAATTTGTGATCGTCACATCAAAATTAGGGGTGCAAACGGGGTGGTCCGACTAACCGACTGAAGGTTTACGGAGCGAATATGAAAGAGAGAAAAGGGTATCCGATATTATCCGTATCCAACTGTGATATGGTACGGATGAGCGATACACATCTGTATTCACTTCGATTGCATCTTTAATATCAAAATTCTATGTAGGGTTGCGATAATTTCCGTCCCCTGGGTCTTGTGACCCCAACGATCGTGGTATACTCAAAAGTAACATTATATATTCCAAAGTGACCCTAAATGCTCGAGTGAGACTAGCATGTGGTGACACCGATGACCTAATTTCTTGAATCGACTCTTGTTTCTGTCTGTCTAACTGATTGAAGACTTGCGATACGAATATGGAAGGGAGGAATGGCTATCCGACAGTGTCCATGTGCAACTTCAACTCCAAGAAAAAAATACAAAAAAGAATACAATATAAATGATATACCGCTCCGATTGCATCCTTAATAAAAAATCAATGGATTTACTCCTCTTCCTCCCCTTTAATATTCCCAACCACTCCATTCTAACCCTAATCACCACCATCGCTACCCTATAAACATTACCCCTTAAGCGTGCGCTGTGGACACTACCATCTCCTGGCATAGCTACCGACATTAGGGCTGGTGCCGAGCCCACCTCCACCCTACCACAAACCTTCCCCATCGCCAGCACCTCCATCACCAACTCTAGCGGAAGTGCGGAACCACGGACCACCTACCCAACCTCGAAACCAAACTCGGTCCTCTCGATCACTTTGTCGTGTCAGCATTTGAGCTCGCCAAAATTTATTCTTATGGTTCGATGAACACCCAAAACCTACCCTTTGATTGACCCAAACCCTGCCGATGAACCTTGCCAGTGAAGATGTCGTGCCGCTGGAGCATAAATACACCGGAGGTCACAGATATGATTTATGTTTCAAACAAAATGAATCATACGACTAAGTTGTAACAAATGTGTACTAGAATGGTCTAAAAAAAGCCAAGGCCCCGATTGAAACGTGAAATTTTTTGTTGATTCCTACATGAATTAAATTGTTTCATGTTAAATTTCTGCGTCTGCAACGGGTCTTAAAAACTGGGATTTTATCAAAAAGAGATATATAGGCACTACGAATGTACAGACTTGTTCGTCAGCTGCGTACACACGAAATCCATGACGTCGTGCAATGTGTTCTGCATGCCCGATCGGGCCGTGTCACCAAGGGGAGGGCCCTGAAGTAATACAGTATACGTATGCCGTGGTTGCACGTACCCGCCGCCTAGCTAAAAGCCTTTGGTTGGTTGGCGTAGTGGTTTCTCCATGGGCTGATTAGGCTTCATCCACTGTACACCGAAGGATAGTGGGCTCGGTTCCGAAGGAGGCGGAGATAGATGGGTGTCCCAGCCCACGTTGTGGCCCAATCTAGCCTTAAAACACACCCATTGTCTTCCCGTTCCAAACCACGCGCACCCCCGTGCTTCCCAGTTTTCTTCTTCCTGAGGGCATATACCATACCAATATACCTCCCAGTTTCCGGGTGGCCAGACCACACGCAACAGGAGGACCGAGCTAGCTGTCCGCCTCTAAGGACATCTTCAATAGTCCTAGCTAAGTATTATCTATAAGGATTTTATATCATCTATAGAGTACATATTAAAAACTAACATTCCAAAGGACTATCTATAAGAATAGCTATTTGATGTTTACATGCACACACAGTCATTTATAGAATTTGTTTCGTTTTGCGTTATAGACTAGAGACGAAATAAGAATTTAATTGCTTTGTGTTTCAGATACTCTCTTTCCTCCACATAGAATATATGCTGATATGTACATGTAAATAACTAGCTGACTCAATACCATTGAAGATACCCTAAAGAAACGACACGCGACAACGCACACGAACCGACACACACAGTTGTAATTGGCAAAGGCTGAATAATTTAGTGCTACGTACTACGAAGAGAATGTGATGAGCATGCCACGATTTCCATGCGTCGGAACAGATCCGTTCCGCGCGATACTCCGAGCCGACTCGACCCCACCGCCGTGCGGTGGACGTGCGGCCATCGATGCTTCGACTCACCAGCCATCCATCGTCTTCTTTCGTCTACGCGGATCTGTCGCGATTCTCACCTACCCAGGAGCCCATTGGCCGCTGCTCTTGCTCGCGTCCATGCGATTTAAAAATGCGGGCGTCAGTGCAGGGCCTACTTGCTACTTCAATCGATCGTGCCAACGCAAAAAAAAAAAAAAAATCTTGGACCGTAAGCATCGTTTTATACGACTAAGCATCGTTTTGTACGACTATCACCTTCGATTCTGTGACAAGATGGAACAGTAGGGTCCCATTCTACGCAGCTGCTTAGCTCCTGCCTTCTGACTTTTAGTTAGTAGTTACAAGTAGTTTTCAACGTGTTAGTTTTTTAATATATTTTTTTCTTTTTTTCTTTATATTATCTATAAAATTATAACATTTTTTTCTTTATTTTTTAATTGAATGTATTAGCAAAAAACTAATTGCTGCTATAGTGCTGTCGATGTTTTAATATCGATCTTACGTATGATTTGTTTGGATTTATGAAAAAGCTAATATCAAGGAATAGGCCACAAGTACACAGAAGACACTGAAATTTTTATACAGGTTCAGACCTTCTCCTAAGAGAATAATAGCCCTACGTCCTATGTGAATATTGCTTCAAGGAAATGATTACAAGAGTAATACGAAAAGAACTTGCAGTATCCTCTCAGTCTACTCAATCCGATTCCTTTTTTCCTCCGACATCAACATTTATATAGTTGACGGAACGATGGTCATTGTGTCGTTTCCAAAAGACGTCTTAGCATTTCGAGGTATAACCGCCAGAGGGATGTTATTGTTAGATAGATATGATTAGCCATTCGTTGTTACGGTTGCTGTCAGAGAGAGATCGTGTGTGGTTATTAGGCATAAACGTACGTTCTAACTACATTTGTCAGACAGATGCACTGCATGGCAGATCATCGTAAACAGACTAGTTGAAGAGACACTGGTCGCAGAAGATCTTACAACTATAAGATGATCATAGAAAGATTAAGATCAGATAGTTGTACGATAGCTTACGACTATAAGATGATCGTAAAACAGCTCATAACCACTTTATGATTTTCCTCCTTACTGATAAGTGGTATATTTAAAGAGTATGATGACGTAATAATGAGAGGATTATTCTATCCTTATCAAGTACTATTTTAATCAGAAGCTAAAAACCATTGAGAACAAGAAAATTCAATAAATACCAATATTACCCCGTGTTCTTCGAAATCTCGGCCAATGTAGCCCCGTGCCGCACCGTTTTTTCCGAACGCCCGCAGTGTTTTCCCGATCTAGCCCGAGTCAATCTGGTTAGAGAAATCGAGGAGAAAAAACAAAGAACTTTGACCCTTTTTGTACACAATAGTTTGATTCCATTTATGGCAGATACCAGCTCACGGAAAAAAAATTGCGTAGGTTCTAGAAATTATTTCGATTTTCTATCTTAGCAAGATGCAATTCAAGTTTAAATTGTATTAAGTATATGCATCTAATGGCAATGGCATTTGCCAGTAAGCAGAAATTTCACGAGGGCAAAATGGTCATTTTGTATTCCAAACGGTTGTCTGATCACAGAACCCTCACGGCAATGACATTTCCAAGAATTTCAGCCTTCACGATAGACATTTAGTCACATGTACACTCCGTGATGGTATTTTTCAACACACCAACAATTGTGATGGTATTGAGCAAATTAGCTCATAAATCATTGGCAAGTCCTTCTACAGTATATATATACGTGGAGAAAAAGATATATGGATGGAAGGCACTGTGCATTACTCCGATTGGAGTCCAATGATGGGTGAGTTTTTTTTTGAGATGTGGCTTAGACTTTTGGCTTATGATTTTTGAATTCTAACTATTTGTGAGAGATAATACATAAATAGATAAATCATATGCAATTTTGGTCGGCATAGTTGAATTCGGTACAGTGTATAATATAATTTACCTGTAGACCCTGTTTTAAAAAGATGTATCATTTAAAAATTAGTTGCTGTAACAAAAAGCTAATAAGCGTGAGCCAAAGCCCATTCGAAGGAACCTGATATGTGGTTGCATGTCAGAGACCGAGTGGAGGACTCCTTGATGCCAACTCAAACCATTTGCGCCCATCTCTGCCCGGCCCGGTCCATGGCGCTGCACACCATGTGCAGATCAGCAGACCTGCGTGCATCCATTCGTAGGCGAAATTTCCATGTGCCGCGCGGCACATGAAATAGTAGTGCTAGCTCTCGCTTAAGCCCCTGCTTTCAGCTTCTGATTTTTAGTTTTTAGACAAAAGTCATTTAGAACGTGTTGTTTTCTAATTTTAGTTTTTTAATCCTTTTTAGCTTTAGCTTTTTTTTTCAATTATTCGTAGAGATATAACAATGTTTTTTTCTTATTTTTTTAATTAAAAGGTTTAGAAAAAACTAACAACCACTATAATATAGTTTCAATCAAAAATCAATGGACAGTCGAAAGTCGTAATTTTTAGCTTTTTTCAGCTTCAGTTTTTTTTCACTATTCAGTAATTCATCTTTTTCTGATTTTTTAGATTTTTTTGGGTTTTTTTATATTTTTCTTTTTTTCCCGTGTTCCTTTGCATTGTCCGTAATGGGCAACATATTTTTTCTATTTTTTAAATTTAATTATACTAAAAAATCAAATCAGTTAAGTAAAAAATTAACTACAATAAAATTTCAACCAAAAGCTATAAACCATCAAAATTGAACGTGGCCTAAGGCTGCAAAAGGCGAACGCATTCACGCATGACATGGGCGGAAGATCGCCAAAGGTGCTGCGTCTTTCTATGATGCTTCACGTGGATGATGATTTGCGGACTTTCCTTCTGAGCTTTCCAAAAACTACCTTTTAATTTCTCTATAATAATTAATTTTTAAATAAAATATTTTTTTAAAAAATAAAATTTATAAATTATTATAGTATATACTATAATAATTTTATTTATATCAGTCAAAATTATACAAAATTTTTTATTACTTTATAATTTTTATTATAAATAATTTAAAAATTATAAATTATAACCATAAACCAGTCTAAAAAAACATACTGAGTCCTGACATCGAGTTCACTGGGAAAAAGTCGATCAGGGGAAAAAGTCACTCAAACAACATACTCACCAGTGCACTAGTACACAGTACACTCTCATTATGTGCATGTGCTCTTGACGCTTGTTACTTCACACCAAATGCTCCGACAGCGACGTGTACGGTTCGTCACCTTGTATTAATTAGACCCGTCAGTTTCCCGGTCAAAAATGCACGCCAATCAACTCGTGCCGTCTCGATCAGGTTAAGCGCGCACGGGATCTGCGAGGACTGATTAAGTGGTGTTTATTTAAGCTTAAAAACTTAATTCTATATTTTTTATTATAACGACTAAAGATATATTATAATTAATATTAATTTTTAAAATATAATTAAATTTAAAAAGTAAAAAAGTTATATTATTATAAACAATGGAGATAAATAAGGGAGAAAAAAAGAAAAGATAATAAAAACCAAAAGCTAAAAAAAGATAAAATTAAAAAACTAGAATTCAGAAGAGAAGCTCGAATGAGCAGGGAAGGGCTTGGTCCAAACTGTTTCGGTTTTTGGCTTTTAATAGCCATTTAAAACCGTTGATTTCTTAATTTCGATTTTTTAGTTTTTAACTTTGTTGTCTTTTTTTTTCTTTGTATTGTTTATGATAATATAATGAATTTTTATATATTTCTTATTTTTAATTAAATGATTCAAAAAAATTAATAATCGCAAGAGTACAGTGTTGGCTCTGTTGGACAGCGAGGCACAGCCAGAAGTCAGTGTTTTTGCCTCTGCGTGCTGCTGCCTCGCGCTCCTACCTCTCTCGGGGTCGCGCTCGGGACGCAATGGCGTGGGGCCCTCCGGCTCGGTGATTAGCGGCAGGGAGTCACGCTTAATTTCCGGGCCGTACTCGGCACCCTTGATCTGATTCGCTTGTCGTGATGCCGACTGAAATTGATATCCCGCCTCGCCTATCGATCCGTTCCACCGATGCGGTTTGCTTAGCTATCAGCGAGACAATCGAGTATCGGACGCTAAACTTCACCGTAGTACAACCTTCACTTCAAAAAGGTGTCACTGTTTTAAAACTGAGATTAAAATAGGAGTCGTTGTAGAATACGTACATAATAATGTATAGATCGATAGTAGTATGTGCAGTGAAGATAATGCAAGTGGATTTTTCATAGAAAATACTTGTTAAGTACTATAGTTTTACTAGGTTTTACGGATAATATTGCAGATACAAATCGGCATCAAAGTTATATTTTCAGACCTTTTTGTGTTAAAACCACTTCACGGATATATCACGCACGTGTGTAGTGATATGTGTACGTCTATATTGTAATCCCAAGAAAACCACACTTATTTGGTCCTGAAAGGAGTAAATGAATGTCCTAAGAATATGAAGGATAATACGCTCTACATATGATAATGAATAATAATAATAATAATTGTCATCATAATCATATATGTATATTTCCACTACCACAGAAAAGTCCATCAGAAACGGTTCAGAACCGTTATCACAAACGGTTCCTTAAGTAGTCTGATTTTATGGATCAATGCATGAAAATAGCGCTTATTCACAGATGATTTTGAATCGTCTATGAAAACCATATAACAAACGGTTCGAACTAGAACTGTATGTGATCGCCCATTATCATAGAGCGGTACACAACTAGAATCGTCTGTAATAGTCGATTATCATAGATGGTTTTTATAAAACCGTCTGTAATAAAAGTACCAAAGCTAAAAAAAAGTGGATGATTTTACCATAGTTTGGATGCCCAAATTTTGAACATCTAAGGCATGGTAAAAGTCTTGACTTGACCAATTTTTTTGGTATCCAAGTTATATCAAAATTGGAAGGATGAGATTAAAGATGAGGTGGGGAAGAGGAGGGGTAGAGGAGAAGTGAAAAGAGTGATGAGAAGAGGAAGAGCTGACCGAGCCTTCAATTTTTAATGAAAAATTTGACAAGGAGAAGTAGAGGAGAAGTGAGAAGAGAAAAGAGAGATGAGAAGAAGAGTTGACCGAGCCTTCAATTTGTAATGAAAAATTTGGCGAGGAGAAGTAGAGGAGGAGAAGTGAGAAGAGAAAAGAGAAGATGAGAAGAAGAGGAGATGATGAGAGGAGTGGAAGAGAAGTGAGAGGAAATAAGGAGAAGAACAACAGATTCTTCTATTTTAAAGAGTAAATCCAATAAGATGAGCGAAAAATTCAAATTCTACGAAAACGAGTAAGTTACAATATTATCATTGACGATTTTTGATCAAGAACTATCTGTGATAAGTAGGTCATCATAGACAATCTTGTTCCGAACCATCTGTAATAAGTATAGAAATCACAGACAGTTTTTGTATCACAGACGGTTCAGAATAAAATCATCTGTGATAAGTAGGACATTACAGATGGTTCTTTCTATCACGGTGAACTTAGATGATCCATCTTATAAAACTGTCTGTGGTAAATTTATCACTGACGGTTTGAGTTGGACCGTCTATGGTGAGGCGTTTAGGATGATCCTTTTGTAGTAGTGTTCGAAGATAAAACCTTATTTATCTGATAAAGCAGTGAGCCACAAGATGATCATCAAGAAATAAAGAACTTTTGATTAATACCATGTTTGGATTAGATATGCACTGATCCTATAAAAAAAGTTAGGAATTAATAGTGTGTCCGAGTTAGCAACTCCACAAAGAAAAGGAGCCAAACCACTCGTCTAGTTCTTTTGAGCTATGACTCGGTCTAGTTCTATCTGTGTTTTTAATATGATAGTGAACGTTGGAGACATCGATAT